>JAOWCC010000392.1:0-242345 GCA_030867875.1 Actinernus sp. WN-2022
CACCTTTTGGAAAATCAAGTTAGATAATGCTTGGAAATCTGCCAATCGAGGACTGGACATCTATAGCAGGTACAAACAATTAATGTATGGGCCAGGTAATATGCGGTATATAAAATATACTCATTTGTGTTGAATATCTAACATGATTTTTCAAAAGGTGGTCTCATGAATCATTATTTCTGGGACACTGCTTAATTTATGTACATGCCATTAGGGCCACATCCAATCAGGACGTCTGCCATGAATTAGAGCCATATGCATGCATTAGCCCTGTCTTAGAGCTATAAGGCCATAATATAATTATTATGTCATTAAGCTTTAACGCCAATATATATCCAGGAAGGGTGGGGGAAATATATATATACAGGATCGGGTGGACGGGTTGTGCACCAAGCCCAGGGTATGGGCGGTGTCACCTACGCTCCTTAACCAGCATTTTTACTGATTTCCAGGAGCCTGGGAGCTAGTCTGAAATGTCTGATCAATCCAGTGTGATGGTGACCACCTTTTGGAAAATCAAGTTAGATAATGCTTGGAAATCTGCCAATCGAGGACTGGACATCTGTAGCAGGTACAAACAATTAATGTATGGGCCAGGTAATATGCGGTATATAAAATATACTCATTTGTATTCAATATCTAACATGATTTTTCAAAAGGTGGTCTCATTAATAATTATTTCTGGGACACTGCTTAATTTATGTACATGCAATTAGGACGTCTGCCATTAATTAGAGCCATATGCATGCATTAGCCCTGTCTTCTGTAAGACCTAGGCCATAATATAGTATGTCATTAAGCTTAATAACCCCAATAATATCCAGGAGGGGGGGATATACATACAGGATCGGATGGACCGTTTGTGCACCAAGCGCAGAACATGGGCGTAGGCACCTACGGTCCTTAACCAGCATTTTTACTGTTTTCCAGGAGCCTGGGAGCTAGTCTAAAATGTCTGATAAATCCAGTGTGATGGTGACCACCTTTTGGAAAATCAAGTTAGATAATGCTTGGAAATCTGCCAATCGAGGACTGGACATCTATAGCAGGTACAAACAATTAATGTATGGGCCAGGTAATATGCGGTATATAAAATATACTCATTTGTGTTGAATATCTAACATGATTTTTCAAAAGGTGGTCTCATGAATCATTATTTCTGGGACACTGCTTAATTTATGTACATGCCATTAGGGCCACATCCAATCAGGACGTCTGCCATGAATTAGAGCCATATGCATGCATTAGCCCTGTCTTAGAGCTATAAGGCCATAATATAATTATTATGTCATTAAGCTTTAACGCCAATATATATCCAGGAAGGGTGGGGGAAATATATATATACAGGATCGGGTGGACGGGTTGTGCACCAAGCCCAGGGTATGGGCGGTGTCACCTACGCTCCTTAACCAGCATTTTTACTGATTTCCAGGAGCCTGGGAGCTAGTCTGAAATGTCTGATCAATCCAGTGTGATGGTGACCACCTTTTGGAAAATCAAGTTAGATAATGCTTGGAAATCTGCCAATCGAGGACTGGACATCTGTAGCAGGTACAAACAATTAATGTATGGGCCAGGTAATATGCGGTATATAAAATATACTCATTTGTATTCAATATCTAACATGATTTTTCAAAAGGTGGTCTCATTAATAATTATTTCTGGGACACTGCTTAATTTATGTACATGCAATTAGGACGTCTGCCATTAATTAGAGCCATATGCATGCATTAGCCCTGTCTTCTGTAAGACCTAGGCCATAATATAGTATGTCATTAAGCTTAATAACCCCAATAATATCCAGGAGGGGGGGATATACATACAGGATCGGATGGACCGTTTGTGCACCAAGCGCAGAACATGGGCGTAGGCACCTACGGTCCTTAACCAGCATTTTTACTGTTTTCCAGGAGCCTGGGAGCTAGTCTAAAATGTCTGATAAATCCAGTGTGATGGTGACCACCTTTTGGAAAATCAAGTTAGATAATGCTTGGAAATCTGCCAATCGAGGACTGGACATCTATAGCAGGTACAAACAATTAATGTATGGGCCAGGTAATATGCGGTATATAAAATATACTCATTTGTGTTGAATATCTAACATGATTTTTCAAAAGGTGGTCTCATGAATCATTATTTCTGGGACACTGCTTAATTTATGTACATGCCATTAGGGCCACATCCAATCAGGACGTCTGCCATGAATTAGAGCCATATGCATGCATTAGCCCTGTCTTAGAGCTATAAGGCCATAATATAATTATTATGTCATTAAGCTTTAACGCCAATATATATCCAGGAAGGGTGGGGGAAATATATATATACAGGATCGGGTGGACGGGTTGTGCACCAAGCCCAGGGTATGGGCGGTGTCACCTACGCTCCTTAACCAGCATTTTTACTGATTTCCAGGAGCCTGGGAGCTAGTCTGAAATGTCTGATCAATCCAGTGTGATGGTGACCACCTTTTGGAAAATCAAGTTAGATAATGCTTGGAAATCTGCCAATCGAGGACTGGACATCTGTAGCAGGTACAAACAATTAATGTATGGGCCAGGTAATATGCGGTATATAAAATATACTCATTTGTATTCAATATCTAACATGATTTTTCAAAAGGTGGTCTCATTAATAATTATTTCTGGGACACTGCTTAATTTATGTACATGCAATTAGGACGTCTGCCATTAATTAGAGCCATATGCATGCATTAGCCCTGTCTTCTGTAAGACCTAGGCCATAATATAGTATGTCATTAAGCTTAATAACCCCAATAATATCCAGGAGGGGGGGATATACATACAGGATCGGATGGACCGTTTGTGCACCAAGCGCAGAACATGGGCGTAGGCACCTACGGTCCTTAACCAGCATTTTTACTGTTTTCCAGGAGCCTGGGAGCTAGTCTAAAATGTCTGATAAATCCAGTGTGATGGTGACCACCTTTTGGAAAATCAAGTTAGATAATGCTTGGAAATCTGCCAATCGAGGACTGGACATCTATAGCAGGTACAAACAATTAATGTATGGGCCAGGTAATATGCGGTATATAAAATATACTCATTTGTGTTGAATATCTAACATGATTTTTCAAAAGGTGGTCTCATGAATCATTATTTCTGGGACACTGCTTAATTTATGTACATGCCATTAGGGCCACATCCAATCAGGACGTCTGCCATGAATTAGAGCCATATGCATGCATTAGCCCTGTCTTAGAGCTATAAGGCCATAATATAATTATTATGTCATTAAGCTTTAACGCCAATATATATCCAGGAAGGGTGGGGGAAATATATATATACAGGATCGGGTGGACGGGTTGTGCACCAAGCCCAGGGTATGGGCGGTGTCACCTACGCTCCTTAACCAGCATTTTTACTGATTTCCAGGAGCCTGGGAGCTAGTCTGAAATGTCTGATCAATCCAGTGTGATGGTGACCACCTTTTGGAAAATCAAGTTAGATAATGCTTGGAAATCTGCCAATCGAGGACTGGACATCTGTAGCAGGTACAAACAATTAATGTATGGGCCAGGTAATATGCGGTATATAAAATATACTCATTTGTATTCAATATCTAACATGATTTTTCAAAAGGTGGTCTCATTAATAATTATTTCTGGGACACTGCTTAATTTATGTACATGCAATTAGGACGTCTGCCATTAATTAGAGCCATATGCATGCATTAGCCCTGTCTTCTGTAAGACCTAGGCCATAATATAGTATGTCATTAAGCTTAATAACCCCAATAATATCCAGGAGGGGGGGATATACATACAGGATCGGATGGACCGTTTGTGCACCAAGCGCAGAACATGGGCGTAGGCACCTACGGTCCTTAACCAGCATTTTTACTGTTTTCCAGGAGCCTGGGAGCTAGTCTAAAATGTCTGATAAATCCAGTGTGATGGTGACCACCTTTTGGAAAATCAAGTTAGATAATGCTTGGAAATCTGCCAATCGAGGACTGGACATCTATAGCAGGTACAAACAATTAATGTATGGGCCAGGTAATATGCGGTATATAAAATATACTCATTTGTGTTGAATATCTAACATGATTTTTCAAAAGGTGGTCTCATGAATCATTATTTCTGGGACACTGCTTAATTTATGTACATGCCATTAGGGCCACATCCAATCAGGACGTCTGCCATGAATTAGAGCCATATGCATGCATTAGCCCTGTCTTAGAGCTATAAGGCCATAATATAATTATTATGTCATTAAGCTTTAACGCCAATATATATCCAGGAAGGGTGGGGGAAATATATATATACAGGATCGGGTGGACGGGTTGTGCACCAAGCCCAGGGTATGGGCGGTGTCACCTACGCTCCTTAACCAGCATTTTTACTGATTTCCAGGAGCCTGGGAGCTAGTCTGAAATGTCTGATCAATCCAGTGTGATGGTGACCACCTTTTGGAAAATCAAGTTAGATAATGCTTGGAAATCTGCCAATCGAGGACTGGACATCTGTAGCAGGTACAAACAATTAATGTATGGGCCAGGTAATATGCGGTATATAAAATATACTCATTTGTATTCAATATCTAACATGATTTTTCAAAAGGTGGTCTCATTAATAATTATTTCTGGGACACTGCTTAATTTATGTACATGCAATTAGGACGTCTGCCATTAATTAGAGCCATATGCATGCATTAGCCCTGTCTTCTGTAAGACCTAGGCCATAATATAGTATGTCATTAAGCTTAATAACCCCAATAATATCCAGGAGGGGGGGATATACATACAGGATCGGATGGACCGTTTGTGCACCAAGCGCAGAACATGGGCGTAGGCACCTACGGTCCTTAACCAGCATTTTTACTGTTTTCCAGGAGCCTGGGAGCTAGTCTAAAATGTCTGATAAATCCAGTGTGATGGTGACCACCTTTTGGAAAATCAAGTTAGATAATGCTTGGAAATCTGCCAATCGAGGACTGGACATCTATAGCAGGTACAAACAATTAATGTATGGGCCAGGTAATATGCGGTATATAAAATATACTCATTTGTGTTGAATATCTAACATGATTTTTCAAAAGGTGGTCTCATGAATCATTATTTCTGGGACACTGCTTAATTTATGTACATGCCATTAGGGCCACATCCAATCAGGACGTCTGCCATGAATTAGAGCCATATGCATGCATTAGCCCTGTCTTAGAGCTATAAGGCCATAATATAATTATTATGTCATTAAGCTTTAACGCCAATATATATCCAGGAAGGGTGGGGGAAATATATATATACAGGATCGGGTGGACGGGTTGTGCACCAAGCCCAGGGTATGGGCGGTGTCACCTACGCTCCTTAACCAGCATTTTTACTGATTTCCAGGAGCCTGGGAGCTAGTCTGAAATGTCTGATCAATCCAGTGTGATGGTGACCACCTTTTGGAAAATCAAGTTAGATAATGCTTGGAAATCTGCCAATCGAGGACTGGACATCTGTAGCAGGTACAAACAATTAATGTATGGGCCAGGTAATATGCGGTATATAAAATATACTCATTTGTATTCAATATCTAACATGATTTTTCAAAAGGTGGTCTCATTAATAATTATTTCTGGGACACTGCTTAATTTATGTACATGCAATTAGGACGTCTGCCATTAATTAGAGCCATATGCATGCATTAGCCCTGTCTTCTGTAAGACCTAGGCCATAATATAGTATGTCATTAAGCTTAATAACCCCAATAATATCCAGGAGGGGGGGATATACATACAGGATCGGATGGACCGTTTGTGCACCAAGCGCAGAACATGGGCGTAGGCACCTACGGTCCTTAACCAGCATTTTTACTGTTTTCCAGGAGCCTGGGAGCTAGTCTAAAATGTCTGATAAATCCAGTGTGATGGTGACCACCTTTTGGAAAATCAAGTTAGATAATGCTTGGAAATCTGCCAATCGAGGACTGGACATCTATAGCAGGTACAAACAATTAATGTATGGGCCAGGTAATATGCGGTATATAAAATATACTCATTTGTGTTGAATATCTAACATGATTTTTCAAAAGGTGGTCTCATGAATCATTATTTCTGGGACACTGCTTAATTTATGTACATGCCATTAGGGCCACATCCAATCAGGACGTCTGCCATGAATTAGAGCCATATGCATGCATTAGCCCTGTCTTAGAGCTATAAGGCCATAATATAATTATTATGTCATTAAGCTTTAACGCCAATATATATCCAGGAAGGGTGGGGGAAATATATATATACAGGATCGGGTGGACGGGTTGTGCACCAAGCCCAGGGTATGGGCGGTGTCACCTACGCTCCTTAACCAGCATTTTTACTGATTTCCAGGAGCCTGGGAGCTAGTCTGAAATGTCTGATCAATCCAGTGTGATGGTGACCACCTTTTGGAAAATCAAGTTAGATAATGCTTGGAAATCTGCCAATCGAGGACTGGACATCTGTAGCAGGTACAAACAATTAATGTATGGGCCAGGTAATATGCGGTATATAAAATATACTCATTTGTATTCAATATCTAACATGATTTTTCAAAAGGTGGTCTCATTAATAATTATTTCTGGGACACTGCTTAATTTATGTACATGCAATTAGGACGTCTGCCATTAATTAGAGCCATATGCATGCATTAGCCCTGTCTTCTGTAAGACCTAGGCCATAATATAGTATGTCATTAAGCTTAATAACCCCAATAATATCCAGGAGGGGGGGATATACATACAGGATCGGATGGACCGTTTGTGCACCAAGCGCAGAACATGGGCGTAGGCACCTACGGTCCTTAACCAGCATTTTTACTGTTTTCCAGGAGCCTGGGAGCTAGTCTAAAATGTCTGATAAATCCAGTGTGATGGTGACCACCTTTTGGAAAATCAAGTTAGATAATGCTTGGAAATCTGCCAATCGAGGACTGGACATCTATAGCAGGTACAAACAATTAATGTATGGGCCAGGTAATATGCGGTATATAAAATATACTCATTTGTGTTGAATATCTAACATGATTTTTCAAAAGGTGGTCTCATGAATCATTATTTCTGGGACACTGCTTAATTTATGTACATGCCATTAGGGCCACATCCAATCAGGACGTCTGCCATGAATTAGAGCCATATGCATGCATTAGCCCTGTCTTAGAGCTATAAGGCCATAATATAATTATTATGTCATTAAGCTTTAACGCCAATATATATCCAGGAAGGGTGGGGGAAATATATATATACAGGATCGGGTGGACGGGTTGTGCACCAAGCCCAGGGTATGGGCGGTGTCACCTACGCTCCTTAACCAGCATTTTTACTGATTTCCAGGAGCCTGGGAGCTAGTCTGAAATGTCTGATCAATCCAGTGTGATGGTGACCACCTTTTGGAAAATCAAGTTAGATAATGCTTGGAAATCTGCCAATCGAGGACTGGACATCTGTAGCAGGTACAAACAATTAATGTATGGGCCAGGTAATATGCGGTATATAAAATATACTCATTTGTATTCAATATCTAACATGATTTTTCAAAAGGTGGTCTCATTAATAATTATTTCTGGGACACTGCTTAATTTATGTACATGCAATTAGGACGTCTGCCATTAATTAGAGCCATATGCATGCATTAGCCCTGTCTTCTGTAAGACCTAGGCCATAATATAGTATGTCATTAAGCTTAATAACCCCAATAATATCCAGGAGGGGGGGATATACATACAGGATCGGATGGACCGTTTGTGCACCAAGCGCAGAACATGGGCGTAGGCACCTACGGTCCTTAACCAGCATTTTTACTGTTTTCCAGGAGCCTGGGAGCTAGTCTAAAATGTCTGATAAATCCAGTGTGATGGTGACCACCTTTTGGAAAATCAAGTTAGATAATGCTTGGAAATCTGCCAATCGAGGACTGGACATCTATAGCAGGTACAAACAATTAATGTATGGGCCAGGTAATATGCGGTATATAAAATATACTCATTTGTGTTGAATATCTAACATGATTTTTCAAAAGGTGGTCTCATGAATCATTATTTCTGGGACACTGCTTAATTTATGTACATGCCATTAGGGCCACATCCAATCAGGACGTCTGCCATGAATTAGAGCCATATGCATGCATTAGCCCTGTCTTAGAGCTATAAGGCCATAATATAATTATTATGTCATTAAGCTTTAACGCCAATATATATCCAGGAAGGGTGGGGGAAATATATATATACAGGATCGGGTGGACGGGTTGTGCACCAAGCCCAGGGTATGGGCGGTGTCACCTACGCTCCTTAACCAGCATTTTTACTGATTTCCAGGAGCCTGGGAGCTAGTCTGAAATGTCTGATCAATCCAGTGTGATGGTGACCACCTTTTGGAAAATCAAGTTAGATAATGCTTGGAAATCTGCCAATCGAGGACTGGACATCTGTAGCAGGTACAAACAATTAATGTATGGGCCAGGTAATATGCGGTATATAAAATATACTCATTTGTATTCAATATCTAACATGATTTTTCAAAAGGTGGTCTCATTAATAATTATTTCTGGGACACTGCTTAATTTATGTACATGCAATTAGGACGTCTGCCATTAATTAGAGCCATATGCATGCATTAGCCCTGTCTTCTGTAAGACCTAGGCCATAATATAGTATGTCATTAAGCTTAATAACCCCAATAATATCCAGGAGGGGGGGATATACATACAGGATCGGATGGACCGTTTGTGCACCAAGCGCAGAACATGGGCGTAGGCACCTACGGTCCTTAACCAGCATTTTTACTGTTTTCCAGGAGCCTGGGAGCTAGTCTAAAATGTCTGATAAATCCAGTGTGATGGTGACCACCTTTTGGAAAATCAAGTTAGATAATGCTTGGAAATCTGCCAATCGAGGACTGGACATCTATAGCAGGTACAAACAATTAATGTATGGGCCAGGTAATATGCGGTATATAAAATATACTCATTTGTGTTGAATATCTAACATGATTTTTCAAAAGGTGGTCTCATGAATCATTATTTCTGGGACACTGCTTAATTTATGTACATGCCATTAGGGCCACATCCAATCAGGACGTCTGCCATGAATTAGAGCCATATGCATGCATTAGCCCTGTCTTAGAGCTATAAGGCCATAATATAATTATTATGTCATTAAGCTTTAACGCCAATATATATCCAGGAAGGGTGGGGGAAATATATATATACAGGATCGGGTGGACGGGTTGTGCACCAAGCCCAGGGTATGGGCGGTGTCACCTACGCTCCTTAACCAGCATTTTTACTGATTTCCAGGAGCCTGGGAGCTAGTCTGAAATGTCTGATCAATCCAGTGTGATGGTGACCACCTTTTGGAAAATCAAGTTAGATAATGCTTGGAAATCTGCCAATCGAGGACTGGACATCTGTAGCAGGTACAAACAATTAATGTATGGGCCAGGTAATATGCGGTATATAAAATATACTCATTTGTATTCAATATCTAACATGATTTTTCAAAAGGTGGTCTCATTAATAATTATTTCTGGGACACTGCTTAATTTATGTACATGCAATTAGGACGTCTGCCATTAATTAGAGCCATATGCATGCATTAGCCCTGTCTTCTGTAAGACCTAGGCCATAATATAGTATGTCATTAAGCTTAATAACCCCAATAATATCCAGGAGGGGGGGATATACATACAGGATCGGATGGACCGTTTGTGCACCAAGCGCAGAACATGGGCGTAGGCACCTACGGTCCTTAACCAGCATTTTTACTGTTTTCCAGGAGCCTGGGAGCTAGTCTAAAATGTCTGATAAATCCAGTGTGATGGTGACCACCTTTTGGAAAATCAAGTTAGATAATGCTTGGAAATCTGCCAATCGAGGACTGGACATCTATAGCAGGTACAAACAATTAATGTATGGGCCAGGTAATATGCGGTATATAAAATATACTCATTTGTGTTGAATATCTAACATGATTTTTCAAAAGGTGGTCTCATGAATCATTATTTCTGGGACACTGCTTAATTTATGTACATGCCATTAGGGCCACATCCAATCAGGACGTCTGCCATGAATTAGAGCCATATGCATGCATTAGCCCTGTCTTAGAGCTATAAGGCCATAATATAATTATTATGTCATTAAGCTTTAACGCCAATATATATCCAGGAAGGGTGGGGGAAATATATATATACAGGATCGGGTGGACGGGTTGTGCACCAAGCCCAGGGTATGGGCGGTGTCACCTACGCTCCTTAACCAGCATTTTTACTGATTTCCAGGAGCCTGGGAGCTAGTCTGAAATGTCTGATCAATCCAGTGTGATGGTGACCACCTTTTGGAAAATCAAGTTAGATAATGCTTGGAAATCTGCCAATCGAGGACTGGACATCTGTAGCAGGTACAAACAATTAATGTATGGGCCAGGTAATATGCGGTATATAAAATATACTCATTTGTATTCAATATCTAACATGATTTTTCAAAAGGTGGTCTCATTAATAATTATTTCTGGGACACTGCTTAATTTATGTACATGCAATTAGGACGTCTGCCATTAATTAGAGCCATATGCATGCATTAGCCCTGTCTTCTGTAAGACCTAGGCCATAATATAGTATGTCATTAAGCTTAATAACCCCAATAATATCCAGGAGGGGGGGATATACATACAGGATCGGATGGACCGTTTGTGCACCAAGCGCAGAACATGGGCGTAGGCACCTACGGTCCTTAACCAGCATTTTTACTGTTTTCCAGGAGCCTGGGAGCTAGTCTAAAATGTCTGATAAATCCAGTGTGATGGTGACCACCTTTTGGAAAATCAAGTTAGATAATGCTTGGAAATCTGCCAATCGAGGACTGGACATCTATAGCAGGTACAAACAATTAATGTATGGGCCAGGTAATATGCGGTATATAAAATATACTCATTTGTGTTGAATATCTAACATGATTTTTCAAAAGGTGGTCTCATGAATCATTATTTCTGGGACACTGCTTAATTTATGTACATGCCATTAGGGCCACATCCAATCAGGACGTCTGCCATGAATTAGAGCCATATGCATGCATTAGCCCTGTCTTAGAGCTATAAGGCCATAATATAATTATTATGTCATTAAGCTTTAACGCCAATATATATCCAGGAAGGGTGGGGGAAATATATATATACAGGATCGGGTGGACGGGTTGTGCACCAAGCCCAGGGTATGGGCGGTGTCACCTACGCTCCTTAACCAGCATTTTTACTGATTTCCAGGAGCCTGGGAGCTAGTCTGAAATGTCTGATCAATCCAGTGTGATGGTGACCACCTTTTGGAAAATCAAGTTAGATAATGCTTGGAAATCTGCCAATCGAGGACTGGACATCTGTAGCAGGTACAAACAATTAATGTATGGGCCAGGTAATATGCGGTATATAAAATATACTCATTTGTATTCAATATCTAACATGATTTTTCAAAAGGTGGTCTCATTAATAATTATTTCTGGGACACTGCTTAATTTATGTACATGCAATTAGGACGTCTGCCATTAATTAGAGCCATATGCATGCATTAGCCCTGTCTTCTGTAAGACCTAGGCCATAATATAGTATGTCATTAAGCTTAATAACCCCAATAATATCCAGGAGGGGGGGATATACATACAGGATCGGATGGACCGTTTGTGCACCAAGCGCAGAACATGGGCGTAGGCACCTACGGTCCTTAACCAGCATTTTTACTGTTTTCCAGGAGCCTGGGAGCTAGTCTAAAATGTCTGATAAATCCAGTGTGATGGTGACCACCTTTTGGAAAATCAAGTTAGATAATGCTTGGAAATCTGCCAATCGAGGACTGGACATCTATAGCAGGTACAAACAATTAATGTATGGGCCAGGTAATATGCGGTATATAAAATATACTCATTTGTGTTGAATATCTAACATGATTTTTCAAAAGGTGGTCTCATGAATCATTATTTCTGGGACACTGCTTAATTTATGTACATGCCATTAGGGCCACATCCAATCAGGACGTCTGCCATGAATTAGAGCCATATGCATGCATTAGCCCTGTCTTAGAGCTATAAGGCCATAATATAATTATTATGTCATTAAGCTTTAACGCCAATATATATCCAGGAAGGGTGGGGGAAATATATATATACAGGATCGGGTGGACGGGTTGTGCACCAAGCCCAGGGTATGGGCGGTGTCACCTACGCTCCTTAACCAGCATTTTTACTGATTTCCAGGAGCCTGGGAGCTAGTCTGAAATGTCTGATCAATCCAGTGTGATGGTGACCACCTTTTGGAAAATCAAGTTAGATAATGCTTGGAAATCTGCCAATCGAGGACTGGACATCTGTAGCAGGTACAAACAATTAATGTATGGGCCAGGTAATATGCGGTATATAAAATATACTCATTTGTATTCAATATCTAACATGATTTTTCAAAAGGTGGTCTCATTAATAATTATTTCTGGGACACTGCTTAATTTATGTACATGCAATTAGGACGTCTGCCATTAATTAGAGCCATATGCATGCATTAGCCCTGTCTTCTGTAAGACCTAGGCCATAATATAGTATGTCATTAAGCTTAATAACCCCAATAATATCCAGGAGGGGGGGATATACATACAGGATCGGATGGACCGTTTGTGCACCAAGCGCAGAACATGGGCGTAGGCACCTACGGTCCTTAACCAGCATTTTTACTGTTTTCCAGGAGCCTGGGAGCTAGTCTAAAATGTCTGATCAATCCAGTGTGATGGTGACCACCTTTTGGAAAATCAAGTTAGATAATGCTTGGAAATCTGCCAATCGAGGACTGGACATCTATAGCAGGTACAAACAATTAATGTATGGGCCAGGTAATATGCGGTATATAAAATATACTCATTTGTGTTGAATATCTAACATGATTTTTCAAAAGGTGGTCTCATGAATCATTATTTCTGGGACACTGCTTAATTTATGTACATGCCATTAGGGCCACATCCAATCAGGACGTCTGCCATGAATTAGAGCCATATGCATGCATTAGCCCTGTCTTAGAGCTATAAGGCCATAATATAATTATTATGTCATTAAGCTTTAACGCCAATATATATCCAGGAAGGGTGGGGGAAATATATATATACAGGATCGGGTGGACGGGTTGTGCACCAAGCCCAGGGTATGGGCGGTGTCACCTACGCTCCTTAACCAGCATTTTTACTGATTTCCAGGAGCCTGGGAGCTAGTCTGAAATGTCTGATCAATCCAGTGTGATGGTGACCACCTTTTGGAAAATCAAGTTAGATAATGCTTGGAAATCTGCCAATCGAGGACTGGACATCTGTAGCAGGTACAAACAATTAATGTATGGGCCAGGTAATATGCGGTATATAAAATATACTCATTTGTATTCAATATCTAACATGATTTTTCAAAAGGTGGTCTCATTAATAATTATTTCTGGGACACTGCTTAATTTATGTACATGCAATTAGGACGTCTGCCATTAATTAGAGCCATATGCATGCATTAGCCCTGTCTTCTGTAAGACCTAGGCCATAATATAGTATGTCATTAAGCTTAATAACCCCAATAATATCCAGGAGGGGGGGATATACATACAGGATCGGATGGACCGTTTGTGCACCAAGCGCAGAACATGGGCGTAGGCACCTACGGTCCTTAACCAGCATTTTTACTGTTTTCCAGGAGCCTGGGAGCTAGTCTAAAATGTCTGATAAATCCAGTGTGATGGTGACCACCTTTTGGAAAATCAAGTTAGATAATGCTTGGAAATCTGCCAATCGAGGACTGGACATCTATAGCAGGTACAAACAATTAATGTATGGGCCAGGTAATATGCGGTATATAAAATATACTCATTTGTGTTGAATAATTAATGCTTGGAAATCTGCCAATCGAGGACTGGACATCTATAGCAGGTACAAACAATTAATGTATGGGCCAGGTAATATGCGGTATATAAAATATACTCATTTGTGTTGAATATCTAACATGATTTTTCAAAAGGTGGTCTCATGAATCATTATTTCTGGGACACTGCTTAATTTATGTACATGCCATTAGGGCCACATCCAATCAGGACGTCTGCCATGAATTAGAGCCATATGCATGCATTAGCCCTGTCTTAGAGCTATAAGGCCATAATATATTATGTCATTAAGCTTTAACCCGACAGCAACATTTCAAATTGATTCAGTGCTGGTCCCAGCTTGCATACAACTGCAGTACAGTCAACGTTTTGGTAAATCAAATTCCTTCCCATACTACGCCATATACGCTTGACGCGAAGATAATAATAACATGACAACTTGTGGTGTGTGACAGTGCCGAATGCCTGGTGGACAGTATATAGCAAACGTTTTTTTTAATTAACTACGGTAAATAGTAAATAAATAATACTTAACAAATATAACAATTATATTAATAACAATTTCTAAAGTATATAACATGGCTTGAAGGAAGCCATTAAACATTCCAAATCCGTAAGATTTTACATTCTGAAAGAATGTGTATACAACCAATACCATATACAATTTACAGGGAAATGGGAAAATCAAATCAAAATATAATAATCCGATCGCAAAGCAAATAAGAGGCTTTACACATACTTAAATCAAATACAGTAAATCTAAAATTGCAAAGTAACAATAATAGGCCATGGAAAATCGATATATAAATATAAACGACAACTAAGTTGGCGTACTTGTGGCTGTCCAACAAGCGAGAGAACTAAATTTAAATGATTCAATCCTTATATATACCTACATGTATCGTATTATTAATATTAAAATATATAGAAGAAAAGTAACTAATGAACTATTACGTACGTACGTAAGTGATAAACGAATAGCTAGACGTCGTAATGAATATATACCGCATTACGACCGTCCGATTTACCCAATAATCTGATAAGTTAATGGCCCCTGCAGGCCCGGGGGGGGGACTCCCTTATGTGAGGGGTACATGGATGCTCGTCGTACCTTTTAGGGGTCAAAATCAGGAGTTTGGTACCACTTAGGGTATCCACCATCAAACACAGACATTTCTATGTAAAGCGGTACCTTTTTGGGGTCGGGTGTCAATTGAACAAAAAAGCTGTTATAAATTTACATTTCTATTATCTTTTAGGGGTCAAAATAAGCTTGAGCCACGCCCATTTTAGTACCTCTTAGGGGTCAAATCGAAAATGTCCGACGAGCATCCCTACCCCTTTTATATGGGAGTCCCCCCCCCCCCCCCGGGCCTGCAGGAGAATCTGCTCGGATGATTGCAAGCCAACCGACTGATCCAACGACCTTACGTACGATCATCCAACCGCATTACGACCTCCCGACCGTCGATTTACCCAATAATCGTGTAAGTGTGGTCCTGAGCTTAAGAGAGAATTTTTTTTTTGATAAATTTTGATTTAATTTCTTGTTTATAGCTATGTCGTGCATCACTGACATACTCGGTTAGAGTACGGAACAAAACAATGGGTCCTACATTGATAGTTCGGTCACATTGGCATATATATAACACCGTGATGTCGGGAGCCTTTGCATTGGACCTTCCCGAGACATTGCACTTATATTAGGACTGTCAGTTTGGGAGCAAGCACTGATTGATAATAAAACATCAGAGTCGTTATATCAGTGACATAGACATGAAGTTTTAGTAATCAGGTTTATGTCAAATTTGATAGAAACCTGATTAATAAAATTTGATATAAATGTGATTGATAAAACATCATGTCTATATCACTGAAATGATGTTTTATTGATCAGTGTCTATACTGGGGTATATTAAAAGAGGCCATCATGTGGTGTCATTTAGCACATATGATTGGCTAGTACCCTTTATGAATTATTAATGAATTTTAGAAATAGAACTATACAGGCATCCAATCTACATGGTAGGGTTAATTAAGTAAGCTCTGATGTGCACCAACCAGGCAAGCTCCAATAATTAACTCACGAGCCCCATCCACAATTGTATTGCTGCATTATGTCTCTGAAACTTCATATAATTATGTGAATTATAATCTGTTGTTCATCCATCTGTTAAGCATATACCGCCAAGCTTTGGAAAAAATAATTATCATCCAATTTATTGCAAATTTAAAGAAATTTCCGAAACAGGCCTGATTATTATGGCAAGGACAAACCTATACACCAGCTGTACTATCAAAAATGGAGAAACCGGCCTTTCAATCTGAATGAATTGTCTCGTTCAAATAGCTGTCATGCATCGTCACTGCACTCAAATGACATAATTAAATCATGATTACCATTAATACTTAATGCTATTATTAGCTAACAATGGGCCTTTTGCAGGAATGCAATCACGTGGTTGTACTGGTTGGCAAAGTTTCTGACTTTTTTTTAATTTAAAGGCGCTTGTACGAGATCGATATAAGTGTTAATTAGCAATCGATTGTCCATCTTTCTACAACAGCATTTAGAAGTTTGTTTGCCACCCAGGAAAGTCTTTCCCATGGGGGCATGAGCGCAATTCATTGGTTATAGAAGTGATATATCACCACGTGACTGTTTCCTACAAAAAGGCCGATGCCTTAACTCTATGCTCCTAATTATAAGTTAGGAATTTTAAAATAGCCATCCATGTATTTAAGAGCTCTGATGTGTACCAACCAGGCAAGATCCAAAATTATTTTGCTTCATTTAAATGGCCCTGAGACTTAATTCATATAATTATGTGAATGGTAATCCGGTGAAAGTCAGTAATTACTGCTGTTCATCCAGCTGTAAGGCATATACCGCCAAGCTTAGGAGAAATTAATTATCGTCAAATTTATTGCAAATTTAAAGAAAACTTAGAAACAGGCCTGATTATGGCAAGTACTCGATGTATTTAGCTGTACGTACCATCAAAAATTAGGAAACCGGCCCTTCAATTAAGTGGAATGGATTGACTGAATGAAATAGCTGATCACTGCACTCAGATGACATACACTAATGCCAAAAAAGTTAGTCACCTGAAAAGGTGCAGCATCAAAGTTGTGACCAACGAGGATCATGAGTATATTTGAAGCGGCGTGTGGTATTTAATTTTCTTCGCATGCAGTTATTGTTAATAGTTTTGCAAATCCGATACTGTCTAGCAGCTGCGCTGTTTTTAAAATGAACTCAAAGCTTTAGCTTGCAAAAACCATACAACTGATAAGTAGTTCTAGATAGTAATTGTACATGATAACAATCAGGCCTTAGCGCCTCTAATTAGTACTAATAAATTGAGTGAAATGGTCAAAACAAATTCAAATTTACTCAAATACAAATTCAACTACAAATCTCTTTGAGGCTTATAATTATTCTAAAAGTACCATTTTATCATTGGACAGACAGACATAGCATCAGAATCAGTTAGTCTGCAATCCATGCTTGTCTAAAAACTGATTTAAATAAAACAGTTCTCAAACGTACGTAGTTGTAATACTTCCCGTGATGCTTTTACCTAGCTTTTCGGGTGACTAACTTTTAAATTATTGAAATGAGTGTATATTAGAATTCATACTTTAATTAATCCTATTATTAGCTAACAATACCTTAACTCTTACTAAATTATTATTATTGTTGTTATTATTGTATTGTTGCCATTTTTGTTATTATTCTTATCCTTTTTGTTTGGTCTGGCTGTTTCTGATTGATCTAGCTTCTACTCCTCTTTCCAGATATGGGTTTTGTTATTTGATGCACCGAGGACTCCCAGCTCTCTTCCAGATGTGACGCTACTCAGTTCACATCACACCTGTTGGAACTCTTAGCGTCCAGTGAACACCAAAAATATCAACTACCCATTACCAGTTACTCAGAGTACATATGACGACGGGCCCTTGAAGTGGAAATCTCCAACTGATGTCGGTCTCTCCTGCATATAATTGGATGCGCAGTTGGTCTATCGCCCTTAAAACAGCCACGTTTCTCTCTCACCGATTCCTGAAAAGCATTCAATAGTGTATCATTCGTAAAGTACTGGGTTGTTGGATATGCGTATCCACTTAAGAGAACTCTCTTAGCTAAGTCAAATCTTTCCGTTGTTGGATTAGCTTCATTGTTACTTCTGTTTATTCCCCGGATGTCTACTAGGAGTCGTCCAAACACATCTACTCCATAGCAGTCGACCAAGATGTTAGCAGATGGAATTGGTATGTCACCTCTGAGCCTTTCCAGTTCTCTTTCCAGGGTTTCTTTTCCTTCTCTCCAAAAAGGCTGAGGGACTTTCGCATCTCTCCTACCAGGTGGTCTAGGAGCCTCTTGCGTATCAAAGCCGACAAGTCTACTTCTTAGAAGCGATCTACCTGCAAGTACCTGACTGTCATACTCGCCAAAGTATTTCACGTATGGTTTCCAAAGTAACTGCACGGTATGGATATCGTCAATTGCATTGTCGTCTTGGTAAAATCCATGGTTCCTGTTAACCCTAGTGCCAGGCAAACCATCACCGTCTCCTAAACATGCTTCTGGGAACTGAATTGATAACCTCAAGGAAAATTGGTATTGTTCATCCTGTGCCATGCGAATAGTATCCGGTAGTGCTTTGTTGAGTTTCACCTTTGGGTATAGTCAGATACATTGCACATTAATATTGTTATAAAGACTTAAAGTGCCAATAACCCCCAAAAAAATATTTTTGACGTCTATTCTGTATAGCGCCCTGACAAAGAATTCGAAAAAATAAAAGTGAAAAAACTAAACTTCGACGATTTTACTGGTGTCAAAGTTAGCGAAAACATCCGTTTTGGGCTTCCTGTTTCCAGTTGGAAGTCAGCGCGAGTCTTGGTGAGGGCCTGGAATTATGACGTCAATCGGGCGCATTTTACTACAACTACCAGAATCCTTTGCACGGTTTCTTTTGTTCCTTTAATTTAGACTATTGTCTTGGTATTCTCAAAGGAGTTGGAAAATCTGAATAAGAAAAAGAATTCAAAAAGGAAAAACGTCCTATTATAGTCTAATCAATAGGAAATAAACTCCATCACAAGAAAGAGCACAACGAAATTAGTAAATTTACCAAGTTTGGTGATATTTCATTGGATATTTATCATGTGGTGAGCTTGCAAGAGTCGCAGAAATAAGAGACGTTTGTATGGGATTGAACGAACGCCTGACTACATACACGTCACAGGCCACTGGTCTCCAGGCTCCCAAAGGGAATTGAAAACTGACGGCCACATGTTCTGGTTCTCAACTTTGAAACGCCGTAAAAAAAATACTGTTGAGTTTTAGCCTCCTATATTTGCCTTAAGTTCTGAATAATGGTTTAAAGTTTCAATTCAAAAAAATAAATTTTTGGGGTTATAGGCACTTTAATAGGCTCATCTTAATATTTATGCTAATTCGGGCGAAGTGAGAGCACGGATCAAATTCCAGGCTGGCGGCTTCCTCGGTCAAAGAGATATCTCGAGACTTCGATCTTTCATCCATATTTCACTTTTATTTTTACAGAAGAACTCGTGAGAAAATCTGATAGTAGTAGTGGAGAAAAGAAGTTATGCGTGGGCTTTAAATACTTTCGTGCAAGCTGCTTGCAAGACGTTAAAAGTGAACATTGAACGCGAAGTTGTGGTTTGCTTTTATGTCATTAAAGCGTTTTTTACTCACTTTGTAATTGGTCATGGATTATTATAATTTGGATCCGATTTATCCTCTCTTCGTCCTCGCTTTCGCGTAAATTAGCATAAATATTAAGAAGAGCCTGTATTACGCACACTCGGATGTTTGCATAAGGATATTTAAACTCGGACTCGGTTGACGTCAAAGAAGCGAAATACAACAACCAAACAGAAATAGAAATATATAATAATAATAATAATGGTTATATTCACTGAGGGTGGTCACGGCCAGAGATTTGTTTGCGTTTAGATTTTCTTTAAAACAAAAAACTTCCATTGTTATAAAAGAAGTTGAGAACTGTCTGTGTTTACATAACGCTATGTAAACAACGAAAGTGTTTTCTATTTCGTAACTGTAAAGCGTTTTCTGAAACACTACGTTTGCGTAATTGCAGAAACATGTTGATACACATTTGCAACAGACAGTGTCAACAAAAGCCTTACCTCTTCGTCTAGAAATTCAGCTATCTCTGGTAAAGCCCTCACAGCATTTGTCCAAGTAAGCTTGACTTGCCGTAATACAGGATATCTGTAAATCGCCCAAGCCGCCTTTAACACTTCACGCGCGTAAGCAAGGCTGAATGGAAGTTGACCTTGGTAAAAAAAAAGGCGTTAGCTCGTAGTCTTAATAACTACCAGATCATCTACTTAGGGTGCTTTCCATTTACACGAACTGACTGGTCTGACTGGCCATTTCATAAATGGAACGCTTCAGTTCTAGGAACTGACTGGACCAGTTATCAGAACTGACACGTTCCATTTAAACGGAAGGCGGATACTCTGCAATACCTTGTGGATGCTATTTGGCACATTATTTTGGATATAGATCCAATACAGCCTATCTGTTAAAATGCCCTTAACTTCTTGTAAAAGTTGGTCGTGCTTAAATAAGCCTCCCTTGTGGCGCTCAAAACTAAAAAACGCGGATATAGAAAATTGGTTCATTTCAAGGGAATCGGTAAGAGATCTTATCACCTTGTCTATCCAACGAAGATGCCGTGTTCAAAACATGTTCATCCCTTTCTCTGCTAATGTACTCCAGTTGGCGGGCGATTTCCAAATTCTGCAATAGGGCGTGACTCTGTTCGCAGTTGTTGATGTTTTCAAGCATTAATTGACTTCTTTGAATCATATCTTCTGCAGAGATGTCTTTCTGAGCTTCAATGATAGTAGCTGAGTAGCGAAGTTGCTCCAAGTAGTTTCGAAATTTCAGGCCATTTATTAAGCGACGCACTCCAGCAACTGCAGGCCTTGGTGAGGCAGCGACAGCGACGCCACGTCGTCTTCTACGCTTCCGTGCTCTGTGTGTTTGGTCTGTTCCTGCCTGGTCATTAGAATCGTTTAATGATCCTTGGTCATCCTAGTAGGAGAGGGGTCGTTATTAGAGCTGCGCGAGTATTTTGCGCGGGAGTATTATTTATGATGGGTGACTAGTTCCCGTTAAAACTAGTGTTGTTCTGCGTCGGCGGAGAAGATAAACACTGGTATGATCAACTAAAAGTCGATTATGGTATGATAACCGGCGTGGGGAGCGAGTAGCAGCTGACGTTTCGAGCGCTAGCCCTTCGTCAGATCAAAAAAGGCCGGCATTATTTTTATGGCAAGGAAAAATGAGGAAATAGACAGACACTACAGTAGTGGCGATTGCCATTTGCATTGGAAAACAAAAATGAAAGTCATGCAGAAAGTACAAAACGTAATCCATGGCAGACGTAGCGTGTACTTGTCAACAAAACATTTACATATACGTGTTCTTGTACTTGTCAGTAAACGCTTTATTTTTTTGCAAGTTATAAAATCTGGAATTTTGTTGGGGGGACTATCAAGGCGAATGGGCTATCTACTAGGACGGGGAGGGGTGGTGAAGGGGATTATGCATAGGATCTTTGGCATAGAGTGGAAAGGGGGATTACCCAAGGAAGTCTAAGGTATTTGTTACTCGCCACTACCTTAGGGTATTCCCATTTTTAAAATATTAGTGTTTTTTTTAACTTTTAGGCATTGCACTTTTGGGGGTCATTTCTGTCACTCCCATACCATTTAGGGGGTCCTTTGATAAAAGCTAATTATGTACGTAACACAAGTCCGTACCTTTTAGTTTCTGAAATTGATATAGTTAGATGTATTTTTACTGTGCTTGTGATTAAACACAAATATTTTAACAGAAGTTATAAGGTCGTATCTTTTAGTGGTCAAAATCATTTTGACTTTCTAGGCTGATCACCCCTGTCACTTCAAATAGGGAGTCCCTACCTGAGGTTATTCTATAGCTTACCGTACAACATCGAAGACATTCCGTTAGTTCCCCCATTTGTTTCAGTTATCATAGTTATGCATACCTGTAAAGTTCCATCTCCTGATGAGCCAGGGGTGTGGTCGACAGATAACGATGGTTGATCTGGTTCGACAGATGCAGTCCTGCTGGGGTCAGCTGATGCAGGTGTCTGGCAAATACACACAAATGAAAAACATCAAAAGGCGGAATTAAGGTGATTCCCTTGTTTTGCAATGCACATGTTGGTGAAACCTAAATCATGGGAACAAATATCAGTGTTTGGGTGTATAACCGAATCCTACATATCTTAACAGTTATTTAACGTTGGCAGTGAAAAATAAGTTAATTTAAGACGACTTTTGCGAAACTCGCCCCAGTCCTTCCTCGAAAAAAGTATTTTTTGCAAAAAAATGGTGACCCCACCGCCTTATTTTCTTCCATATTTATCACTGCAAAGTTGGCAACACGTATCACAGTATAAAGAATTTAAAAAAAATTAATTTCTGGATGCAAATATTTTAAGTATCTAATATTTTAAGTTTATAATTTCTGGATCCAAATATTTTAAGTATCTATTTTTACGCTCGTTCAGGGATATAACAAAACAGATTTCGCAATATTTTGCTACAGTACTGTATTTTTAAGGATTGTACTGCGTTAAGTTTGGTATACATAACTACATCATAAACTCATTTGTTCGCTATGCCTATGAACAGTTAGACTAGCAGTTAAAGGCGCAGTTTACTCATGCTGACATTTCGCATATTTCTGCTGTGGGTAATAACTGGACGAAGTTTGAAAAAAAAAGTTATTTTAAATAATTTCAGCTTCTTTTTGAGTCCAAATTGGCAAATAGCTTATTCATTGATTAAAATGAATTTTAGGTAAGAACAGTTTTAAATCTTGAATAGTTTTCTTTCTAACCTCTAAAAGACTGGGCAAAAGATAAAGAGCTTGCAACCTAGCTCTTAAGCTGCGAAAGGACTTTTCCACCTTCTCAGCTTCGTTGACGTTCGGCAAAACCATTACTAAGGAAGCATGACCGGCGCTTCTTTCATCTTGATAAAATCCTGCAAAAATAAAGTTATATGTTAGGTAGAGTCTAATTGCTGCTGTATTCTTAAATGATCCAGCAACCTTCAGCCAGATGTTGGTATTTCTTGGTAGGCTGCGTCTACTTGTCTGAGACTGAATCACGCCTTCGATAGCACACCCCATGCAGATATCTCCCACAGCTTTGCCTTTCAGATCAGCTCTACGGACACAATACTTGAGCTCCCACAATGACTTTCTTGCAGTATTCTTGATTTCTGCGGCAATTTCATGTCCAGGGATGGGTACCAAAAGCTGAGAGTCATAACCGCGCTTTTCTAAGATTACAATACCAGCGGGCTGTACATTCTCTTTCTCGTAAGCTAAAGCTGTCAAAGTTTCTCCGCTATTGTGGCCGCAAAGTTCGCGAATTTCAGCTTTGTATGCCTCTCGTGAGAGGTGAACGCTCCTTGCTTCCGTGTCGTTTAAAAGTGATTCGAGAGAGGATTGCAGAGTTGTTGGTACTTTCTCGCCGTCGTAGATCTCCACTCGAAAGGGACAAAAGTCCGATCGATTGACAAATTCCTTCGCCATGACCGTGAGTTTGCATGTGAAAATATAGCAAAGTCTTAGACCTTATAAAGCTCAATTTCCCATTAGTTTGCTAAACTGAGAAACAAATGAAAAACAAAATAGATTGCGTCAAAGCTGGGAACGATTCTGCTATTGGCCAATATATAAAAGATTGACACCTGTCAATAATGTGCAGTGTTAAAGGTGGCTAGTCTTTATAATCAGCTTCGACGGCGGAACTTCGAGAAAGCTATTAGGTGCGTGTAAAGCTTAAAAGTTGGATTGGTTTAACCACAGTTCGAATGTAAGGCTCAAAAGAATTTGTGTAAAAGAACTGGAAATAGTCTTTGCATTATTTCGTGATTCCAACTTGAAATTAACCTCACTAAAGTCTTCGAAATGACTTGACTGTGCAAGTTTGCAAACGGATGTCGTTCATTCAATTCTTTCAACTGAACTCAAATATTTTCTTTGATAATACTGCGGATTCTATGTGAACCTATGTGAAGAATTTCGTTTCCTATATTACACACATAGCAAGTTCCCCACGCGCTCAGTGTGTGTTGTAATTGGGTTTCAAACTGTTTCATCCTTTCTTACTGCCCTGCTAGACAAAGATTCCTTTCTTATCAAGACAAATGTTGTTGTTTTTCGATTCAAAGGCTATTTCTGCTCGGATTCTTTTTGTCAACACGAGCTGAACACATACTTGATGAAAATTGCTTCCCCTATTTACGCACAAAAGAAGTTTCTATAACGCGCTTAGTGCGTGTTTAATTTTCATCCTTCAAACGGATATTATTAATGTATTAGCTTGTTCTGACCGTATGATATACGGTCAGAACAAGCTAATACATTAATAATATCCGCTGCGCCTAGAGGGGAGGGGACTTTTTTGTGCGTAGAAATGAAGATAGAATATTAAAAAAGTCGCTTTCAAATGTAGAAAGTAATGATAATAAATTAATGATCTTGAGCAATTGGTTAGCAAATATGATTGTCAGAACTGTACCTGAATTTTAGTGAGAGATAATGTACAATGTAAATATTTATCTTTTTTAGTCCAGTCAATCTGTGGTTTGAGTTCAAACTAATTGCAACAGAATTTATTTCACTGCTAAAAGAAGTTTTAAAGTGACCTTAGTAACATACTAAAAATCACAAAAAATCCCTTCGGTGGAATATTCCGAAATTTAGCGATAAACATTTCAAACTTTTACCACAGGGTACCCGCGTCGAGTAGAATCAAATAAACGGTAAAAATTAACGAAAATGCGTTCTTTTTCACAGTTTTCATGTTCAACACCTAAAAAATAATAGAATTCATGTTAAAGATATTTGGAACAACGTTTTACAGCCGAAAAATAAAGCAAATTGCCTTTTTTGTATACCACAGGGTACCCGCGTCGAGAATGTTTCACTTTTTTACAGAATCAAAATTAAACACTTTCTCTTCGTGATTTTGTTTCGTTTTTCAATTTATAAGCCCTATCAAGGAGTAAAATAGATAAATAGACGTAGAAATAAATAAATAAACAACATTGCTTTCAGTTTTGGGGTGACTCTTGATTTATTATCTAAACTGAGCTCTGTAGCTAGAGGATCGCAGAAGGGAACCTGATAAATGCTAAACAAATGTTTCCTTTGAGAACAATGGAAATCAGTTCCAGATTCTAGAATGACCGGTTGGATTGTCTAATCCCATTGGCTTTTTTTTTTACTGTTGAAATTTCATTAGAAATTCAATAACATGGCTTCAATAACGTGGCTGTTCTGCCACTATTATGCATAAGACACGTGAATTTCACATTTATTAACGCAAATTATATACAGATTATGTAAATAGCTAGTGTGTTCTCGGTATTCAAGGTGTATCTTGTTATTGTGTAACATTTAGCAGTGAAATAAATTATGTTGCAATTAGTTTGAACTGGACCCTAAAATTTTCGTAGATTGACTGGACTATTTAGCCTTTTTGATATTTAGTATTTTAATCAACATTGTAAATAGCTATCATCTTAGATAAATAATTCATTGGGGCCGGGGGTTAAGTAGTGGATTTCATAGTTTTAATTTCTGTATTTCTGTATTTATTTATATATAGTTTCCTCGTTTAGTGGGAAACTGCTCTCGATTCTGACACTGAAATAAAATTATTATTATTATTATTATGCTTTTATGTGATCGCTTTGACTAGACCGTCGATTTTTCTTTTTTCTTCATCCTATTCGTTTGTTCTTTTTCTAACAAAACTGATAACAGAGAAAGAGAGGTGCATGGTCGTGGTGTAGTTGTGAAAATTTAATTTCTTCATTTCCCTTGTCATATATTATAAATTTAACCATCCCTAATTAACCTTAAGGTATATATTACAAAACCCCGCAAAGTAACTGTAACTGGTTTTATTTACCTGCCAAAAATGGATCACAGCTCTAATTTCAGAAACGTGGAATCTGTAATTGTTTGCCGGAAGCTTTTATGTAATTGTAATTGATATTAAAAGTGTATCTCAATAAAAATATGTTACCATCGCTGTTGTAGAATATTGTATTATTTTTTTGTCAGGGGGTGGCCAGTTAATCAAAATACTAATTCCATAGCTTCATGCGGTGATGCCACGTACATGTTTATCAGTTATTTATGGGCCAGTAAATGATCTGAAGTTTTTGTGTTCTGTGCCTCCACATTACCCTGGATGCCAGAGGTTCTACTGCCCTCTCTAAGCCAAAGTTTAGGCGCAAAGCGGCGAGGAGCGAAGGGACAAGACGGCGGGCATCTCTTAGCTTCTCGCTGACTTCGGCTAAGAGAGGGCATTAGAACCTCTGGCAATCAGGGTACCACCTCACAGACAAGTTTAGGAACCAAAAATACATGACAGTAATCCTATGAGATTATTATTTCTAATAACATGGATTAATTAATACCTTTTAATAATTCAAGAAAGTACACTTGTTTTCATCGAAATTAGAATTTATGTAATGGCAAGTGATCACCTCTGGTTTATATTCTACAATCCCATTTCATCACACCAGATTAATAAATATGGGTGAGAAAAACTTCAACTCAAATTAAAATGCACTCCATTTAATTATAACATGAGAGCCCCACACACAACAGCAATCTCCTATTAGAGTGATTTTACTCAACTCGTAAAATAGCAGCGTATTACACTCTAATTCCTTTGTGTTTATCTTGGCCTAGTAGTTTCTATTTCTCGGGACAAGTAAAATCACTCTATAGAGATACTTTGTGTTGATACACGGCATTACAATTGTTATGCCTTTAATGTACAACCATGATTTCAAAAGGCCGCTTTGTGTCAGGAACCAATCGATCTCTGGTTGGCACATTAATGACAATGGATGACGTGCAGTTAGCATCTCTATAGGCCAACCTTAAATGTTGACATTATAACAATCAAATAGCATGACTCATCAAGTGCTTTAAGTAAATCATGAAATAAACTGGATTGATGTTTATAGTAACCTTTGTCCTTTTTGAGTAAACTAAACTGTGATATATCAAACAAACAAACTGATAATCATGCAGACCAGTGCTAAAGTTCTTCTAAGTGAAGTTTAGCGTACAAAACTGCATTTATATATGAACTGCAACCGTAAAAAAATCGATTTAGCGCCCTGGGCGCTTATTTAATATTTGGAGCTGAAGGATGGGCGCTTATTGGAGAGGGGTGCTTATTAATTGTTTTCAACATGAACTTCATGATTTTCGGTATTTATTTTATTACCCGTTCGCGATCGGTAGTTTGATAAACGAACATCAGTATGTGCACACTTTGTGAAATTCAAGATATACTTGATAGTCTAGCTACTGGATCCTCTTCTCCGTCATCCTGGTCAATCGAGGGGGGAGGGGGCGCTTATTTAAAAAAAATATGGTCAAGGGGAGGGGGGGCGCTAATTGGAATGGGGCGCTAAATCGAATTTGTACGGTATTGTATGGTTTTTTTTTCTGCTGAACTGGGAGAGGGGGGTGTGTGGATTAAAGGTTATTTTATAATCAATTTTTATTTTCTGCGGAAGCGGGGAAGGAGGAGAGCGGAGGGGTAAATATCTTTTCCCGGCATATTAACGATCATAATATCTACAGTCGAGCTGATAATTTGGAGCATAATATTTCGTTTTCGAGGGTGACGCCAAGGGGCATAATACCGAATTTTAGGAGCATAATGTGTCAAACCCTAATTAGGACCTGAAGTGACTGGTTTTACTTTCAAGAGCCAACTGATCACGAGGACAAGTAAACGCGCAATATCACAGATAACTAACCAATCGAATCGAAAGCAATCACTTAATTACTTTTAGACACTCGATCAGAAACTTCGCTATTAACTGTTTAACGCGGAGACTGGCCATACCACCCGACTTTAATATCACTTTAAGCTTTTCACTCTAGACTTAATTACTCGCTCTGTGCCTTTTAATTTGATACCTAGAAACGATGCTATGTTACAGATGTTATACACTAAATTGTTTGTAAGTAGCAAGGCCAGTGTAGTACTGTTATTTAAGTTATACCTTTTAAAAAGTGACACCAGCTGACGATATATATATATATACAAAACAAAATATGACAACAGTGATATTTCATTCCTATACTACGAAACACGCCCAAAGCGTACAAAATCATAATAACACTACAACTAGTGGAGTGTGACAGTGCCGGATGCCTGGTGGACAGCATCAAACGGTTTCTTTAATAAACTACGGTATTACAAATCATTACATAGTACTAATATTACAAAATCATAATATTTAACAGGACATGATTTAACAGGACATGAAGGAATAGAGAAAACATTCCATAACCACACATCATCCTAAACGGATGGTTGCACAATCAAATGACGTAATCACATGATAATAAATAGCTTTTCACATGCTTAAATCAAATAATACCGAAAAATCGATATCTAAAGAAAATAATGTACGTTGCCCGGTACGAAAAACCATCGTAAAAAACCACGTCTTGCTACGTGGAAAAACTTCTGGAAACGTACTCCTCGACCGAATGCAATCGTACAAGGCTCCGAGGGCTAAAGCCAAAATGGTTATATCTTGATGAATAATAATTTAAAAACATTAAAACTAAAGTTTGGCTGACTTGTGGCTGTCCAGCAAGCGAGAGAAAGAATTCTAAACTGATTGGTCTTTATATACCTCAAATATGAATATTAAACATATGTACAAGAAAAGAACTAATGAACTATCACTTAAGTGATAAACAAATAGCTACGTGCCGTAATGAAGACGCTTTCCAACTCACTTTGTTACGTTGGAAAGCCTCTATTCATTCCTATACTACGAAACACGCCCAAAGCGTACAAAATCATAATAACACTACAACTAGTGGAGTGTGACAGTGCCGGATGCCTGGTGGACAGCATCAAACGGCAAACGAGAAAACTACAAAGACGAGAACCGTAACGGAAGCAAGCATAGAAAGAGACAAGTAAATAAATAATCGATCGAAAGATCTAGATACCATTAGCTTATCATCTTGTAATCTAATGGCAACAGCATAACATGTTTACTGGCTTCCCGTCTCTGGAAAAGAAATTGGAAACCGCATGAAGTTGGAATACACCACCAGAAGTACTGAAATAATACTGAAGTAACACAGAGCATAAAAGGAATACTGAACGCTTAGAGCAAAAATAATCATGTGCTCAGGTAAATATGAGCCACATGCTTCCTAACGATTTGAATTCATTACCATCTTATAAAGGGTACAAACGAAACAAGATGAAACATTGCCCTTAAATGAAAAAAGAGAACTGATTCTGGCCACCAAGAGATTACAATTCTATTCTCGGGGTTTCTTTCAGTATACTAGTTTTCCTAGCAATTTCATGGATGCCTCAGTTTGTTTTACCGAAACGTAACGAAATATCAGTTGAAAATAGACATGCAACTTTATGGCTCGTCAACACCATACACCGTACAAGGCTTCCTTAACTAGGCACGTGCAGGTGACTTGCAATGAAGCTTCAAAAAGACAAAATTAATCTCTAAAATACGAGAAGACAACAGCAATGAACATGGGTAAAACAATTAGAACTTCGCGATCTATTCTCTTTCCCCCAATGAATCCATGCATTCTTGTATTCCTACAATCGTGAACGATGCCTTGAAACACATCTGATAAGGAGGAAGTGAACTGCTAGCCTCAGCGTTTGAGGAGAAGAACGATGCCTTGAAACACATCTGATAAGGAGGAAGTGATCTGCTAAGCATCGGCATTTGAGGCGATGTTCAACCTGTCATGCTCGGCTCAAGACTCCGACCTGTGGGAAGACCGTTGACAACAAAACAAAAAGAGTAACATGAGAAAAACATGCATCATACCGCTATCTTACACGTGTGCAGTTCCCTCTTCAATAATTTTTACACTAAATTTAGGACATGCAGAAAACACTGACTTTTAGTTTCTACTCGATAAACAGAGCACGATCGACAACAAAGGGTACAGGTATTCCTAATTAAATACGTATATCAATACTTCTTTGCAGAATCAGAAGATACTGATCCACTTGTTTGATAAAAATGTGGTGAAATTCGACCTTAAATGCGATCGATACAGTGTAAAAGACGATACTGAAACCACACTACACTAGTAATACATCCCTTATCTAAGGTCTGGGAAATCTATTTAAAACAGATCAATTTCAGAATCTTAAATAACATTCTAGTATATGGTATACCTAAGAGCATACCTATATAATCATTCGCCCGCTAAGAGGCTCACAGTTAAACTGTTATCATCACACTTCCAGCCCAATTGTTACAAATCACTCCAACATTTGTGTTGGAAAAACAACAGATTCAAGATCGGAATAGTTAACCGTGGCAAGTAAGAATTGAATGTCAGCACATCATGTCTATATCAAAACGGACTAAGACTGACTGAAAATCATTTTGAACAGCTTAGGGTTAACAACCCATTATTGATATCTATATCCAACAAATGAAATCTGGTCTCGAGGAATCCAACGAGTCTGAAAACAAAAGGTTAATAAAATAAATCATGAAAATGACAATAGGACTATAATACATGAATAACGTAAATTAACAACAGTCCAACTCTCAACAGTAATCTCTCTACACTAACATCTTCATTTCATATACAATACAGAATTTTGCGATCAACAAAAAATAAATGCACCATAACCTGTAAAACTTGCATCACAGATCAAAGCTGCTATACAAGACAAAACTGTCAATATGAAATTAAAATCCTTAAAAATGTATTCATTTAATACACCATCAAACGCTTTCATTATATACATATTTCAATACTCTTTTGCAAAATCAGAAAATACTGATCCATTATTTGTCTGATAGATAATCTGGTCCAATTGGACCTAATGCAATCCATGCAGTAATGCCAAAAAGACAACGGCACTGAAATCGTGCTACACTATATCACATCCCTTACTCTAAGGTCAGGGAAATCTGCTTCAAACAGATCAATTTCACAATCTTAAACAACGTACAAACATGGTATACTTAATAATACCAAATCATTCGCCCGTCTAAGAGGCTCACAATAATACTAATACTAATAACAACAACTGCTATGTTTAGACAGGGTTCACATATCTTCGAGGAGTTTACAATGAGGTCCTGCGTAACAAAACTAATAAAGTAAAATAATGGTTCGATAGGATAGTTACAACTAATTAAACTTTTATCATTACACTTCCAGCCCGATTTTAAATCAGACTTTACAAACGAATTTCAGTAAGCAGATATATATATATATATATGTAAAGACAAATTTTACAAGCAAAATTACTATCATCTAACTAGTAATAATAAAGTCTGAACGATATATTTAAACACGATATTAATATATCGCAATATATCCCAGAAAATCCTTGATTTTTTGGGACAGACACTTTCAACGATTTGGATTAATACCCGAGCAATGGTACGTGATAATAAATTTCAACTAATCCAAATCACTAGTAAGAGAAAAACAATCCTTCTCTTAGCATTTCGTTAAAGAATCGATAAAGTAGCCAAAATGAACCACTTCATATACTTGAACTTGAATGACATAATACGGGGTAACTGAATGACTAAGAGTAGTAATAATTTACGGCCTTCTGTCAGCTACAAAAAATATATTACAAAGAGTTAGCTGAAAATTCACTCTAAATCTGTTACGTAATAATTCATGAATTGCATTCCCAGTGAAATCTGGATGAATCAATAACACCTAATTACTGTAGTTAAAAATAACTGAATAAGAGCGAGCTCTATACTTAAGCTATATAAAAGCAACTGATATCCGCAAACCTCAAACTATCAATGTTTATAACTACAGAAAGAAATCCTTCACATTAAACACTTATAGATCATTAACTCTCAAGCAACTTCGCCTATAGTTTATCGAAAACAGCAGACAATAATTCAAAATCAATGTCACCTAAACAAAAATTGAAGAATCTTAAAAATAATGAAAGTCTGATCGTATAACAACTGAACTCATTAAGCTAAAGGTTTCTCTTGGTATAACAATCTGGATGGCGTTTGTATAGGGACTCGCGACCCTTTGGTGCATGTTGAGATGTTCGATCTGCACGTGCACGTGTGACTGGGCGGCTGACCATGGCCAGCAAGGATCCCGAGATAACAGTTCCTCCAAAAATATCCGGTTCTCCCGCGGAGGAGACGAGAATTCATAGGAGAAAAAATAGACAAAGAAAAATCATGTCAGAAGGCTTGTAAAACACATAAGGAGCACTAAATGTTATGTACTACGTTGTAGGACTGAATTTTTAAATTCTCAAACTTTTTGTACTGCCTCGTTGACTTTTACGACTATGCAACAGTACGAATACATACCTTCACGTAGAGTTTCAAAGGTATCCTCTAATTTACCTCTTAACAGAATAAGTACGCCACCTTCCAAGGAGACTTGAAAGAATCTTTAGCTCAAACTCAGTGCTCTTCCGTTGTGTTTCAACGCTGAAGGTTCTTGGATAATAGTTCCTCCAAAATTGTCCGATTTTCCCGCGATGGAGACGAGAATTCATAGGAGAAAAAATAGACAGAAGAATCATTAATGTCACAAATGCCTTGTAAAGCAAAAAACAAGCCCTAACAAATTATGTCTACTGCATCGTTGAGTCAAACATTTCGTGAATATACGACGTGTTCAAAAACATTACGAATATATACGTATACCTTCGCGTAGAGTTGCATACGTATCTTCCACTATAAAATCTCCGTCAGAAAGTTTGGCTGACTTGTGGCTGTCCAGCAAGCGAGAGAAAGAATTCTAAACTGATTGGTCTTTATATACCTCAAATATGAATATTAAACATATGTACAAGAAAAGAACTAATGAACTATCACTTAAGTGATAAACAAATAGCTACGTGCCGTAATGAAGACGCTTTCCAACTCACTTTGTTACGTTGGAAAGCCTCTAGAACTGATACTGTTTTAATGACATTTATTTTCAGATGGCATCTTCAAATGAACTATAAGCCAAGTTACCGTTGGTTATAGTAAGACCGTATATCATACGTTAACGCTTTGCCAGACTCAACTATGCAAATTTCGTCTGATAATAAATTCCGAGCTTAAAAGCGTAACAAAAATGGATATAAATTGTAGTATTGTTTTCGTATTCGTAGAAAGAACACAACGTGCAATAGCTACTCCCTTGCAAAGCATAATTGTCGATAAACTTGTCGATAAACTGTAAAAATAGATGATAGACACAATAGGCCTTTTGCAGGAAACACAGTCACGTGCTGATATATCACTTCAATAACCATTCAATTGCGCTCGTGATCCCATGGAAAAGGTTAGTTTGATCATCGTCCAAGTGTCTTCATACAAGCTAGTGTCTTCAAATAAATGACGTCAGATTTTTTTGCCAACCAGTAGAACCACGTGATTGCATTCCCGTAAAAGGCCATTACTAGCAACGTTTCATTAATTGTGTCTTTCTTGGTGGTACTATTTCTAGTTAAAACAAATAATAACAAATATATGGAAATTACGTCCTCTCTTCTACATTTATGATTATACAAATGTCTCGCCGCCCCCCACCCCCCCCCCCCCCCCCCTGCATTTCTAAAAACAGTCTCACAACATCTCAGGCTCAGTACTCGAAAAGTGTCCAAATATGGCTTAAGCTATATAATTAGCATAATCCAGCCGCCGTCTTTTGCCAAACTCGCCATCCGATTGGCTAACCAGGCGCTGTCTATCGACAGTTATAGTCGACCCTGCACGCGCTGCAGACAAAATCACTTAGAAAAAACGTTTTTTTTGTGTGCTGTCAATTTTCTCAATCTTTATAGTTGACAGAACGGTGGCTTAGTTATGCTAGATCTAGACTTAATTGTCGCTCTTGGTTTCTATCGGCTTTGATAACCGGTGACTCGGGCTACGCCCCTTGCTAACTATCCGCCGAGTTCGCAGTCTAATTGTTTACGTCAAAGTGCACCGATCTTCAAAAGAAAATACCATATTTTGTTTTGTTTCAGTCGCTCTCACTTTCTTGCATTATTGGAAGGGCTTGGTAATATTGTGTGGCGTTATTGCTTAAATATTTTGTGGCCAATCTCACGCAGTTGTCCCTCACATCGCCTGATACTGGAATTAGCTGGCTGTTCTTTGTGGTAAGGTTTGCATTATCAAGTGAGCCACATTGCTTCTTCTTGATGTAATTGACACGAAGTGGTTTTTCGTTAGGGTCAATTGAAAATCGAACGAAACATTCTCCATCTCCAAGTTTCGTCAAATGAAACACCCCGTGTTCGTCTTTGATCTCTCCGAAGCCAAAGTTGAGCCATGCCAGTTTTCGGACAGAGAATTTGTTCCCATCTACATCTTCATTTCGGCTCACGTAAATGTTGCGTAAAAATGTTTTGTATGACTTTATCATGCCCAGAGTTGCTTCATGTATTTCCAGATTTGCGATCTCAGTTCGTCTTAATTTGCATATCCAGTCTGAAGGGGTTTCGATAGTTTCAAAACGCTTTGTCGCTGTTTCTATATTTCCAAAGCGTCGATCGCATATTGAATACGTGTGTCCTTCCAAAAGAAACTTTAGGTCTACTCGCAAAAATCTGTTGCTTTTTACGAGCCATTGGCAAAAGAAAAACAGAAAATTCTCCTTGAACTGTCCAGGACAGTTATCTGCCCATAGTATCAAATGGTCAAATCCACTTTGTATGTCGTTAAGAAATACATCTATCAGTGAAATTACCTCGTCTGGTCCCTCCCCACCTATTGTGCTTGGATAAATGAAGGCATGTAACTTCTTTTTACCCGCGTCGAATATTCCAAATAAACGCGTTGTTAATCTTTTCATATAGTACGCATCTTGACTTGAAACTTTTGGTATATTGAATGATTTGTGGTAATCCAGCTGTAGGACAACAGTTTTAGGCATCATGAACAACGGATCTGTCTAACGTACGAGTAGTCAGTAGTTACAGTGATCGATTTAAAAAATGGCGCGTGCCGCAAAAAAAGATATGTTGACATCAAATAACGCGCTCAGGTTGTGCGCGCGAGTAAAATCGGTGCACTGTGACGTAACTAAAATAAACTCCCTCTTACAATTTTCCCTTGACATTCTTTTCAACACGTGCGTTGAAATTGTGATATGAACTGAACTTAAATATTATTCCAATTAAGTAAATTCGATCTATTTAGAGCGTGCACGAATCGAACCTAATGCACACATATATAGCACATATATAGCTTTTGTTGTTGTTTTAAACATCTCAAGCATGTTAAGGTATGGTTTATCATAAATTATGATGAATACTCTAAATTCGCTATCTTTATAATTTTTAAATGAAACACTCTAGGAATCTGTAATTAGGAGGTAATTATGTGTCTTAAGATTTTAGAGTTTGAAGGTCACGTGACCTTAAGCCGCTGATAAAACAAAGAAATCAAAACGAGCCGGTAACATTGCATTTTTTTTAAGTAATGTTTTTTTGAATATCTGATGTCACATCTGGTCGTTTATAAAATTGCGTTTGGAATGGTTGATATTTTGCCATTGGAGGCAGTGAGAAAATTGGTTCCAAGAGCAGGTCACGTGACCTGTTTTCTCTATTTTCGCCTTAACAATCTATCAGGGAGGCAACCATTCCAAACGGAGCTTTAGAAACATCCGAGAAGTGAAATCGGATAAGCAAGAAATCGTTACTTTAAAACTGCAATGTGTACCGGCCAATTTTGAGTTTTGTAATCACGTGGTTGGTCACGTGATATACATTTCACAACAAAATATGTTCAAACGACTAAACACGCTGGCATTAGAAATATTTACATTTTTTGTAGAACTCGGGCAAATATAAGCCCATCTATTCAATAAAATAGCTTTAGCCTCGATGTCATGCTCAAACCATGCCTTAACATACTTGAGATAAAAGATGTTAGAAATCACTATTAAACGTCTGTCACTGACTACTAATGTATAAAGTTTGCTTCTAATTGTTAATATATGACCCCAGTAGATATATTGATATAGATATATTAGTTAGATGCTTAATATAGTACAGTTTAATATCTTTAATTACTTGTTATGAGAATTATTTGTATTTTTACTTAGTGTATTATACACGGCTTTCATGTTGAAATCTCCGTGTTTAAATAAGTTGAATTGAATTGTTGCATTGCATGTGTAACGTGACATAACATTAAAGCCAATAACTTTTGTTTTATCCCAATAATGTATCCTTAATTACACAGTGTCAGGGCGGATGTCTTTCTCAGACATTTAAAATCAATTACTAGGCGAAATTTTCAACCCGCATTACTTCTATTTGAGAAACGTTTGGAAACTGAGGTTTGATTTTTTACTCTGAATTCTAACGGGAACCTGAAACAACCATATGGGCTTATCAAAGCCAGGACCCGGATAAATTGGAATTCAGCGTGTTGGCTGAATTCGGAGAAAAACCCTCGGAGCGAGGGCGAGATACCAACAAACTCAACTCACATATAGCACCGCGTCCAGGGATCGAACCTGGGCCATAGAGGTGAGAGGCGAAACGCTTAACCACTGCGCCACCCCGGCTCCCCTTATACTTTTTAGCACTTCTTAATTTTTGCCATTACTTAGCGTATGATAGAAACTGTTAACGTGATCCTATTTCTTTTTGCCCCCTAATGTCCCAGGTTGTTTAAATGGTAAACATAGTATTGTTAGGTTACGTTTTATCATGCAAGTGCTAACATTCGAATATCATAATCCAGCGCGCCATACCTTCTCTCGCTCTCTTTAAGGTGTTTGTTAAGTTCAGCCCTAATGGCTACGAGAGCTAGCTCTTTTTCTACGCGTCCTTCTTCTGTTCCCTGGAGGAGTATTTCCCTTTCGCAGTTTGCCTGCTTGTTGGAGAGTCTATCGCAGCACTGACATGTGTCTACCCTCGCCACGCTAAAAGAGCATTCATGGCTTAGATGGTTCCTGAAAATGTCCCGAAAGCAAGAATAGCTAAGTGCAGGTCCCTTGTTTTTTTGGTGCAATCTGGTGCTCTTGATGTCTGGATTTAGTTTTAGAAAGTCTCTCCACATCTTTCTCATTGTGTACACTGGACTGAAGAATGTTTTTGTAGATTGTTTCCGGCGGTAGTGGCTGGGTGTTGGGTTAAACGTTCGTATAAATGACACTACCGCATCCCTTGTGGTTGGTAACAGTTTCCTGTGATTGTTCTTATGAGTACCTCTGCGATCTTCTATCAGGGTCGGCCCATCTTCTCTTCTTTTCCTTAAGAGGATCTCTATTTTTCTGTTTGACACCGCAAAACATTTCCGGAATGCGGTTTTACAAACCTGGCCCACTGATGGTACGCTGTATGTTATTTTGGTCTTTCCATTATAGAGTGTTTCTGTCTTGATAAGGTTGGACATGGCGTAATTCTGACTTGCGTAATTTTGAGCGTATAATGCTCGCCTTTGAGATGTGATGTCCTCTTTTCCAAGTGAAGTCAAACAGCATTTTTTACAACAGTCTAATGTCAACAAGTGTAGATTCTGGAATGGTGCGTTTTTCCTAAGGCGGTTCTTATTTCTTTTGGAGATGTAGACTCTTGCCATCTGGGATCTTGTTTTGTGTGTCCCTCTTTTAACGGAGCTTTCTGAGGGAGGAATATCTCCTCTGTGAGACCATGGCCGACTGGCATTGTATCTGTACAGTAGATTAATGTTTCCTTGGAGTTCGGAGGACATAAATAAATAGCATAAACCAACAACGACAGCAGAAGCAGCAACAACAGTAGCAGTAGCAGAACACAACGAACAACGTAAAGGTCTTCACAGTTACATATTCGCGAGAGTGGGACGATTTAAATTTCGCGCACACAAACGTTGCCATGTTACATTATTCGAAGTACACGATGTGGTAATGGAGTGATTTGAATTTACTCGCGGCAACGAACGCATTTACGTTACAGCCGATTAAAAGTGCGCGAGACGCCAGAATCGAACACGCATTCGACAATGATAGCTTGCAACAGTGCGCGCGCAGTTGCACGAGGAAAATAGTAAGTCAGTCAATCTATACTGATCTATATATGGTGCTCCGTGCTCGCGTGACAGCTCAGCTATTAAACTTTCTTCGTACTTTGTTTTTGTTATGCTTTTTACCACTTCTAATCCTAAGAGTTTCCTAAACTGTAAATCTAAACAATCCTAAACCATTTACGATTATATAGCAAATTGCTTATTTTCCAACGTTTTTCATGATGGTAGCTTGGTCCCGGGGGGGGGGGGGGGGGGGACTCCCCATAAAAATAGACGGGTGTGCTCGACGTGAGAAATGAAATTCACCCCTAAAAGATAGCAATATGGGCGTGGCTCACAAAAAAATTACCCCTAAAAGATAGCACTCCAAAAGACAAGAAAATGGCATTAATTGGATTTATTAGAGACTATATAAAGACATTATACCGATTCAACTTGTGGGGTCTCATGCTCGAGGATCCAGCGCTATTTTTTCTCGGCCACAAAAATTTTGGGTCTCGGAGACCCCTAAAAGATAGCAGACCTTTGGAAGACCCCTAAGAGATAGCACTGCTAACGATTTTAACCCCTAAAAGAGAGGTCGAGCACCCCCGTCTATTTTTATGGGGAGTCCCCCCCCGGGAGCTTGGTAATGCTATATTACTTCTCGCTCTTGGTTTCGATCGACCGATACTGTTATAAATTGTAGTAAATTTAATACAGAAGTCTCATGACCATTTTGATGTTATTGATATCAATTTGATCAGGGTTGCTCTGTTCTCATCAATATCCAAAGCCAGGCTAGGTATACTCAGGTATATTAAGGCCTGTGTCAAGAACGACCACACCCCTTAAAAGTAAAGGGATGGAATCTACTTTCGTTTGGTCGTAGCCGATAACATTGAGTTCACTATGTCTCATGTAGAGTTCACATTTTAACGTTTTTGATCTCATCTTCAAGAAAATATTAAGCAATGCTTCGGGAGGAAAGTAGAGCGCACAAATGTCAGAATTAAAACCGGTGGAAGTAATGCAGTTTACCATGTAGTTTGCCAGTCCAACTAGACATCGTGGAAAAGTATGTTAAATTCGTTGAAACTTGAGGGTATCAAATTTCACTTTTACCTCTTAAAATTTCCAACCGTTCTAGTTGGACCAAGAAATTATGCACCACTGACCCTGAATGAATTACAGTAAAATACCCGTCATATTATTATATGTTTTCAGGGAAACTGTCACGAAAAAGTATTAGCCTCGTGACTTTATCGAATCTGTCGAATGGTCATGAAAACAGATCACAATTGCAAGCTCGAAGAGATAGACCACTCCCTCTTGATTTGTGGCGGCCATTTTGGGAAATATTGAGAGGAGCACATGAAAGTAAATGAATGACTTATTACGACACTCGGTCACTCGGTTTAAAGATGTACTGACATACTTGTGATTTCGGAAAGTATATAATAAGTATAATCTGATGGCTCCAACTTCAACTTCAACTTCAACTTTATTAATATTTATACACGGAATTCTAACAGATAAGAAAAACTAATTTACATAGAAGCCGTGTTAACTACTATTAAATATATATAAAAATACAGAATTGTCAATGTAATAATAATAATAATATAAAAATATATATACTATACTAATAATATGATATCCTAAAATTATGAAAACTACTACATACTATTATCAATTTTCAAAACATCATTGGTCATTTAGGACGGCGACTGTTTTGATTTTGTTTTTAAAAGAGCCTAGTGATTTAATTTCACGTAATTCTGTTGGCAGGTCATTCCATGTCTTGGCGCCGTGATACGAGAAACTTTTCTTCATAAATTCTGTTTTTGGTTGCGGAAGACAAAGTCTCGTATCACGGCCCCTTAGGGGCCGACCATTTGACTTTTGAGGGGGGGGGGGGGGGGGGGGGGGGGGTGGGTGTTTTTGAAAAAAAATAACCTGCAAGCCAACGGTGGCGAAAAAAAATATCCTGCAAGCGGAAAAGCGTTGTTCTGGCTCCGCTTTTTTCGCAAAAAAAAATTCGTGCAACAACACTGCTAAAGAAAAAAAAATCGAGCACAGACAAGAACACCCACCCCCCCCCCCCCCCCCCCCCCCCTCAAAAGTCAAATGGTCGGCCCCTTAGATTATAGTGGGTAGAGCTTCCAACAGTAGAGGAGTAATACACGCGGATGGTGTAATTTGCGGCTTGACGGCTCGACGGCTCGACGGCTTTGACGGAACGGTGGAATGAGAACATTATGATAAATTTAATTACTGGACGAAATTTACTATAGTTAACGGCATCCTCATGCAGTGTGACCTGCCGGTTTACCGTAGTAAACTTAACTGTGGTTAGTTGCTCCGACAACGGCGGCAGGAAGGAGATCTCTAGTCAGAATCCTAAGTCAGGATTTCGAGACAGGTTTCCCAGAAATTTATAATTATTTAATCACATACAAAGGAGGCTCTTAGATCTTAGATATTTTCTTCCATTTAAGTTTACACTTAAAATACTGGCACGTCAAATAAACAAAACCATCGAATTGCTCAAACGTTCAAACCGTTGTATTAAAAATCTATCTATCGCGACCGTGTGAAACTGTCGATCTTATTTAATAAACGAACGCGGGTGTAGGAGGCGGGAAAATGAAGGAGTGTGGACAACATGTGAGCCAACGATGCGAGCCATGCGAGCCATGAAAAAAACCTCACATACAAAAAATAAATAAAATACTCACATAAATTGCTGCGAATTCCTATCAAAGCTGCATGTAGGAGGGTCTGAATGGGGTTAACTAACTACTGGCAAACGGCCTTAAAAATAACAGAGAACTGACAAATGACGATTTTTTTACTGACAACCGAAAAATAACTGACAACTGACAAATTTATTTTTTTGTGGGTCAAACATTGTAAATTTTCTCTAGTAATGATTAACTAGGACTAACTGACAACTGATAAATGGCCAAAATTTTAACTGACAACTGACATGTAGACCCCCCACCCTCATGTAGTAGTTGATGAAGGTGTGGTGGATTCTACTTTACCGGTTTGAATTAACATATTGCCGCGCCGCTTTAGTGATGAAAGATGTTTGATTTATCTCATTTTAAATGAACACTGTTCACTTTTGAACACCTTTTTGCTTTATAGGCTTTCCTCTTGTTAGATTTCATGCCTAAAACAACGATACTATCGATCGTTTTAAAAATCCCAAGCGTAGTAAAAGTAAAAGTACTGGAGAAGCCATTTGAGTGTTACACGTGCGCTGTAGCAATGCAAATAAAAAAACATTTCCCTGCCTTTACCTTTTATTTTAGATTTCAAAATGGCCATATAATAAAACTCTTATTAACCGATATACCTTCGTTATGTTTGGAAAGCTTTATTTAAGGTAATAATTATTGTAGACTTATGCTATAATTCTCAAGGACGGCTCTCCAACCAGGCGGACCGAGATAATATGGGTCCGCGGACCCAGAAATGCTCATATGTACACGACAAAAATAGGTGTCGTGCCGAAAACGTTTGGGTCCGCGGACCAAATTTAGGGTGTAGACACTTGGCCAAAATGCTTGGTACAGGCACCAATCCCATTCACACGACACGTTGTACAATGTAACCAACTGTTGCAAAAAACTTTGCTATTGATATTCAGTTCAGCCGCGGATTTTATGTCGGTGGCTCGAATTACCATGTGTTTTCAGGGCTAGGGTTTTGGGGTTTTCGTTGCAAATGAATGTGAGAAGGTAAGTATTCAGCTTCCGCCAGTGTGTGCTTTGCTTACTGGTTGTCAGTCAACATGGAGAATGGATTTGATGCGAGTTGAAAAATGCGAGTTGAAAAATGCGAGTTGCAAGTTTAAAAATGCGAGTTGCAAGAAAAAGTAAGAAAATTGAGATTAGAGTTCCTGCAATGGTAAATGCTTTTTGAGGTGGAAAAATCAAATTTTCCGTTTACAGGAACCCGAGTCAGTCGACGAAACGTGGACCCCTGCTACTGGATCCCTAGAAAAATGAAACGTTTTTATTTTTATACCAGCGTATACCTCGCTGTAAGTTTTATTTTGTTCTCTTTACCCTCACAGTTATTCACAGCTAAGTCCTTTCTAATTCTAATTTACAATATTTCGATTACAATCACAATTCAGTTCAATATATTACTTAGTTTCTCTGATCCGCTTCCAGCGACGAACAAAATGTGCATCTTAGCTTGAGGAAGTCCTACCTCCCCCGTCCACATTTCTAATGGTGCTTCCCTTGGACACTGAAAACAATTTCTTTATGGGAGTACCCATTCCTCCATAAAGATGGGACATGCAAAATGTATCCTGATGAATATATAGTGGCCCGAGTGAAAGTCCAGTGGGCTCTTGTTCCAATATACATTCGATATGGCCGCTCTACAATACAATCGACATAGCTGTATGTCAGTGCGTTCCCGAATCCATAGCGCTAAACCCATGAAACGTCAACAGTTCTGTAACACACATGCGACTTCTAAACTAAAACCGTGACAACCGTTGTTTCCATCGATTTTCCAGCGAGAATCGAAAGTCACCCTTTGTTGATGTTTCCACAGGGGTCCGGCCAATTTTATAATTTCCTCTCAGAGTTCAGTTTCGCTCGTTTTTCTTGTTCTGTCGTTTTTTTCCGGTTTAATACTTTTCTTCTTTATCCTACTAGTTTGTTCACGTCATTTGCAGTTCGATAAATTGTTTTTGCAATCCGAAAAGTAGTTTATTCAGTTCTGCACTAATTCGATTCATGTCCGTATTAAAACCATCAGTCTGTTCATCTCTGTTCTGTTAGTTTCGGTCTGTTCATCTCGGTTCTGTATCTGGAGAATACTGATTCCGAAAGGTCGTCAAAAATGCTTGCTTTTTATCGTTAATCGGAAAGAAAGTCAAATTCTCTTGGACTTGGCTCAGCCGATCTTCGAAATTTCCACACTGCGACAGATCATGTCTTTAATTTTAAACGCCATTTTTTTCCTTTAACACAACTTTCCCTATTCCCGGTCAACTGAATAATGACATCAGTACTGGAAATAATCGATTGAATTTTATTTGTCTGACTAAATTTTGTTTTTGATTAATTATATATATTTTTCATGGCTCGCATCGCTGGCTCGCATGCCTCGCACATTGTACAGACCCATACTAAAAACTCAAATAAAATTGTATTGCATTCACACAAATGCAAGTAAGTATTAAACGGAAGTTAAACAGGGAAGACCCCCGGGGAAATAAAGAAAGCCGAGAAAAGTTTCAGGGAAAAGAAACTCAACGGCATAATTCCCCTTTAAGCTTTGTCGAGTAAGAACTTTGAAAAAGGTTTAAAAAAAGTTAAACTGGAGCTCTTGCAAATCCTCCAATTGCCAGCTGGGTCTATCAAAGTTTATATTTATATGAAACAGATCAATTAGCCTTTTCGTCAATTGTCCCTGTTTCAAACGTTTCGAAACGTTAGCTTATTTCAGCTACTCTGTAAATTTGAGGATAAATAAAGTGTATGTATGTATGTTTGCACTTCTTACAAAGCCTCTGAAAAAAAATATGTTATTCCGCCATTCCGTCAAGCCGTCGAGCCGTCGAGCCGCCAAGCCGTCAAGCCGTCGAGCCGTCAAGCCGTCGAGCCGCAAATTACACCATCCGGTAATACACGAGGAGTAATACACAGGGAACCCAAGCGAGAAGGCATGGGAAATACGCTGGGGAGGGTAAAACAATTGACTCACACCAAGTTTAAGTACATAATTGGGGAAGATAAACAACTTCTCAACGCACAGGTAAACTTTCATGACTATTACTATTTTAGTACCATTCTAGATTTATCCCATACATACCTCATAATATCATAACAATAAAGCTTGGGGTGCCTGGTTTGATATCATGAACAACAATGCACAGCGGCCTTGCACGTGTAATGACTGTATTCACATGCAGATATCTCGCTCATTTCTAATACCTTCACATATTCCGAGCCTGTAAACGGGTGAGTCTACCTTCTTAGTATCTACAAAAATAGTTTAAATGATAATGGAGCAGAATGTAATAACATGAGTTAAGTTATGTTGTCCTGAATCGTGACTAAATTTCTTTCTTCCCCTAAAATAAATTCTAAAATCTAAATACCAGAACTGTCAGATTTATAGCGACAATTAAACTGACACAGATGACAGAGTTGGATTAATTATATTAATTTTAAAAACACGGAATTTTCTTCTTCTATTTCTAAGTCAAACACTCCTTCTCAAGAGCAGTTACCGTATTCGTTTTTTCTCTTTTGTTCGCCTCGGGGTCAGGGGGAGCTTGCTTCAGTAATCTCCCAATTATGTCTTGCCCACCACATCCTGGGCATTTGGGGATAATCGTTTTGCTTGATACCTATCTAACAGTAACATGTTTTTGCTAATAAAAAATGGTGCTATTGCTGCAGTGGAATTAACAAGTATATATGATAGTGGTATTGCTAAATATTGCTTCCCAGATTAATGGCTATAAAAGCATGAACTACATGTACAGCAGATGTGCTCAGAGAACCTTAGGGACCATTCATTATTTATGCCAGGGGGTGGGCTGGCAAGAATGAGGTGTGGGGAGGGGGGGGGGGGGGGGGGGGGGCACGATAAATTCAGGACACTCGAGGGGGGGTCATCAGAAAATATGGAAACAATTAAATGTGGGGGTGGGGGGCTATTTTTCAAATTACATCTAGAGGGGTCATGAGTTTTTGCTTTTCCTTGGAAGGGGGTCAAGAGGTTTTGTTTAGGCTTATGATGGATCTTGCCAGCCCACCCCCTGGCATAAATAATGAATGGTCCCTTATATTCTATACATCCCTATGTGTGAGGTCATAGGACTATAATTGCTATATCAACATTTTTAACGATTGGTCCTAGCTAGTCTTATGATTATCAGCTCACATGGTGAATTGAATTGCTAGGCGCCAGATAATAATTAGCGCTCGATGATATTAGCAAATATGACAATTTTACACTAGATTTAAAGCAGGGCACTGAATTATTTCATTATTTTGAGCCATTTAATGCTATTTTAAGTGCTGACAGCTAATGTTTGTAGTCATTCCTTTCTCCCAAACTTGTAAAATAAATGCAATATTTTATTTAGCTTGAATAAGAAAGAAAACATCTTGAATCAGATATTCAATCATAAATAAACCAATTTTATACAGCGTTTCATTTGGCTTTGTTTTCGATAGCTTTTTGTTTTGCTAAAACTTGAGCTAGTTATAAAAAATGTATAATAAAACAATATTATTATTGAATTCGGTTTTGACATGATAGAGAAAACAGTATCAAGACCTCGGTCTGTGAATTAACGCAGACCTCCGTCTTGATAATTTTCACTATGATTATGCTCAACCGCATCCAATAATTGCTTAGTGTACATAATTGTGCAGATTGCACAAATAAGAATATAGTGTGGATGTGTATATATAGGCCTGCATGGATCCATCATCACAAAGTTTTGCTGTGTGTTTAGGGACTCAAGGGAATGATAGGAAAGAAGTAATAATAATAATTATAATGACATATGTTATTTTCAATTTTTAATTATTATTATTATCAAGCACTTTTTTATACTTCATAGTGCTTTTACCAGAGCTAGCCCAAGCAGAGTAGAGTATTGAATCAAAATGTTTGATGTATCGCTTAATTTATACACTGTAGTCTGTAGACATGGAATTTCATGATACGGTGTTTTCCTCATCGATCTCCTGAACAGGGCCAAGGATAAAAACGTGTATTGAAGAGCCAGAGAGATATCACTCAGACAAATTGTGTACCAACTTGGCTGTGAGCAAGTTGTGCAGAGTCCCCTCGGTATGTACTGTAAACAACTGATGTAATAGAGCAGATTTTGTGTAAGTGGTCACTGGTTGTGACTAAAATGTCAGTAGAAGAAGGCAAACAGCGAATTCATCCAGCAGTCAGTTAAAAATAGCAGTCCATTTTCCCCAAATTTACCTTCATTTATCACATTTTAACCTAATTCTCTCTCAATCTTGTAACCACCTGTGAAACACTGTGTAGCCTAGCTCTTGTCTCAATTTCTACTGACAACCCTGGTGGTGATGTTACAGCTCTGACGTATGACACAGCATGCTGTGGCACTGAAATGGTAGCTTTCAATGAGAATATTTTGATCAACCCTTAATGCATGATCCAATCACAAATGAGTACATTGTTTGTACCTGATACAAATGTCCAGTCCTCGATTGGCAGATTTCAAAGCATTAATTAATGCTTTGAAATCTGCCAATCGAGGACTGGACATCTGTATCAGGTACAAACAATGTACAGGCCAGCTAATATGCGGTATATACTCATTTGTGTTCAATAATTAATGCTTGGAAATCTGCCAATCGAGGACTGGACATCTGTAGCAGGTACAAACAATTAATGTATGGGCCAGGTAATATGCGGTATATAAAATATACTCATTTGTGTTCAATAATTAATGCTTGGAAATCTGCCAATCGAGGACTGGACATCTGTAGCAGGTACAAACAATTAATGTATGGGCCAGGTAATATGCGGTATATAAAATATACTCATTTGTGTTGAATATCTAACATGATTTTTCAAAAGGTGGTCTCATGAATCATTATTTCTGGGACACTGCTTAATTTATGTACATGCCATTAGGGCCACATCCAATCAGGACGTCTGCCATGAATTAGAGCCATATGCATGCATTAGCCCTGTCTTAGAGCTATAAGGCCATAATATATTATGTCATTAAGCTTGAGTGTGATAGTTGCAGTGACCACCTTTTGGAAAATCAAGTTAGATAATGCTTGGAAATCTGCCAATCGAGGACTGGACATCTGTAGCAGGTACAAACAATTAATGTATGGGCCAGGTAATATGCGGTATATAAAATATACTCATTTGTATTCAATATCTAACATGATTTTTCAAAAGGTGGTCTCATTAATAATTATTTCTGGGACACTGCTTAATTTATGTACATGCAATTAGGACGTCTGCCATTAATTAGAGCCATATGCATGCATTAGCCCTGTCTTCTGTAAGACCTAGGCCATAATATAGTATGTCATTAAGCTTAATAACCCCAATAATATCCAGGAGGGGGGGATATACATACAGGATCGGATGGACCGTTTGTGCACCAAGCGCAGAACATGGGCGTAGGCACCTACGGTCCTTAACCAGCATTTTTACTGTTTTCCAGGAGCCTGGGAGCTAGTCTAAAATGTCTGATAAATCCAGTGTGATGGTGACCACCTTTTGGAAAATCAAGTTAGATAATGCTTGGAAATCTGCCAATCGAGGACTGGACATCTATAGCAGGTACAAACAATTAATGTATGGGCCAGGTAATATGCGGTATATAAAATATACTCATTTGTGTTGAATATCTAACATGATTTTTCAAAAGGTGGTCTCATGAATCATTATTTCTGGGACACTGCTTAATTTATGTACATGCCATTAGGGCCACATCCAATCAGGACGTCTGCCATGAATTAGAGCCATATGCATGCATTAGCCCTGTCTTAGAGCTATAAGGCCATAATATAATTATTATGTCATTAAGCTTTAACGCCAATATATATCCAGGAAGGGTGGGGGAAATATATATATACAGGATCGGGTGGACGGGTTGTGCACCAAGCCCAGGGTATGGGCGGTGTCACCTACGCTCCTTAACCAGCATTTTTACTGATTTCCAGGAGCCTGGGAGCTAGTCTGAAATGTCTGATCAATCCAGTGTGATGGTGACCACCTTTTGGAAAATCAAGTTAGATAATGCTTGGAAATCTGCCAATCGAGGACTGGACATCTGTAGCAGGTACAAACAATTAATGTATGGGCCAGGTAATATGCGGTATATAAAATATACTCATTTGTATTCAATATCTAACATGATTTTTCAAAAGGTGGTCTCATTAATAATTATTTCTGGGACACTGCTTAATTTATGTACATGCAATTAGGACGTCTGCCATTAATTAGAGCCATATGCATGCATTAGCCCTGTCTTCTGTAAGACCTAGGCCATAATATAGTATGTCATTAAGCTTAATAACCCCAATAATATCCAGGAGGGGGGGATATACATACAGGATCGGATGGACCGTTTGTGCACCAAGCGCAGAACATGGGCGTAGGCACCTACGGTCCTTAACCAGCATTTTTACTGTTTTCCAGGAGCCTGGGAGCTAGTCTAAAATGTCTGATAAATCCAGTGTGATGGTGACCACCTTTTGGAAAATCAAGTTAGATAATGCTTGGAAATCTGCCAATCGAGGACTGGACATCTATAGCAGGTACAAACAATTAATGTATGGGCCAGGTAATATGCGGTATATAAAATATACTCATTTGTGTTGAATATCTAACATGATTTTTCAAAAGGTGGTCTCATGAATCATTATTTCTGGGACACTGCTTAATTTATGTACATGCCATTAGGGCCACATCCAATCAGGACGTCTGCCATGAATTAGAGCCATATGCATGCATTAGCCCTGTCTTAGAGCTATAAGGCCATAATATAATTATTATGTCATTAAGCTTTAACGCCAATATATATCCAGGAAGGGTGGGGGAAATATATATATACAGGATCGGGTGGACGGGTTGTGCACCAAGCCCAGGGTATGGGCGGTGTCACCTACGCTCCTTAACCAGCATTTTTACTGATTTCCAGGAGCCTGGGAGCTAGTCTGAAATGTCTGATCAATCCAGTGTGATGGTGACCACCTTTTGGAAAATCAAGTTAGATAATGCTTGGAAATCTGCCAATCGAGGACTGGACATCTGTAGCAGGTACAAACAATTAATGTATGGGCCAGGTAATATGCGGTATATAAAATATACTCATTTGTATTCAATATCTAACATGATTTTTCAAAAGGTGGTCTCATTAATAATTATTTCTGGGACACTGCTTAATTTATGTACATGCAATTAGGACGTCTGCCATTAATTAGAGCCATATGCATGCATTAGCCCTGTCTTCTGTAAGACCTAGGCCATAATATAGTATGTCATTAAGCTTAATAACCCCAATAATATCCAGGAGGGGGGGATATACATACAGGATCGGATGGACCGTTTGTGCACCAAGCGCAGAACATGGGCGTAGGCACCTACGGTCCTTAACCAGCATTTTTACTGTTTTCCAGGAGCCTGGGAGCTAGTCTAAAATGTCTGATAAATCCAGTGTGATGGTGACCACCTTTTGGAAAATCAAGTTAGATAATGCTTGGAAATCTGCCAATCGAGGACTGGACATCTATAGCAGGTACAAACAATTAATGTATGGGCCAGGTAATATGCGGTATATAAAATATACTCATTTGTGTTGAATATCTAACATGATTTTTCAAAAGGTGGTCTCATGAATCATTATTTCTGGGACACTGCTTAATTTATGTACATGCCATTAGGGCCACATCCAATCAGGACGTCTGCCATGAATTAGAGCCATATGCATGCATTAGCCCTGTCTTAGAGCTATAAGGCCATAATATAATTATTATGTCATTAAGCTTTAACGCCAATATATATCCAGGAAGGGTGGGGGAAATATATATATACAGGATCGGGTGGACGGGTTGTGCACCAAGCCCAGGGTATGGGCGGTGTCACCTACGCTCCTTAACCAGCATTTTTACTGATTTCCAGGAGCCTGGGAGCTAGTCTGAAATGTCTGATCAATCCAGTGTGATGGTGACCACCTTTTGGAAAATCAAGTTAGATAATGCTTGGAAATCTGCCAATCGAGGACTGGACATCTGTAGCAGGTACAAACAATTAATGTATGGGCCAGGTAATATGCGGTATATAAAATATACTCATTTGTATTCAATATCTAACATGATTTTTCAAAAGGTGGTCTCATTAATAATTATTTCTGGGACACTGCTTAATTTATGTACATGCAATTAGGACGTCTGCCATTAATTAGAGCCATATGCATGCATTAGCCCTGTCTTCTGTAAGACCTAGGCCATAATATAGTATGTCATTAAGCTTAATAACCCCAATAATATCCAGGAGGGGGGGATATACATACAGGATCGGATGGACCGTTTGTGCACCAAGCGCAGAACATGGGCGTAGGCACCTACGGTCCTTAACCAGCATTTTTACTGTTTTCCAGGAGCCTGGGAGCTAGTCTAAAATGTCTGATAAATCCAGTGTGATGGTGACCACCTTTTGGAAAATCAAGTTAGATAATGCTTGGAAATCTGCCAATCGAGGACTGGACATCTATAGCAGGTACAAACAATTAATGTATGGGCCAGGTAATATGCGGTATATAAAATATACTCATTTGTGTTGAATATCTAACATGATTTTTCAAAAGGTGGTCTCATGAATCATTATTTCTGGGACACTGCTTAATTTATGTACATGCCATTAGGGCCACATCCAATCAGGACGTCTGCCATGAATTAGAGCCATATGCATGCATTAGCCCTGTCTTAGAGCTATAAGGCCATAATATAATTATTATGTCATTAAGCTTTAACGCCAATATATATCCAGGAAGGGTGGGGGAAATATATATATACAGGATCGGGTGGACGGGTTGTGCACCAAGCCCAGGGTATGGGCGGTGTCACCTACGCTCCTTAACCAGCATTTTTACTGATTTCCAGGAGCCTGGGAGCTAGTCTGAAATGTCTGATCAATCCAGTGTGATGGTGACCACCTTTTGGAAAATCAAGTTAGATAATGCTTGGAAATCTGCCAATCGAGGACTGGACATCTGTAGCAGGTACAAACAATTAATGTATGGGCCAGGTAATATGCGGTATATAAAATATACTCATTTGTATTCAATATCTAACATGATTTTTCAAAAGGTGGTCTCATTAATAATTATTTCTGGGACACTGCTTAATTTATGTACATGCAATTAGGACGTCTGCCATTAATTAGAGCCATATGCATGCATTAGCCCTGTCTTCTGTAAGACCTAGGCCATAATATAGTATGTCATTAAGCTTAATAACCCCAATAATATCCAGGAGGGGGGGATATACATACAGGATCGGATGGACCGTTTGTGCACCAAGCGCAGAACATGGGCGTAGGCACCTACGGTCCTTAACCAGCATTTTTACTGTTTTCCAGGAGCCTGGGAGCTAGTCTAAAATGTCTGATAAATCCAGTGTGATGGTGACCACCTTTTGGAAAATCAAGTTAGATAATGCTTGGAAATCTGCCAATCGAGGACTGGACATCTATAGCAGGTACAAACAATTAATGTATGGGCCAGGTAATATGCGGTATATAAAATATACTCATTTGTGTTGAATATCTAACATGATTTTTCAAAAGGTGGTCTCATGAATCATTATTTCTGGGACACTGCTTAATTTATGTACATGCCATTAGGGCCACATCCAATCAGGACGTCTGCCATGAATTAGAGCCATATGCATGCATTAGCCCTGTCTTAGAGCTATAAGGCCATAATATAATTATTATGTCATTAAGCTTTAACGCCAATATATATCCAGGAAGGGTGGGGGAAATATATATATACAGGATCGGGTGGACGGGTTGTGCACCAAGCCCAGGGTATGGGCGGTGTCACCTACGCTCCTTAACCAGCATTTTTACTGATTTCCAGGAGCCTGGGAGCTAGTCTGAAATGTCTGATCAATCCAGTGTGATGGTGACCACCTTTTGGAAAATCAAGTTAGATAATGCTTGGAAATCTGCCAATCGAGGACTGGACATCTGTAGCAGGTACAAACAATTAATGTATGGGCCAGGTAATATGCGGTATATAAAATATACTCATTTGTATTCAATATCTAACATGATTTTTCAAAAGGTGGTCTCATTAATAATTATTTCTGGGACACTGCTTAATTTATGTACATGCAATTAGGACGTCTGCCATTAATTAGAGCCATATGCATGCATTAGCCCTGTCTTCTGTAAGACCTAGGCCATAATATAGTATGTCATTAAGCTTAATAACCCCAATAATATCCAGGAGGGGGGGATATACATACAGGATCGGATGGACCGTTTGTGCACCAAGCGCAGAACATGGGCGTAGGCACCTACGGTCCTTAACCAGCATTTTTACTGTTTTCCAGGAGCCTGGGAGCTAGTCTAAAATGTCTGATAAATCCAGTGTGATGGTGACCACCTTTTGGAAAATCAAGTTAGATAATGCTTGGAAATCTGCCAATCGAGGACTGGACATCTATAGCAGGTACAAACAATTAATGTATGGGCCAGGTAATATGCGGTATATAAAATATACTCATTTGTGTTGAATATCTAACATGATTTTTCAAAAGGTGGTCTCATGAATCATTATTTCTGGGACACTGCTTAATTTATGTACATGCCATTAGGGCCACATCCAATCAGGACGTCTGCCATGAATTAGAGCCATATGCATGCATTAGCCCTGTCTTAGAGCTATAAGGCCATAATATAATTATTATGTCATTAAGCTTTAACGCCAATATATATCCAGGAAGGGTGGGGGAAATATATATATACAGGATCGGGTGGACGGGTTGTGCACCAAGCCCAGGGTATGGGCGGTGTCACCTACGCTCCTTAACCAGCATTTTTACTGATTTCCAGGAGCCTGGGAGCTAGTCTGAAATGTCTGATCAATCCAGTGTGATGGTGACCACCTTTTGGAAAATCAAGTTAGATAATGCTTGGAAATCTGCCAATCGAGGACTGGACATCTGTAGCAGGTACAAACAATTAATGTATGGGCCAGGTAATATGCGGTATATAAAATATACTCATTTGTATTCAATATCTAACATGATTTTTCAAAAGGTGGTCTCATTAATAATTATTTCTGGGACACTGCTTAATTTATGTACATGCAATTAGGACGTCTGCCATTAATTAGAGCCATATGCATGCATTAGCCCTGTCTTCTGTAAGACCTAGGCCATAATATAGTATGTCATTAAGCTTAATAACCCCAATAATATCCAGGAGGGGGGGATATACATACAGGATCGGATGGACCGTTTGTGCACCAAGCGCAGAACATGGGCGTAGGCACCTACGGTCCTTAACCAGCATTTTTACTGTTTTCCAGGAGCCTGGGAGCTAGTCTAAAATGTCTGATAAATCCAGTGTGATGGTGACCACCTTTTGGAAAATCAAGTTAGATAATGCTTGGAAATCTGCCAATCGAGGACTGGACATCTATAGCAGGTACAAACAATTAATGTATGGGCCAGGTAATATGCGGTATATAAAATATACTCATTTGTGTTGAATATCTAACATGATTTTTCAAAAGGTGGTCTCATGAATCATTATTTCTGGGACACTGCTTAATTTATGTACATGCCATTAGGGCCACATCCAATCAGGACGTCTGCCATGAATTAGAGCCATATGCATGCATTAGCCCTGTCTTAGAGCTATAAGGCCATAATATAATTATTATGTCATTAAGCTTTAACGCCAATATATATCCAGGAAGGGTGGGGGAAATATATATATACAGGATCGGGTGGACGGGTTGTGCACCAAGCCCAGGGTATGGGCGGTGTCACCTACGCTCCTTAACCAGCATTTTTACTGATTTCCAGGAGCCTGGGAGCTAGTCTGAAATGTCTGATCAATCCAGTGTGATGGTGACCACCTTTTGGAAAATCAAGTTAGATAATGCTTGGAAATCTGCCAATCGAGGACTGGACATCTGTAGCAGGTACAAACAATTAATGTATGGGCCAGGTAATATGCGGTATATAAAATATACTCATTTGTATTCAATATCTAACATGATTTTTCAAAAGGTGGTCTCATTAATAATTATTTCTGGGACACTGCTTAATTTATGTACATGCAATTAGGACGTCTGCCATTAATTAGAGCCATATGCATGCATTAGCCCTGTCTTCTGTAAGACCTAGGCCATAATATAGTATGTCATTAAGCTTAATAACCCCAATAATATCCAGGAGGGGGGGATATACATACAGGATCGGATGGACCGTTTGTGCACCAAGCGCAGAACATGGGCGTAGGCACCTACGGTCCTTAACCAGCATTTTTACTGTTTTCCAGGAGCCTGGGAGCTAGTCTAAAATGTCTGATAAATCCAGTGTGATGGTGACCACCTTTTGGAAAATCAAGTTAGATAATGCTTGGAAATCTGCCAATCGAGGACTGGACATCTATAGCAGGTACAAACAATTAATGTATGGGCCAGGTAATATGCGGTATATAAAATATACTCATTTGTGTTGAATATCTAACATGATTTTTCAAAAGGTGGTCTCATGAATCATTATTTCTGGGACACTGCTTAATTTATGTACATGCCATTAGGGCCACATCCAATCAGGACGTCTGCCATGAATTAGAGCCATATGCATGCATTAGCCCTGTCTTAGAGCTATAAGGCCATAATATAATTATTATGTCATTAAGCTTTAACGCCAATATATATCCAGGAAGGGTGGGGGAAATATATATATACAGGATCGGGTGGACGGGTTGTGCACCAAGCCCAGGGTATGGGCGGTGTCACCTACGCTCCTTAACCAGCATTTTTACTGATTTCCAGGAGCCTGGGAGCTAGTCTGAAATGTCTGATCAATCCAGTGTGATGGTGACCACCTTTTGGAAAATCAAGTTAGATAATGCTTGGAAATCTGCCAATCGAGGACTGGACATCTGTAGCAGGTACAAACAATTAATGTATGGGCCAGGTAATATGCGGTATATAAAATATACTCATTTGTATTCAATATCTAACATGATTTTTCAAAAGGTGGTCTCATTAATAATTATTTCTGGGACACTGCTTAATTTATGTACATGCAATTAGGACGTCTGCCATTAATTAGAGCCATATGCATGCATTAGCCCTGTCTTCTGTAAGACCTAGGCCATAATATAGTATGTCATTAAGCTTAATAACCCCAATAATATCCAGGAGGGGGGGATATACATACAGGATCGGATGGACCGTTTGTGCACCAAGCGCAGAACATGGGCGTAGGCACCTACGGTCCTTAACCAGCATTTTTACTGTTTTCCAGGAGCCTGGGAGCTAGTCTAAAATGTCTGATAAATCCAGTGTGATGGTGACCACCTTTTGGAAAATCAAGTTAGATAATGCTTGGAAATCTGCCAATCGAGGACTGGACATCTATAGCAGGTACAAACAATTAATGTATGGGCCAGGTAATATGCGGTATATAAAATATACTCATTTGTGTTGAATATCTAACATGATTTTTCAAAAGGTGGTCTCATGAATCATTATTTCTGGGACACTGCTTAATTTATGTACATGCCATTAGGGCCACATCCAATCAGGACGTCTGCCATGAATTAGAGCCATATGCATGCATTAGCCCTGTCTTAGAGCTATAAGGCCATAATATAATTATTATGTCATTAAGCTTTAACGCCAATATATATCCAGGAAGGGTGGGGGAAATATATATATACAGGATCGGGTGGACGGGTTGTGCACCAAGCCCAGGGTATGGGCGGTGTCACCTACGCTCCTTAACCAGCATTTTTACTGATTTCCAGGAGCCTGGGAGCTAGTCTGAAATGTCTGATCAATCCAGTGTGATGGTGACCACCTTTTGGAAAATCAAGTTAGATAATGCTTGGAAATCTGCCAATCGAGGACTGGACATCTGTAGCAGGTACAAACAATTAATGTATGGGCCAGGTAATATGCGGTATATAAAATATACTCATTTGTATTCAATATCTAACATGATTTTTCAAAAGGTGGTCTCATTAATAATTATTTCTGGGACACTGCTTAATTTATGTACATGCAATTAGGACGTCTGCCATTAATTAGAGCCATATGCATGCATTAGCCCTGTCTTCTGTAAGACCTAGGCCATAATATAGTATGTCATTAAGCTTAATAACCCCAATAATATCCAGGAGGGGGGGATATACATACAGGATCGGATGGACCGTTTGTGCACCAAGCGCAGAACATGGGCGTAGGCACCTACGGTCCTTAACCAGCATTTTTACTGTTTTCCAGGAGCCTGGGAGCTAGTCTAAAATGTCTGATAAATCCAGTGTGATGGTGACCACCTTTTGGAAAATCAAGTTAGATAATGCTTGGAAATCTGCCAATCGAGGACTGGACATCTATAGCAGGTACAAACAATTAATGTATGGGCCAGGTAATATGCGGTATATAAAATATACTCATTTGTGTTGAATATCTAACATGATTTTTCAAAAGGTGGTCTCATGAATCATTATTTCTGGGACACTGCTTAATTTATGTACATGCCATTAGGGCCACATCCAATCAGGACGTCTGCCATGAATTAGAGCCATATGCATGCATTAGCCCTGTCTTAGAGCTATAAGGCCATAATATAATTATTATGTCATTAAGCTTTAACGCCAATATATATCCAGGAAGGGTGGGGGAAATATATATATACAGGATCGGGTGGACGGGTTGTGCACCAAGCCCAGGGTATGGGCGGTGTCACCTACGCTCCTTAACCAGCATTTTTACTGATTTCCAGGAGCCTGGGAGCTAGTCTGAAATGTCTGATCAATCCAGTGTGATGGTGACCACCTTTTGGAAAATCAAGTTAGATAATGCTTGGAAATCTGCCAATCGAGGACTGGACATCTGTAGCAGGTACAAACAATTAATGTATGGGCCAGGTAATATGCGGTATATAAAATATACTCATTTGTATTCAATATCTAACATGATTTTTCAAAAGGTGGTCTCATTAATAATTATTTCTGGGACACTGCTTAATTTATGTACATGCAATTAGGACGTCTGCCATTAATTAGAGCCATATGCATGCATTAGCCCTGTCTTCTGTAAGACCTAGGCCATAATATAGTATGTCATTAAGCTTAATAACCCCAATAATATCCAGGAGGGGGGGATATACATACAGGATCGGATGGACCGTTTGTGCACCAAGCGCAGAACATGGGCGTAGGCACCTACGGTCCTTAACCAGCATTTTTACTGTTTTCCAGGAGCCTGGGAGCTAGTCTAAAATGTCTGATAAATCCAGTGTGATGGTGACCACCTTTTGGAAAATCAAGTTAGATAATGCTTGGAAATCTGCCAATCGAGGACTGGACATCTATAGCAGGTACAAACAATTAATGTATGGGCCAGGTAATATGCGGTATATAAAATATACTCATTTGTGTTGAATATCTAACATGATTTTTCAAAAGGTGGTCTCATGAATCATTATTTCTGGGACACTGCTTAATTTATGTACATGCCATTAGGGCCACATCCAATCAGGACGTCTGCCATGAATTAGAGCCATATGCATGCATTAGCCCTGTCTTAGAGCTATAAGGCCATAATATAATTATTATGTCATTAAGCTTTAACGCCAATATATATCCAGGAAGGGTGGGGGAAATATATATATACAGGATCGGGTGGACGGGTTGTGCACCAAGCCCAGGGTATGGGCGGTGTCACCTACGCTCCTTAACCAGCATTTTTACTGATTTCCAGGAGCCTGGGAGCTAGTCTGAAATGTCTGATCAATCCAGTGTGATGGTGACCACCTTTTGGAAAATCAAGTTAGATAATGCTTGGAAATCTGCCAATCGAGGACTGGACATCTGTAGCAGGTACAAACAATTAATGTATGGGCCAGGTAATATGCGGTATATAAAATATACTCATTTGTATTCAATATCTAACATGATTTTTCAAAAGGTGGTCTCATTAATAATTATTTCTGGGACACTGCTTAATTTATGTACATGCAATTAGGACGTCTGCCATTAATTAGAGCCATATGCATGCATTAGCCCTGTCTTCTGTAAGACCTAGGCCATAATATAGTATGTCATTAAGCTTAATAACCCCAATAATATCCAGGAGGGGGGGATATACATACAGGATCGGATGGACCGTTTGTGCACCAAGCGCAGAACATGGGCGTAGGCACCTACGGTCCTTAACCAGCATTTTTACTGTTTTCCAGGAGCCTGGGAGCTAGTCTAAAATGTCTGATAAATCCAGTGTGATGGTGACCACCTTTTGGAAAATCAAGTTAGATAATGCTTGGAAATCTGCCAATCGAGGACTGGACATCTATAGCAGGTACAAACAATTAATGTATGGGCCAGGTAATATGCGGTATATAAAATATACTCATTTGTGTTGAATAATTAATGCTTGGAAATCTGCCAATCGAGGACTGGACATCTATAGCAGGTACAAACAATTAATGTATGGGCCAGGTAATATGCGGTATATAAAATATACTCATTTGTGTTGAATATCTAACATGATTTTTCAAAAGGTGGTCTCATGAATCATTATTTCTGGGACACTGCTTAATTTATGTACATGCCATTAGGGCCACATCCAATCAGGACGTCTGCCATGAATTAGAGCCATATGCATGCATTAGCCCTGTCTTAGAGCTATAAGGCCATAATATATTATGTCATTAAGCTTTAACCCGACAGCAACATTTCAAATTGATTCAGTGCTGGTCCCAGCTTGCATACAACTGCAGTACAGTCAACGTTTTGGTAAATCAAATTCCTTCCCATACTACGCCATATACGCTTGACGCGAAGATAATAATAACATGACAACTTGTGGTGTGTGACAGTGCCGAATGCCTGGTGGACAGTATATAGCAAACGTTTTTTTTAATTAACTACGGTAAATAGTAAATAAATAATACTTAACAAATATAACAATTATATTAATAACAATTTCTAAAGTATATAACATGGCTTGAAGGAAGCCATTAAACATTCCAAATCCGTAAGATTTTACATTCTGAAAGAATGTGTATACAACCAATACCATATACAATTTACAGGGAAATGGGAAAATCAAATCAAAATATAATAATCCGATCGCAAAGCAAATAAGAGGCTTTACACATACTTAAATCAAATACAGTAAATCTAAAATTGCAAAGTAACAATAATAGGCCATGGAAAATCGATATATAAATATAAACGACAACTAAGTTGGCGTACTTGTGGCTGTCCAACAAGCGAGAGAACTAAATTTAAATGATTCAATCCTTATATATACCTACATGTATCGTATTATTAATATTAAAATATATAGAAGAAAAGTAACTAATGAACTATTACGTACGTACGTAAGTGATAAACGAATAGCTAGACGTCGTAATGAATATATACCGCATTACGACCGTCCGATTTACCCAATAATCTGATAAGTTAATGGCCCCTGCAGGCCCGGGGGGGGGACTCCCTTATGTGAGGGGTACATGGATGCTCGTCGTACCTTTTAGGGGTCAAAATCAGGAGTTTGGTACCACTTAGGGTATCCACCATCAAACACAGACATTTCTATGTAAAGCGGTACCTTTTTGGGGTCGGGTGTCAATTGAACAAAAAAGCTGTTATAAATTTACATTTCTATTATCTTTTAGGGGTCAAAATAAGCTTGAGCCACGCCCATTTTAGTACCTCTTAGGGGTCAAATCGAAAATGTCCGACGAGCATCCCTACCCCTTTTATATGGGAGTCCCCCCCCCCCCCCGGGCCTGCAGGAGAATCTGCTCGGATGATTGCAAGCCAACCGACTGATCCAACGACCTTACGTACGATCATCCAACCGCATTACGACCTCCCGACCGTCGATTTACCCAATAATCGTGTAAGTGTGGTCCTGAGCTTAAGAGAGAATTTTTTTTTTGATAAATTTTGATTTAATTTCTTGTTTATAGCTATGTCGTGCATCACTGACATACTCGGTTAGAGTACGGAACAAAACAATGGGTCCTACATTGATAGTTCGGTCACATTGGCATATATATAACACCGTGATGTCGGGAGCCTTTGCATTGGACCTTCCCGAGACATTGCACTTATATTAGGACTGTCAGTTTGGGAGCAAGCACTGATTGATAATAAAACATCAGAGTCGTTATATCAGTGACATAGACATGAAGTTTTAGTAATCAGGTTTATGTCAAATTTGATAGAAACCTGATTAATAAAATTTGATATAAATGTGATTGATAAAACATCATGTCTATATCACTGAAATGATGTTTTATTGATCAGTGTCTATACTGGGGTATATTAAAAGAGGCCATCATGTGGTGTCATTTAGCACATATGATTGGCTAGTACCCTTTATGAATTATTAATGAATTTTAGAAATAGAACTATACAGGCATCCAATCTACATGGTAGGGTTAATTAAGTAAGCTCTGATGTGCACCAACCAGGCAAGCTCCAATAATTAACTCACGAGCCCCATCCACAATTGTATTGCTGCATTATGTCTCTGAAACTTCATATAATTATGTGAATTATAATCTGTTGTTCATCCATCTGTTAAGCATATACCGCCAAGCTTTGGAAAAAATAATTATCATCCAATTTATTGCAAATTTAAAGAAATTTCCGAAACAGGCCTGATTATTATGGCAAGGACAAACCTATACACCAGCTGTACTATCAAAAATGGAGAAACCGGCCTTTCAATCTGAATGAATTGTCTCGTTCAAATAGCTGTCATGCATCGTCACTGCACTCAAATGACATAATTAAATCATGATTACCATTAATACTTAATGCTATTATTAGCTAACAATGGGCCTTTTGCAGGAATGCAATCACGTGGTTGTACTGGTTGGCAAAGTTTCTGACTTTTTTTTAATTTAAAGGCGCTTGTACGAGATCGATATAAGTGTTAATTAGCAATCGATTGTCCATCTTTCTACAACAGCATTTAGAAGTTTGTTTGCCACCCAGGAAAGTCTTTCCCATGGGGGCATGAGCGCAATTCATTGGTTATAGAAGTGATATATCACCACGTGACTGTTTCCTACAAAAAGGCCGATGCCTTAACTCTATGCTCCTAATTATAAGTTAGGAATTTTAAAATAGCCATCCATGTATTTAAGAGCTCTGATGTGTACCAACCAGGCAAGATCCAAAATTATTTTGCTTCATTTAAATGGCCCTGAGACTTAATTCATATAATTATGTGAATGGTAATCCGGTGAAAGTCAGTAATTACTGCTGTTCATCCAGCTGTAAGGCATATACCGCCAAGCTTAGGAGAAATTAATTATCGTCAAATTTATTGCAAATTTAAAGAAAACTTAGAAACAGGCCTGATTATGGCAAGTACTCGATGTATTTAGCTGTACGTACCATCAAAAATTAGGAAACCGGCCCTTCAATTAAGTGGAATGGATTGACTGAATGAAATAGCTGATCACTGCACTCAGATGACATACACTAATGCCAAAAAAGTTAGTCACCTGAAAAGGTGCAGCATCAAAGTTGTGACCAACGAGGATCATGAGTATATTTGAAGCGGCGTGTGGTATTTAATTTTCTTCGCATGCAGTTATTGTTAATAGTTTTGCAAATCCGATACTGTCTAGCAGCTGCGCTGTTTTTAAAATGAACTCAAAGCTTTAGCTTGCAAAAACCATACAACTGATAAGTAGTTCTAGATAGTAATTGTACATGATAACAATCAGGCCTTAGCGCCTCTAATTAGTACTAATAAATTGAGTGAAATGGTCAAAACAAATTCAAATTTACTCAAATACAAATTCAACTACAAATCTCTTTGAGGCTTATAATTATTCTAAAAGTACCATTTTATCATTGGACAGACAGACATAGCATCAGAATCAGTTAGTCTGCAATCCATGCTTGTCTAAAAACTGATTTAAATAAAACAGTTCTCAAACGTACGTAGTTGTAATACTTCCCGTGATGCTTTTACCTAGCTTTTCGGGTGACTAACTTTTAAATTATTGAAATGAGTGTATATTAGAATTCATACTTTAATTAATCCTATTATTAGCTAACAATACCTTAACTCTTACTAAATTATTATTATTGTTGTTATTATTGTATTGTTGCCATTTTTGTTATTATTCTTATCCTTTTTGTTTGGTCTGGCTGTTTCTGATTGATCTAGCTTCTACTCCTCTTTCCAGATATGGGTTTTGTTATTTGATGCACCGAGGACTCCCAGCTCTCTTCCAGATGTGACGCTACTCAGTTCACATCACACCTGTTGGAACTCTTAGCGTCCAGTGAACACCAAAAATATCAACTACCCATTACCAGTTACTCAGAGTACATATGACGACGGGCCCTTGAAGTGGAAATCTCCAACTGATGTCGGTCTCTCCTGCATATAATTGGATGCGCAGTTGGTCTATCGCCCTTAAAACAGCCACGTTTCTCTCTCACCGATTCCTGAAAAGCATTCAATAGTGTATCATTCGTAAAGTACTGGGTTGTTGGATATGCGTATCCACTTAAGAGAACTCTCTTAGCTAAGTCAAATCTTTCCGTTGTTGGATTAGCTTCATTGTTACTTCTGTTTATTCCCCGGATGTCTACTAGGAGTCGTCCAAACACATCTACTCCATAGCAGTCGACCAAGATGTTAGCAGATGGAATTGGTATGTCACCTCTGAGCCTTTCCAGTTCTCTTTCCAGGGTTTCTTTTCCTTCTCTCCAAAAAGGCTGAGGGACTTTCGCATCTCTCCTACCAGGTGGTCTAGGAGCCTCTTGCGTATCAAAGCCGACAAGTCTACTTCTTAGAAGCGATCTACCTGCAAGTACCTGACTGTCATACTCGCCAAAGTATTTCACGTATGGTTTCCAAAGTAACTGCACGGTATGGATATCGTCAATTGCATTGTCGTCTTGGTAAAATCCATGGTTCCTGTTAACCCTAGTGCCAGGCAAACCATCACCGTCTCCTAAACATGCTTCTGGGAACTGAATTGATAACCTCAAGGAAAATTGGTATTGTTCATCCTGTGCCATGCGAATAGTATCCGGTAGTGCTTTGTTGAGTTTCACCTTTGGGTATAGTCAGATACATTGCACATTAATATTGTTATAAAGACTTAAAGTGCCAATAACCCCCAAAAAAATATTTTTGACGTCTATTCTGTATAGCGCCCTGACAAAGAATTCGAAAAAATAAAAGTGAAAAAACTAAACTTCGACGATTTTACTGGTGTCAAAGTTAGCGAAAACATCCGTTTTGGGCTTCCTGTTTCCAGTTGGAAGTCAGCGCGAGTCTTGGTGAGGGCCTGGAATTATGACGTCAATCGGGCGCATTTTACTACAACTACCAGAATCCTTTGCACGGTTTCTTTTGTTCCTTTAATTTAGACTATTGTCTTGGTATTCTCAAAGGAGTTGGAAAATCTGAATAAGAAAAAGAATTCAAAAAGGAAAAACGTCCTATTATAGTCTAATCAATAGGAAATAAACTCCATCACAAGAAAGAGCACAACGAAATTAGTAAATTTACCAAGTTTGGTGATATTTCATTGGATATTTATCATGTGGTGAGCTTGCAAGAGTCGCAGAAATAAGAGACGTTTGTATGGGATTGAACGAACGCCTGACTACATACACGTCACAGGCCACTGGTCTCCAGGCTCCCAAAGGGAATTGAAAACTGACGGCCACATGTTCTGGTTCTCAACTTTGAAACGCCGTAAAAAAAATACTGTTGAGTTTTAGCCTCCTATATTTGCCTTAAGTTCTGAATAATGGTTTAAAGTTTCAATTCAAAAAAATAAATTTTTGGGGTTATAGGCACTTTAATAGGCTCATCTTAATATTTATGCTAATTCGGGCGAAGTGAGAGCACGGATCAAATTCCAGGCTGGCGGCTTCCTCGGTCAAAGAGATATCTCGAGACTTCGATCTTTCATCCATATTTCACTTTTATTTTTACAGAAGAACTCGTGAGAAAATCTGATAGTAGTAGTGGAGAAAAGAAGTTATGCGTGGGCTTTAAATACTTTCGTGCAAGCTGCTTGCAAGACGTTAAAAGTGAACATTGAACGCGAAGTTGTGGTTTGCTTTTATGTCATTAAAGCGTTTTTTACTCACTTTGTAATTGGTCATGGATTATTATAATTTGGATCCGATTTATCCTCTCTTCGTCCTCGCTTTCGCGTAAATTAGCATAAATATTAAGAAGAGCCTGTATTACGCACACTCGGATGTTTGCATAAGGATATTTAAACTCGGACTCGGTTGACGTCAAAGAAGCGAAATACAACAACCAAACAGAAATAGAAATATATAATAATAATAATAATGGTTATATTCACTGAGGGTGGTCACGGCCAGAGATTTGTTTGCGTTTAGATTTTCTTTAAAACAAAAAACTTCCATTGTTATAAAAGAAGTTGAGAACTGTCTGTGTTTACATAACGCTATGTAAACAACGAAAGTGTTTTCTATTTCGTAACTGTAAAGCGTTTTCTGAAACACTACGTTTGCGTAATTGCAGAAACATGTTGATACACATTTGCAACAGACAGTGTCAACAAAAGCCTTACCTCTTCGTCTAGAAATTCAGCTATCTCTGGTAAAGCCCTCACAGCATTTGTCCAAGTAAGCTTGACTTGCCGTAATACAGGATATCTGTAAATCGCCCAAGCCGCCTTTAACACTTCACGCGCGTAAGCAAGGCTGAATGGAAGTTGACCTTGGTAAAAAAAAAGGCGTTAGCTCGTAGTCTTAATAACTACCAGATCATCTACTTAGGGTGCTTTCCATTTACACGAACTGACTGGTCTGACTGGCCATTTCATAAATGGAACGCTTCAGTTCTAGGAACTGACTGGACCAGTTATCAGAACTGACACGTTCCATTTAAACGGAAGGCGGATACTCTGCAATACCTTGTGGATGCTATTTGGCACATTATTTTGGATATAGATCCAATACAGCCTATCTGTTAAAATGCCCTTAACTTCTTGTAAAAGTTGGTCGTGCTTAAATAAGCCTCCCTTGTGGCGCTCAAAACTAAAAAACGCGGATATAGAAAATTGGTTCATTTCAAGGGAATCGGTAAGAGATCTTATCACCTTGTCTATCCAACGAAGATGCCGTGTTCAAAACATGTTCATCCCTTTCTCTGCTAATGTACTCCAGTTGGCGGGCGATTTCCAAATTCTGCAATAGGGCGTGACTCTGTTCGCAGTTGTTGATGTTTTCAAGCATTAATTGACTTCTTTGAATCATATCTTCTGCAGAGATGTCTTTCTGAGCTTCAATGATAGTAGCTGAGTAGCGAAGTTGCTCCAAGTAGTTTCGAAATTTCAGGCCATTTATTAAGCGACGCACTCCAGCAACTGCAGGCCTTGGTGAGGCAGCGACAGCGACGCCACGTCGTCTTCTACGCTTCCGTGCTCTGTGTGTTTGGTCTGTTCCTGCCTGGTCATTAGAATCGTTTAATGATCCTTGGTCATCCTAGTAGGAGAGGGGTCGTTATTAGAGCTGCGCGAGTATTTTGCGCGGGAGTATTATTTATGATGGGTGACTAGTTCCCGTTAAAACTAGTGTTGTTCTGCGTCGGCGGAGAAGATAAACACTGGTATGATCAACTAAAAGTCGATTATGGTATGATAACCGGCGTGGGGAGCGAGTAGCAGCTGACGTTTCGAGCGCTAGCCCTTCGTCAGATCAAAAAAGGCCGGCATTATTTTTATGGCAAGGAAAAATGAGGAAATAGACAGACACTACAGTAGTGGCGATTGCCATTTGCATTGGAAAACAAAAATGAAAGTCATGCAGAAAGTACAAAACGTAATCCATGGCAGACGTAGCGTGTACTTGTCAACAAAACATTTACATATACGTGTTCTTGTACTTGTCAGTAAACGCTTTATTTTTTTGCAAGTTATAAAATCTGGAATTTTGTTGGGGGGACTATCAAGGCGAATGGGCTATCTACTAGGACGGGGAGGGGTGGTGAAGGGGATTATGCATAGGATCTTTGGCATAGAGTGGAAAGGGGGATTACCCAAGGAAGTCTAAGGTATTTGTTACTCGCCACTACCTTAGGGTATTCCCATTTTTAAAATATTAGTGTTTTTTTTAACTTTTAGGCATTGCACTTTTGGGGGTCATTTCTGTCACTCCCATACCATTTAGGGGGTCCTTTGATAAAAGCTAATTATGTACGTAACACAAGTCCGTACCTTTTAGTTTCTGAAATTGATATAGTTAGATGTATTTTTACTGTGCTTGTGATTAAACACAAATATTTTAACAGAAGTTATAAGGTCGTATCTTTTAGTGGTCAAAATCATTTTGACTTTCTAGGCTGATCACCCCTGTCACTTCAAATAGGGAGTCCCTACCTGAGGTTATTCTATAGCTTACCGTACAACATCGAAGACATTCCGTTAGTTCCCCCATTTGTTTCAGTTATCATAGTTATGCATACCTGTAAAGTTCCATCTCCTGATGAGCCAGGGGTGTGGTCGACAGATAACGATGGTTGATCTGGTTCGACAGATGCAGTCCTGCTGGGGTCAGCTGATGCAGGTGTCTGGCAAATACACACAAATGAAAAACATCAAAAGGCGGAATTAAGGTGATTCCCTTGTTTTGCAATGCACATGTTGGTGAAACCTAAATCATGGGAACAAATATCAGTGTTTGGGTGTATAACCGAATCCTACATATCTTAACAGTTATTTAACGTTGGCAGTGAAAAATAAGTTAATTTAAGACGACTTTTGCGAAACTCGCCCCAGTCCTTCCTCGAAAAAAGTATTTTTTGCAAAAAAATGGTGACCCCACCGCCTTATTTTCTTCCATATTTATCACTGCAAAGTTGGCAACACGTATCACAGTATAAAGAATTTAAAAAAAATTAATTTCTGGATGCAAATATTTTAAGTATCTAATATTTTAAGTTTATAATTTCTGGATCCAAATATTTTAAGTATCTATTTTTACGCTCGTTCAGGGATATAACAAAACAGATTTCGCAATATTTTGCTACAGTACTGTATTTTTAAGGATTGTACTGCGTTAAGTTTGGTATACATAACTACATCATAAACTCATTTGTTCGCTATGCCTATGAACAGTTAGACTAGCAGTTAAAGGCGCAGTTTACTCATGCTGACATTTCGCATATTTCTGCTGTGGGTAATAACTGGACGAAGTTTGAAAAAAAAAGTTATTTTAAATAATTTCAGCTTCTTTTTGAGTCCAAATTGGCAAATAGCTTATTCATTGATTAAAATGAATTTTAGGTAAGAACAGTTTTAAATCTTGAATAGTTTTCTTTCTAACCTCTAAAAGACTGGGCAAAAGATAAAGAGCTTGCAACCTAGCTCTTAAGCTGCGAAAGGACTTTTCCACCTTCTCAGCTTCGTTGACGTTCGGCAAAACCATTACTAAGGAAGCATGACCGGCGCTTCTTTCATCTTGATAAAATCCTGCAAAAATAAAGTTATATGTTAGGTAGAGTCTAATTGCTGCTGTATTCTTAAATGATCCAGCAACCTTCAGCCAGATGTTGGTATTTCTTGGTAGGCTGCGTCTACTTGTCTGAGACTGAATCACGCCTTCGATAGCACACCCCATGCAGATATCTCCCACAGCTTTGCCTTTCAGATCAGCTCTACGGACACAATACTTGAGCTCCCACAATGACTTTCTTGCAGTATTCTTGATTTCTGCGGCAATTTCATGTCCAGGGATGGGTACCAAAAGCTGAGAGTCATAACCGCGCTTTTCTAAGATTACAATACCAGCGGGCTGTACATTCTCTTTCTCGTAAGCTAAAGCTGTCAAAGTTTCTCCGCTATTGTGGCCGCAAAGTTCGCGAATTTCAGCTTTGTATGCCTCTCGTGAGAGGTGAACGCTCCTTGCTTCCGTGTCGTTTAAAAGTGATTCGAGAGAGGATTGCAGAGTTGTTGGTACTTTCTCGCCGTCGTAGATCTCCACTCGAAAGGGACAAAAGTCCGATCGATTGACAAATTCCTTCGCCATGACCGTGAGTTTGCATGTGAAAATATAGCAAAGTCTTAGACCTTATAAAGCTCAATTTCCCATTAGTTTGCTAAACTGAGAAACAAATGAAAAACAAAATAGATTGCGTCAAAGCTGGGAACGATTCTGCTATTGGCCAATATATAAAAGATTGACACCTGTCAATAATGTGCAGTGTTAAAGGTGGCTAGTCTTTATAATCAGCTTCGACGGCGGAACTTCGAGAAAGCTATTAGGTGCGTGTAAAGCTTAAAAGTTGGATTGGTTTAACCACAGTTCGAATGTAAGGCTCAAAAGAATTTGTGTAAAAGAACTGGAAATAGTCTTTGCATTATTTCGTGATTCCAACTTGAAATTAACCTCACTAAAGTCTTCGAAATGACTTGACTGTGCAAGTTTGCAAACGGATGTCGTTCATTCAATTCTTTCAACTGAACTCAAATATTTTCTTTGATAATACTGCGGATTCTATGTGAACCTATGTGAAGAATTTCGTTTCCTATATTACACACATAGCAAGTTCCCCACGCGCTCAGTGTGTGTTGTAATTGGGTTTCAAACTGTTTCATCCTTTCTTACTGCCCTGCTAGACAAAGATTCCTTTCTTATCAAGACAAATGTTGTTGTTTTTCGATTCAAAGGCTATTTCTGCTCGGATTCTTTTTGTCAACACGAGCTGAACACATACTTGATGAAAATTGCTTCCCCTATTTACGCACAAAAGAAGTTTCTATAACGCGCTTAGTGCGTGTTTAATTTTCATCCTTCAAACGGATATTATTAATGTATTAGCTTGTTCTGACCGTATGATATACGGTCAGAACAAGCTAATACATTAATAATATCCGCTGCGCCTAGAGGGGAGGGGACTTTTTTGTGCGTAGAAATGAAGATAGAATATTAAAAAAGTCGCTTTCAAATGTAGAAAGTAATGATAATAAATTAATGATCTTGAGCAATTGGTTAGCAAATATGATTGTCAGAACTGTACCTGAATTTTAGTGAGAGATAATGTACAATGTAAATATTTATCTTTTTTAGTCCAGTCAATCTGTGGTTTGAGTTCAAACTAATTGCAACAGAATTTATTTCACTGCTAAAAGAAGTTTTAAAGTGACCTTAGTAACATACTAAAAATCACAAAAAATCCCTTCGGTGGAATATTCCGAAATTTAGCGATAAACATTTCAAACTTTTACCACAGGGTACCCGCGTCGAGTAGAATCAAATAAACGGTAAAAATTAACGAAAATGCGTTCTTTTTCACAGTTTTCATGTTCAACACCTAAAAAATAATAGAATTCATGTTAAAGATATTTGGAACAACGTTTTACAGCCGAAAAATAAAGCAAATTGCCTTTTTTGTATACCACAGGGTACCCGCGTCGAGAATGTTTCACTTTTTTACAGAATCAAAATTAAACACTTTCTCTTCGTGATTTTGTTTCGTTTTTCAATTTATAAGCCCTATCAAGGAGTAAAATAGATAAATAGACGTAGAAATAAATAAATAAACAACATTGCTTTCAGTTTTGGGGTGACTCTTGATTTATTATCTAAACTGAGCTCTGTAGCTAGAGGATCGCAGAAGGGAACCTGATAAATGCTAAACAAATGTTTCCTTTGAGAACAATGGAAATCAGTTCCAGATTCTAGAATGACCGGTTGGATTGTCTAATCCCATTGGCTTTTTTTTTTACTGTTGAAATTTCATTAGAAATTCAATAACATGGCTTCAATAACGTGGCTGTTCTGCCACTATTATGCATAAGACACGTGAATTTCACATTTATTAACGCAAATTATATACAGATTATGTAAATAGCTAGTGTGTTCTCGGTATTCAAGGTGTATCTTGTTATTGTGTAACATTTAGCAGTGAAATAAATTATGTTGCAATTAGTTTGAACTGGACCCTAAAATTTTCGTAGATTGACTGGACTATTTAGCCTTTTTGATATTTAGTATTTTAATCAACATTGTAAATAGCTATCATCTTAGATAAATAATTCATTGGGGCCGGGGGTTAAGTAGTGGATTTCATAGTTTTAATTTCTGTATTTCTGTATTTATTTATATATAGTTTCCTCGTTTAGTGGGAAACTGCTCTCGATTCTGACACTGAAATAAAATTATTATTATTATTATTATGCTTTTATGTGATCGCTTTGACTAGACCGTCGATTTTTCTTTTTTCTTCATCCTATTCGTTTGTTCTTTTTCTAACAAAACTGATAACAGAGAAAGAGAGGTGCATGGTCGTGGTGTAGTTGTGAAAATTTAATTTCTTCATTTCCCTTGTCATATATTATAAATTTAACCATCCCTAATTAACCTTAAGGTATATATTACAAAACCCCGCAAAGTAACTGTAACTGGTTTTATTTACCTGCCAAAAATGGATCACAGCTCTAATTTCAGAAACGTGGAATCTGTAATTGTTTGCCGGAAGCTTTTATGTAATTGTAATTGATATTAAAAGTGTATCTCAATAAAAATATGTTACCATCGCTGTTGTAGAATATTGTATTATTTTTTTGTCAGGGGGTGGCCAGTTAATCAAAATACTAATTCCATAGCTTCATGCGGTGATGCCACGTACATGTTTATCAGTTATTTATGGGCCAGTAAATGATCTGAAGTTTTTGTGTTCTGTGCCTCCACATTACCCTGGATGCCAGAGGTTCTACTGCCCTCTCTAAGCCAAAGTTTAGGCGCAAAGCGGCGAGGAGCGAAGGGACAAGACGGCGGGCATCTCTTAGCTTCTCGCTGACTTCGGCTAAGAGAGGGCATTAGAACCTCTGGCAATCAGGGTACCACCTCACAGACAAGTTTAGGAACCAAAAATACATGACAGTAATCCTATGAGATTATTATTTCTAATAACATGGATTAATTAATACCTTTTAATAATTCAAGAAAGTACACTTGTTTTCATCGAAATTAGAATTTATGTAATGGCAAGTGATCACCTCTGGTTTATATTCTACAATCCCATTTCATCACACCAGATTAATAAATATGGGTGAGAAAAACTTCAACTCAAATTAAAATGCACTCCATTTAATTATAACATGAGAGCCCCACACACAACAGCAATCTCCTATTAGAGTGATTTTACTCAACTCGTAAAATAGCAGCGTATTACACTCTAATTCCTTTGTGTTTATCTTGGCCTAGTAGTTTCTATTTCTCGGGACAAGTAAAATCACTCTATAGAGATACTTTGTGTTGATACACGGCATTACAATTGTTATGCCTTTAATGTACAACCATGATTTCAAAAGGCCGCTTTGTGTCAGGAACCAATCGATCTCTGGTTGGCACATTAATGACAATGGATGACGTGCAGTTAGCATCTCTATAGGCCAACCTTAAATGTTGACATTATAACAATCAAATAGCATGACTCATCAAGTGCTTTAAGTAAATCATGAAATAAACTGGATTGATGTTTATAGTAACCTTTGTCCTTTTTGAGTAAACTAAACTGTGATATATCAAACAAACAAACTGATAATCATGCAGACCAGTGCTAAAGTTCTTCTAAGTGAAGTTTAGCGTACAAAACTGCATTTATATATGAACTGCAACCGTAAAAAAATCGATTTAGCGCCCTGGGCGCTTATTTAATATTTGGAGCTGAAGGATGGGCGCTTATTGGAGAGGGGTGCTTATTAATTGTTTTCAACATGAACTTCATGATTTTCGGTATTTATTTTATTACCCGTTCGCGATCGGTAGTTTGATAAACGAACATCAGTATGTGCACACTTTGTGAAATTCAAGATATACTTGATAGTCTAGCTACTGGATCCTCTTCTCCGTCATCCTGGTCAATCGAGGGGGGAGGGGGCGCTTATTTAAAAAAAATATGGTCAAGGGGAGGGGGGGCGCTAATTGGAATGGGGCGCTAAATCGAATTTGTACGGTATTGTATGGTTTTTTTTTCTGCTGAACTGGGAGAGGGGGGTGTGTGGATTAAAGGTTATTTTATAATCAATTTTTATTTTCTGCGGAAGCGGGGAAGGAGGAGAGCGGAGGGGTAAATATCTTTTCCCGGCATATTAACGATCATAATATCTACAGTCGAGCTGATAATTTGGAGCATAATATTTCGTTTTCGAGGGTGACGCCAAGGGGCATAATACCGAATTTTAGGAGCATAATGTGTCAAACCCTAATTAGGACCTGAAGTGACTGGTTTTACTTTCAAGAGCCAACTGATCACGAGGACAAGTAAACGCGCAATATCACAGATAACTAACCAATCGAATCGAAAGCAATCACTTAATTACTTTTAGACACTCGATCAGAAACTTCGCTATTAACTGTTTAACGCGGAGACTGGCCATACCACCCGACTTTAATATCACTTTAAGCTTTTCACTCTAGACTTAATTACTCGCTCTGTGCCTTTTAATTTGATACCTAGAAACGATGCTATGTTACAGATGTTATACACTAAATTGTTTGTAAGTAGCAAGGCCAGTGTAGTACTGTTATTTAAGTTATACCTTTTAAAAAGTGACACCAGCTGACGATATATATATATATACAAAACAAAATATGACAACAGTGATATTTCATTCCTATACTACGAAACACGCCCAAAGCGTACAAAATCATAATAACACTACAACTAGTGGAGTGTGACAGTGCCGGATGCCTGGTGGACAGCATCAAACGGTTTCTTTAATAAACTACGGTATTACAAATCATTACATAGTACTAATATTACAAAATCATAATATTTAACAGGACATGATTTAACAGGACATGAAGGAATAGAGAAAACATTCCATAACCACACATCATCCTAAACGGATGGTTGCACAATCAAATGACGTAATCACATGATAATAAATAGCTTTTCACATGCTTAAATCAAATAATACCGAAAAATCGATATCTAAAGAAAATAATGTACGTTGCCCGGTACGAAAAACCATCGTAAAAAACCACGTCTTGCTACGTGGAAAAACTTCTGGAAACGTACTCCTCGACCGAATGCAATCGTACAAGGCTCCGAGGGCTAAAGCCAAAATGGTTATATCTTGATGAATAATAATTTAAAAACATTAAAACTAAAGTTTGGCTGACTTGTGGCTGTCCAGCAAGCGAGAGAAAGAATTCTAAACTGATTGGTCTTTATATACCTCAAATATGAATATTAAACATATGTACAAGAAAAGAACTAATGAACTATCACTTAAGTGATAAACAAATAGCTACGTGCCGTAATGAAGACGCTTTCCAACTCACTTTGTTACGTTGGAAAGCCTCTATTCATTCCTATACTACGAAACACGCCCAAAGCGTACAAAATCATAATAACACTACAACTAGTGGAGTGTGACAGTGCCGGATGCCTGGTGGACAGCATCAAACGGCAAACGAGAAAACTACAAAGACGAGAACCGTAACGGAAGCAAGCATAGAAAGAGACAAGTAAATAAATAATCGATCGAAAGATCTAGATACCATTAGCTTATCATCTTGTAATCTAATGGCAACAGCATAACATGTTTACTGGCTTCCCGTCTCTGGAAAAGAAATTGGAAACCGCATGAAGTTGGAATACACCACCAGAAGTACTGAAATAATACTGAAGTAACACAGAGCATAAAAGGAATACTGAACGCTTAGAGCAAAAATAATCATGTGCTCAGGTAAATATGAGCCACATGCTTCCTAACGATTTGAATTCATTACCATCTTATAAAGGGTACAAACGAAACAAGATGAAACATTGCCCTTAAATGAAAAAAGAGAACTGATTCTGGCCACCAAGAGATTACAATTCTATTCTCGGGGTTTCTTTCAGTATACTAGTTTTCCTAGCAATTTCATGGATGCCTCAGTTTGTTTTACCGAAACGTAACGAAATATCAGTTGAAAATAGACATGCAACTTTATGGCTCGTCAACACCATACACCGTACAAGGCTTCCTTAACTAGGCACGTGCAGGTGACTTGCAATGAAGCTTCAAAAAGACAAAATTAATCTCTAAAATACGAGAAGACAACAGCAATGAACATGGGTAAAACAATTAGAACTTCGCGATCTATTCTCTTTCCCCCAATGAATCCATGCATTCTTGTATTCCTACAATCGTGAACGATGCCTTGAAACACATCTGATAAGGAGGAAGTGAACTGCTAGCCTCAGCGTTTGAGGAGAAGAACGATGCCTTGAAACACATCTGATAAGGAGGAAGTGATCTGCTAAGCATCGGCATTTGAGGCGATGTTCAACCTGTCATGCTCGGCTCAAGACTCCGACCTGTGGGAAGACCGTTGACAACAAAACAAAAAGAGTAACATGAGAAAAACATGCATCATACCGCTATCTTACACGTGTGCAGTTCCCTCTTCAATAATTTTTACACTAAATTTAGGACATGCAGAAAACACTGACTTTTAGTTTCTACTCGATAAACAGAGCACGATCGACAACAAAGGGTACAGGTATTCCTAATTAAATACGTATATCAATACTTCTTTGCAGAATCAGAAGATACTGATCCACTTGTTTGATAAAAATGTGGTGAAATTCGACCTTAAATGCGATCGATACAGTGTAAAAGACGATACTGAAACCACACTACACTAGTAATACATCCCTTATCTAAGGTCTGGGAAATCTATTTAAAACAGATCAATTTCAGAATCTTAAATAACATTCTAGTATATGGTATACCTAAGAGCATACCTATATAATCATTCGCCCGCTAAGAGGCTCACAGTTAAACTGTTATCATCACACTTCCAGCCCAATTGTTACAAATCACTCCAACATTTGTGTTGGAAAAACAACAGATTCAAGATCGGAATAGTTAACCGTGGCAAGTAAGAATTGAATGTCAGCACATCATGTCTATATCAAAACGGACTAAGACTGACTGAAAATCATTTTGAACAGCTTAGGGTTAACAACCCATTATTGATATCTATATCCAACAAATGAAATCTGGTCTCGAGGAATCCAACGAGTCTGAAAACAAAAGGTTAATAAAATAAATCATGAAAATGACAATAGGACTATAATACATGAATAACGTAAATTAACAACAGTCCAACTCTCAACAGTAATCTCTCTACACTAACATCTTCATTTCATATACAATACAGAATTTTGCGATCAACAAAAAATAAATGCACCATAACCTGTAAAACTTGCATCACAGATCAAAGCTGCTATACAAGACAAAACTGTCAATATGAAATTAAAATCCTTAAAAATGTATTCATTTAATACACCATCAAACGCTTTCATTATATACATATTTCAATACTCTTTTGCAAAATCAGAAAATACTGATCCATTATTTGTCTGATAGATAATCTGGTCCAATTGGACCTAATGCAATCCATGCAGTAATGCCAAAAAGACAACGGCACTGAAATCGTGCTACACTATATCACATCCCTTACTCTAAGGTCAGGGAAATCTGCTTCAAACAGATCAATTTCACAATCTTAAACAACGTACAAACATGGTATACTTAATAATACCAAATCATTCGCCCGTCTAAGAGGCTCACAATAATACTAATACTAATAACAACAACTGCTATGTTTAGACAGGGTTCACATATCTTCGAGGAGTTTACAATGAGGTCCTGCGTAACAAAACTAATAAAGTAAAATAATGGTTCGATAGGATAGTTACAACTAATTAAACTTTTATCATTACACTTCCAGCCCGATTTTAAATCAGACTTTACAAACGAATTTCAGTAAGCAGATATATATATATATATATGTAAAGACAAATTTTACAAGCAAAATTACTATCATCTAACTAGTAATAATAAAGTCTGAACGATATATTTAAACACGATATTAATATATCGCAATATATCCCAGAAAATCCTTGATTTTTTGGGACAGACACTTTCAACGATTTGGATTAATACCCGAGCAATGGTACGTGATAATAAATTTCAACTAATCCAAATCACTAGTAAGAGAAAAACAATCCTTCTCTTAGCATTTCGTTAAAGAATCGATAAAGTAGCCAAAATGAACCACTTCATATACTTGAACTTGAATGACATAATACGGGGTAACTGAATGACTAAGAGTAGTAATAATTTACGGCCTTCTGTCAGCTACAAAAAATATATTACAAAGAGTTAGCTGAAAATTCACTCTAAATCTGTTACGTAATAATTCATGAATTGCATTCCCAGTGAAATCTGGATGAATCAATAACACCTAATTACTGTAGTTAAAAATAACTGAATAAGAGCGAGCTCTATACTTAAGCTATATAAAAGCAACTGATATCCGCAAACCTCAAACTATCAATGTTTATAACTACAGAAAGAAATCCTTCACATTAAACACTTATAGATCATTAACTCTCAAGCAACTTCGCCTATAGTTTATCGAAAACAGCAGACAATAATTCAAAATCAATGTCACCTAAACAAAAATTGAAGAATCTTAAAAATAATGAAAGTCTGATCGTATAACAACTGAACTCATTAAGCTAAAGGTTTCTCTTGGTATAACAATCTGGATGGCGTTTGTATAGGGACTCGCGACCCTTTGGTGCATGTTGAGATGTTCGATCTGCACGTGCACGTGTGACTGGGCGGCTGACCATGGCCAGCAAGGATCCCGAGATAACAGTTCCTCCAAAAATATCCGGTTCTCCCGCGGAGGAGACGAGAATTCATAGGAGAAAAAATAGACAAAGAAAAATCATGTCAGAAGGCTTGTAAAACACATAAGGAGCACTAAATGTTATGTACTACGTTGTAGGACTGAATTTTTAAATTCTCAAACTTTTTGTACTGCCTCGTTGACTTTTACGACTATGCAACAGTACGAATACATACCTTCACGTAGAGTTTCAAAGGTATCCTCTAATTTACCTCTTAACAGAATAAGTACGCCACCTTCCAAGGAGACTTGAAAGAATCTTTAGCTCAAACTCAGTGCTCTTCCGTTGTGTTTCAACGCTGAAGGTTCTTGGATAATAGTTCCTCCAAAATTGTCCGATTTTCCCGCGATGGAGACGAGAATTCATAGGAGAAAAAATAGACAGAAGAATCATTAATGTCACAAATGCCTTGTAAAGCAAAAAACAAGCCCTAACAAATTATGTCTACTGCATCGTTGAGTCAAACATTTCGTGAATATACGACGTGTTCAAAAACATTACGAATATATACGTATACCTTCGCGTAGAGTTGCATACGTATCTTCCACTATAAAATCTCCGTCAGAAAGTTTGGCTGACTTGTGGCTGTCCAGCAAGCGAGAGAAAGAATTCTAAACTGATTGGTCTTTATATACCTCAAATATGAATATTAAACATATGTACAAGAAAAGAACTAATGAACTATCACTTAAGTGATAAACAAATAGCTACGTGCCGTAATGAAGACGCTTTCCAACTCACTTTGTTACGTTGGAAAGCCTCTAGAACTGATACTGTTTTAATGACATTTATTTTCAGATGGCATCTTCAAATGAACTATAAGCCAAGTTACCGTTGGTTATAGTAAGACCGTATATCATACGTTAACGCTTTGCCAGACTCAACTATGCAAATTTCGTCTGATAATAAATTCCGAGCTTAAAAGCGTAACAAAAATGGATATAAATTGTAGTATTGTTTTCGTATTCGTAGAAAGAACACAACGTGCAATAGCTACTCCCTTGCAAAGCATAATTGTCGATAAACTTGTCGATAAACTGTAAAAATAGATGATAGACACAATAGGCCTTTTGCAGGAAACACAGTCACGTGCTGATATATCACTTCAATAACCATTCAATTGCGCTCGTGATCCCATGGAAAAGGTTAGTTTGATCATCGTCCAAGTGTCTTCATACAAGCTAGTGTCTTCAAATAAATGACGTCAGATTTTTTTGCCAACCAGTAGAACCACGTGATTGCATTCCCGTAAAAGGCCATTACTAGCAACGTTTCATTAATTGTGTCTTTCTTGGTGGTACTATTTCTAGTTAAAACAAATAATAACAAATATATGGAAATTACGTCCTCTCTTCTACATTTATGATTATACAAATGTCTCGCCGCCCCCCACCCCCCCCCCCCCCCCCCTGCATTTCTAAAAACAGTCTCACAACATCTCAGGCTCAGTACTCGAAAAGTGTCCAAATATGGCTTAAGCTATATAATTAGCATAATCCAGCCGCCGTCTTTTGCCAAACTCGCCATCCGATTGGCTAACCAGGCGCTGTCTATCGACAGTTATAGTCGACCCTGCACGCGCTGCAGACAAAATCACTTAGAAAAAACGTTTTTTTTGTGTGCTGTCAATTTTCTCAATCTTTATAGTTGACAGAACGGTGGCTTAGTTATGCTAGATCTAGACTTAATTGTCGCTCTTGGTTTCTATCGGCTTTGATAACCGGTGACTCGGGCTACGCCCCTTGCTAACTATCCGCCGAGTTCGCAGTCTAATTGTTTACGTCAAAGTGCACCGATCTTCAAAAGAAAATACCATATTTTGTTTTGTTTCAGTCGCTCTCACTTTCTTGCATTATTGGAAGGGCTTGGTAATATTGTGTGGCGTTATTGCTTAAATATTTTGTGGCCAATCTCACGCAGTTGTCCCTCACATCGCCTGATACTGGAATTAGCTGGCTGTTCTTTGTGGTAAGGTTTGCATTATCAAGTGAGCCACATTGCTTCTTCTTGATGTAATTGACACGAAGTGGTTTTTCGTTAGGGTCAATTGAAAATCGAACGAAACATTCTCCATCTCCAAGTTTCGTCAAATGAAACACCCCGTGTTCGTCTTTGATCTCTCCGAAGCCAAAGTTGAGCCATGCCAGTTTTCGGACAGAGAATTTGTTCCCATCTACATCTTCATTTCGGCTCACGTAAATGTTGCGTAAAAATGTTTTGTATGACTTTATCATGCCCAGAGTTGCTTCATGTATTTCCAGATTTGCGATCTCAGTTCGTCTTAATTTGCATATCCAGTCTGAAGGGGTTTCGATAGTTTCAAAACGCTTTGTCGCTGTTTCTATATTTCCAAAGCGTCGATCGCATATTGAATACGTGTGTCCTTCCAAAAGAAACTTTAGGTCTACTCGCAAAAATCTGTTGCTTTTTACGAGCCATTGGCAAAAGAAAAACAGAAAATTCTCCTTGAACTGTCCAGGACAGTTATCTGCCCATAGTATCAAATGGTCAAATCCACTTTGTATGTCGTTAAGAAATACATCTATCAGTGAAATTACCTCGTCTGGTCCCTCCCCACCTATTGTGCTTGGATAAATGAAGGCATGTAACTTCTTTTTACCCGCGTCGAATATTCCAAATAAACGCGTTGTTAATCTTTTCATATAGTACGCATCTTGACTTGAAACTTTTGGTATATTGAATGATTTGTGGTAATCCAGCTGTAGGACAACAGTTTTAGGCATCATGAACAACGGATCTGTCTAACGTACGAGTAGTCAGTAGTTACAGTGATCGATTTAAAAAATGGCGCGTGCCGCAAAAAAAGATATGTTGACATCAAATAACGCGCTCAGGTTGTGCGCGCGAGTAAAATCGGTGCACTGTGACGTAACTAAAATAAACTCCCTCTTACAATTTTCCCTTGACATTCTTTTCAACACGTGCGTTGAAATTGTGATATGAACTGAACTTAAATATTATTCCAATTAAGTAAATTCGATCTATTTAGAGCGTGCACGAATCGAACCTAATGCACACATATATAGCACATATATAGCTTTTGTTGTTGTTTTAAACATCTCAAGCATGTTAAGGTATGGTTTATCATAAATTATGATGAATACTCTAAATTCGCTATCTTTATAATTTTTAAATGAAACACTCTAGGAATCTGTAATTAGGAGGTAATTATGTGTCTTAAGATTTTAGAGTTTGAAGGTCACGTGACCTTAAGCCGCTGATAAAACAAAGAAATCAAAACGAGCCGGTAACATTGCATTTTTTTTAAGTAATGTTTTTTTGAATATCTGATGTCACATCTGGTCGTTTATAAAATTGCGTTTGGAATGGTTGATATTTTGCCATTGGAGGCAGTGAGAAAATTGGTTCCAAGAGCAGGTCACGTGACCTGTTTTCTCTATTTTCGCCTTAACAATCTATCAGGGAGGCAACCATTCCAAACGGAGCTTTAGAAACATCCGAGAAGTGAAATCGGATAAGCAAGAAATCGTTACTTTAAAACTGCAATGTGTACCGGCCAATTTTGAGTTTTGTAATCACGTGGTTGGTCACGTGATATACATTTCACAACAAAATATGTTCAAACGACTAAACACGCTGGCATTAGAAATATTTACATTTTTTGTAGAACTCGGGCAAATATAAGCCCATCTATTCAATAAAATAGCTTTAGCCTCGATGTCATGCTCAAACCATGCCTTAACATACTTGAGATAAAAGATGTTAGAAATCACTATTAAACGTCTGTCACTGACTACTAATGTATAAAGTTTGCTTCTAATTGTTAATATATGACCCCAGTAGATATATTGATATAGATATATTAGTTAGATGCTTAATATAGTACAGTTTAATATCTTTAATTACTTGTTATGAGAATTATTTGTATTTTTACTTAGTGTATTATACACGGCTTTCATGTTGAAATCTCCGTGTTTAAATAAGTTGAATTGAATTGTTGCATTGCATGTGTAACGTGACATAACATTAAAGCCAATAACTTTTGTTTTATCCCAATAATGTATCCTTAATTACACAGTGTCAGGGCGGATGTCTTTCTCAGACATTTAAAATCAATTACTAGGCGAAATTTTCAACCCGCATTACTTCTATTTGAGAAACGTTTGGAAACTGAGGTTTGATTTTTTACTCTGAATTCTAACGGGAACCTGAAACAACCATATGGGCTTATCAAAGCCAGGACCCGGATAAATTGGAATTCAGCGTGTTGGCTGAATTCGGAGAAAAACCCTCGGAGCGAGGGCGAGATACCAACAAACTCAACTCACATATAGCACCGCGTCCAGGGATCGAACCTGGGCCATAGAGGTGAGAGGCGAAACGCTTAACCACTGCGCCACCCCGGCTCCCCTTATACTTTTTAGCACTTCTTAATTTTTGCCATTACTTAGCGTATGATAGAAACTGTTAACGTGATCCTATTTCTTTTTGCCCCCTAATGTCCCAGGTTGTTTAAATGGTAAACATAGTATTGTTAGGTTACGTTTTATCATGCAAGTGCTAACATTCGAATATCATAATCCAGCGCGCCATACCTTCTCTCGCTCTCTTTAAGGTGTTTGTTAAGTTCAGCCCTAATGGCTACGAGAGCTAGCTCTTTTTCTACGCGTCCTTCTTCTGTTCCCTGGAGGAGTATTTCCCTTTCGCAGTTTGCCTGCTTGTTGGAGAGTCTATCGCAGCACTGACATGTGTCTACCCTCGCCACGCTAAAAGAGCATTCATGGCTTAGATGGTTCCTGAAAATGTCCCGAAAGCAAGAATAGCTAAGTGCAGGTCCCTTGTTTTTTTGGTGCAATCTGGTGCTCTTGATGTCTGGATTTAGTTTTAGAAAGTCTCTCCACATCTTTCTCATTGTGTACACTGGACTGAAGAATGTTTTTGTAGATTGTTTCCGGCGGTAGTGGCTGGGTGTTGGGTTAAACGTTCGTATAAATGACACTACCGCATCCCTTGTGGTTGGTAACAGTTTCCTGTGATTGTTCTTATGAGTACCTCTGCGATCTTCTATCAGGGTCGGCCCATCTTCTCTTCTTTTCCTTAAGAGGATCTCTATTTTTCTGTTTGACACCGCAAAACATTTCCGGAATGCGGTTTTACAAACCTGGCCCACTGATGGTACGCTGTATGTTATTTTGGTCTTTCCATTATAGAGTGTTTCTGTCTTGATAAGGTTGGACATGGCGTAATTCTGACTTGCGTAATTTTGAGCGTATAATGCTCGCCTTTGAGATGTGATGTCCTCTTTTCCAAGTGAAGTCAAACAGCATTTTTTACAACAGTCTAATGTCAACAAGTGTAGATTCTGGAATGGTGCGTTTTTCCTAAGGCGGTTCTTATTTCTTTTGGAGATGTAGACTCTTGCCATCTGGGATCTTGTTTTGTGTGTCCCTCTTTTAACGGAGCTTTCTGAGGGAGGAATATCTCCTCTGTGAGACCATGGCCGACTGGCATTGTATCTGTACAGTAGATTAATGTTTCCTTGGAGTTCGGAGGACATAAATAAATAGCATAAACCAACAACGACAGCAGAAGCAGCAACAACAGTAGCAGTAGCAGAACACAACGAACAACGTAAAGGTCTTCACAGTTACATATTCGCGAGAGTGGGACGATTTAAATTTCGCGCACACAAACGTTGCCATGTTACATTATTCGAAGTACACGATGTGGTAATGGAGTGATTTGAATTTACTCGCGGCAACGAACGCATTTACGTTACAGCCGATTAAAAGTGCGCGAGACGCCAGAATCGAACACGCATTCGACAATGATAGCTTGCAACAGTGCGCGCGCAGTTGCACGAGGAAAATAGTAAGTCAGTCAATCTATACTGATCTATATATGGTGCTCCGTGCTCGCGTGACAGCTCAGCTATTAAACTTTCTTCGTACTTTGTTTTTGTTATGCTTTTTACCACTTCTAATCCTAAGAGTTTCCTAAACTGTAAATCTAAACAATCCTAAACCATTTACGATTATATAGCAAATTGCTTATTTTCCAACGTTTTTCATGATGGTAGCTTGGTCCCGGGGGGGGGGGGGGGGGGGACTCCCCATAAAAATAGACGGGTGTGCTCGACGTGAGAAATGAAATTCACCCCTAAAAGATAGCAATATGGGCGTGGCTCACAAAAAAATTACCCCTAAAAGATAGCACTCCAAAAGACAAGAAAATGGCATTAATTGGATTTATTAGAGACTATATAAAGACATTATACCGATTCAACTTGTGGGGTCTCATGCTCGAGGATCCAGCGCTATTTTTTCTCGGCCACAAAAATTTTGGGTCTCGGAGACCCCTAAAAGATAGCAGACCTTTGGAAGACCCCTAAGAGATAGCACTGCTAACGATTTTAACCCCTAAAAGAGAGGTCGAGCACCCCCGTCTATTTTTATGGGGAGTCCCCCCCCGGGAGCTTGGTAATGCTATATTACTTCTCGCTCTTGGTTTCGATCGACCGATACTGTTATAAATTGTAGTAAATTTAATACAGAAGTCTCATGACCATTTTGATGTTATTGATATCAATTTGATCAGGGTTGCTCTGTTCTCATCAATATCCAAAGCCAGGCTAGGTATACTCAGGTATATTAAGGCCTGTGTCAAGAACGACCACACCCCTTAAAAGTAAAGGGATGGAATCTACTTTCGTTTGGTCGTAGCCGATAACATTGAGTTCACTATGTCTCATGTAGAGTTCACATTTTAACGTTTTTGATCTCATCTTCAAGAAAATATTAAGCAATGCTTCGGGAGGAAAGTAGAGCGCACAAATGTCAGAATTAAAACCGGTGGAAGTAATGCAGTTTACCATGTAGTTTGCCAGTCCAACTAGACATCGTGGAAAAGTATGTTAAATTCGTTGAAACTTGAGGGTATCAAATTTCACTTTTACCTCTTAAAATTTCCAACCGTTCTAGTTGGACCAAGAAATTATGCACCACTGACCCTGAATGAATTACAGTAAAATACCCGTCATATTATTATATGTTTTCAGGGAAACTGTCACGAAAAAGTATTAGCCTCGTGACTTTATCGAATCTGTCGAATGGTCATGAAAACAGATCACAATTGCAAGCTCGAAGAGATAGACCACTCCCTCTTGATTTGTGGCGGCCATTTTGGGAAATATTGAGAGGAGCACATGAAAGTAAATGAATGACTTATTACGACACTCGGTCACTCGGTTTAAAGATGTACTGACATACTTGTGATTTCGGAAAGTATATAATAAGTATAATCTGATGGCTCCAACTTCAACTTCAACTTCAACTTTATTAATATTTATACACGGAATTCTAACAGATAAGAAAAACTAATTTACATAGAAGCCGTGTTAACTACTATTAAATATATATAAAAATACAGAATTGTCAATGTAATAATAATAATAATATAAAAATATATATACTATACTAATAATATGATATCCTAAAATTATGAAAACTACTACATACTATTATCAATTTTCAAAACATCATTGGTCATTTAGGACGGCGACTGTTTTGATTTTGTTTTTAAAAGAGCCTAGTGATTTAATTTCACGTAATTCTGTTGGCAGGTCATTCCATGTCTTGGCGCCGTGATACGAGAAACTTTTCTTCATAAATTCTGTTTTTGGTTGCGGAAGACAAAGTCTCGTATCACGGCCCCTTAGGGGCCGACCATTTGACTTTTGAGGGGGGGGGGGGGGGGGGGGGGGGGGTGGGTGTTTTTGAAAAAAAATAACCTGCAAGCCAACGGTGGCGAAAAAAAATATCCTGCAAGCGGAAAAGCGTTGTTCTGGCTCCGCTTTTTTCGCAAAAAAAAATTCGTGCAACAACACTGCTAAAGAAAAAAAAATCGAGCACAGACAAGAACACCCACCCCCCCCCCCCCCCCCCCCCCCCTCAAAAGTCAAATGGTCGGCCCCTTAGATTATAGTGGGTAGAGCTTCCAACAGTAGAGGAGTAATACACGCGGATGGTGTAATTTGCGGCTTGACGGCTCGACGGCTCGACGGCTTTGACGGAACGGTGGAATGAGAACATTATGATAAATTTAATTACTGGACGAAATTTACTATAGTTAACGGCATCCTCATGCAGTGTGACCTGCCGGTTTACCGTAGTAAACTTAACTGTGGTTAGTTGCTCCGACAACGGCGGCAGGAAGGAGATCTCTAGTCAGAATCCTAAGTCAGGATTTCGAGACAGGTTTCCCAGAAATTTATAATTATTTAATCACATACAAAGGAGGCTCTTAGATCTTAGATATTTTCTTCCATTTAAGTTTACACTTAAAATACTGGCACGTCAAATAAACAAAACCATCGAATTGCTCAAACGTTCAAACCGTTGTATTAAAAATCTATCTATCGCGACCGTGTGAAACTGTCGATCTTATTTAATAAACGAACGCGGGTGTAGGAGGCGGGAAAATGAAGGAGTGTGGACAACATGTGAGCCAACGATGCGAGCCATGCGAGCCATGAAAAAAACCTCACATACAAAAAATAAATAAAATACTCACATAAATTGCTGCGAATTCCTATCAAAGCTGCATGTAGGAGGGTCTGAATGGGGTTAACTAACTACTGGCAAACGGCCTTAAAAATAACAGAGAACTGACAAATGACGATTTTTTTACTGACAACCGAAAAATAACTGACAACTGACAAATTTATTTTTTTGTGGGTCAAACATTGTAAATTTTCTCTAGTAATGATTAACTAGGACTAACTGACAACTGATAAATGGCCAAAATTTTAACTGACAACTGACATGTAGACCCCCCACCCTCATGTAGTAGTTGATGAAGGTGTGGTGGATTCTACTTTACCGGTTTGAATTAACATATTGCCGCGCCGCTTTAGTGATGAAAGATGTTTGATTTATCTCATTTTAAATGAACACTGTTCACTTTTGAACACCTTTTTGCTTTATAGGCTTTCCTCTTGTTAGATTTCATGCCTAAAACAACGATACTATCGATCGTTTTAAAAATCCCAAGCGTAGTAAAAGTAAAAGTACTGGAGAAGCCATTTGAGTGTTACACGTGCGCTGTAGCAATGCAAATAAAAAAACATTTCCCTGCCTTTACCTTTTATTTTAGATTTCAAAATGGCCATATAATAAAACTCTTATTAACCGATATACCTTCGTTATGTTTGGAAAGCTTTATTTAAGGTAATAATTATTGTAGACTTATGCTATAATTCTCAAGGACGGCTCTCCAACCAGGCGGACCGAGATAATATGGGTCCGCGGACCCAGAAATGCTCATATGTACACGACAAAAATAGGTGTCGTGCCGAAAACGTTTGGGTCCGCGGACCAAATTTAGGGTGTAGACACTTGGCCAAAATGCTTGGTACAGGCACCAATCCCATTCACACGACACGTTGTACAATGTAACCAACTGTTGCAAAAAACTTTGCTATTGATATTCAGTTCAGCCGCGGATTTTATGTCGGTGGCTCGAATTACCATGTGTTTTCAGGGCTAGGGTTTTGGGGTTTTCGTTGCAAATGAATGTGAGAAGGTAAGTATTCAGCTTCCGCCAGTGTGTGCTTTGCTTACTGGTTGTCAGTCAACATGGAGAATGGATTTGATGCGAGTTGAAAAATGCGAGTTGAAAAATGCGAGTTGCAAGTTTAAAAATGCGAGTTGCAAGAAAAAGTAAGAAAATTGAGATTAGAGTTCCTGCAATGGTAAATGCTTTTTGAGGTGGAAAAATCAAATTTTCCGTTTACAGGAACCCGAGTCAGTCGACGAAACGTGGACCCCTGCTACTGGATCCCTAGAAAAATGAAACGTTTTTATTTTTATACCAGCGTATACCTCGCTGTAAGTTTTATTTTGTTCTCTTTACCCTCACAGTTATTCACAGCTAAGTCCTTTCTAATTCTAATTTACAATATTTCGATTACAATCACAATTCAGTTCAATATATTACTTAGTTTCTCTGATCCGCTTCCAGCGACGAACAAAATGTGCATCTTAGCTTGAGGAAGTCCTACCTCCCCCGTCCACATTTCTAATGGTGCTTCCCTTGGACACTGAAAACAATTTCTTTATGGGAGTACCCATTCCTCCATAAAGATGGGACATGCAAAATGTATCCTGATGAATATATAGTGGCCCGAGTGAAAGTCCAGTGGGCTCTTGTTCCAATATACATTCGATATGGCCGCTCTACAATACAATCGACATAGCTGTATGTCAGTGCGTTCCCGAATCCATAGCGCTAAACCCATGAAACGTCAACAGTTCTGTAACACACATGCGACTTCTAAACTAAAACCGTGACAACCGTTGTTTCCATCGATTTTCCAGCGAGAATCGAAAGTCACCCTTTGTTGATGTTTCCACAGGGGTCCGGCCAATTTTATAATTTCCTCTCAGAGTTCAGTTTCGCTCGTTTTTCTTGTTCTGTCGTTTTTTTCCGGTTTAATACTTTTCTTCTTTATCCTACTAGTTTGTTCACGTCATTTGCAGTTCGATAAATTGTTTTTGCAATCCGAAAAGTAGTTTATTCAGTTCTGCACTAATTCGATTCATGTCCGTATTAAAACCATCAGTCTGTTCATCTCTGTTCTGTTAGTTTCGGTCTGTTCATCTCGGTTCTGTATCTGGAGAATACTGATTCCGAAAGGTCGTCAAAAATGCTTGCTTTTTATCGTTAATCGGAAAGAAAGTCAAATTCTCTTGGACTTGGCTCAGCCGATCTTCGAAATTTCCACACTGCGACAGATCATGTCTTTAATTTTAAACGCCATTTTTTTCCTTTAACACAACTTTCCCTATTCCCGGTCAACTGAATAATGACATCAGTACTGGAAATAATCGATTGAATTTTATTTGTCTGACTAAATTTTGTTTTTGATTAATTATATATATTTTTCATGGCTCGCATCGCTGGCTCGCATGCCTCGCACATTGTACAGACCCATACTAAAAACTCAAATAAAATTGTATTGCATTCACACAAATGCAAGTAAGTATTAAACGGAAGTTAAACAGGGAAGACCCCCGGGGAAATAAAGAAAGCCGAGAAAAGTTTCAGGGAAAAGAAACTCAACGGCATAATTCCCCTTTAAGCTTTGTCGAGTAAGAACTTTGAAAAAGGTTTAAAAAAAGTTAAACTGGAGCTCTTGCAAATCCTCCAATTGCCAGCTGGGTCTATCAAAGTTTATATTTATATGAAACAGATCAATTAGCCTTTTCGTCAATTGTCCCTGTTTCAAACGTTTCGAAACGTTAGCTTATTTCAGCTACTCTGTAAATTTGAGGATAAATAAAGTGTATGTATGTATGTTTGCACTTCTTACAAAGCCTCTGAAAAAAAATATGTTATTCCGCCATTCCGTCAAGCCGTCGAGCCGTCGAGCCGCCAAGCCGTCAAGCCGTCGAGCCGTCAAGCCGTCGAGCCGCAAATTACACCATCCGGTAATACACGAGGAGTAATACACAGGGAACCCAAGCGAGAAGGCATGGGAAATACGCTGGGGAGGGTAAAACAATTGACTCACACCAAGTTTAAGTACATAATTGGGGAAGATAAACAACTTCTCAACGCACAGGTAAACTTTCATGACTATTACTATTTTAGTACCATTCTAGATTTATCCCATACATACCTCATAATATCATAACAATAAAGCTTGGGGTGCCTGGTTTGATATCATGAACAACAATGCACAGCGGCCTTGCACGTGTAATGACTGTATTCACATGCAGATATCTCGCTCATTTCTAATACCTTCACATATTCCGAGCCTGTAAACGGGTGAGTCTACCTTCTTAGTATCTACAAAAATAGTTTAAATGATAATGGAGCAGAATGTAATAACATGAGTTAAGTTATGTTGTCCTGAATCGTGACTAAATTTCTTTCTTCCCCTAAAATAAATTCTAAAATCTAAATACCAGAACTGTCAGATTTATAGCGACAATTAAACTGACACAGATGACAGAGTTGGATTAATTATATTAATTTTAAAAACACGGAATTTTCTTCTTCTATTTCTAAGTCAAACACTCCTTCTCAAGAGCAGTTACCGTATTCGTTTTTTCTCTTTTGTTCGCCTCGGGGTCAGGGGGAGCTTGCTTCAGTAATCTCCCAATTATGTCTTGCCCACCACATCCTGGGCATTTGGGGATAATCGTTTTGCTTGATACCTATCTAACAGTAACATGTTTTTGCTAATAAAAAATGGTGCTATTGCTGCAGTGGAATTAACAAGTATATATGATAGTGGTATTGCTAAATATTGCTTCCCAGATTAATGGCTATAAAAGCATGAACTACATGTACAGCAGATGTGCTCAGAGAACCTTAGGGACCATTCATTATTTATGCCAGGGGGTGGGCTGGCAAGAATGAGGTGTGGGGAGGGGGGGGGGGGGGGGGGGGGGCACGATAAATTCAGGACACTCGAGGGGGGGTCATCAGAAAATATGGAAACAATTAAATGTGGGGGTGGGGGGCTATTTTTCAAATTACATCTAGAGGGGTCATGAGTTTTTGCTTTTCCTTGGAAGGGGGTCAAGAGGTTTTGTTTAGGCTTATGATGGATCTTGCCAGCCCACCCCCTGGCATAAATAATGAATGGTCCCTTATATTCTATACATCCCTATGTGTGAGGTCATAGGACTATAATTGCTATATCAACATTTTTAACGATTGGTCCTAGCTAGTCTTATGATTATCAGCTCACATGGTGAATTGAATTGCTAGGCGCCAGATAATAATTAGCGCTCGATGATATTAGCAAATATGACAATTTTACACTAGATTTAAAGCAGGGCACTGAATTATTTCATTATTTTGAGCCATTTAATGCTATTTTAAGTGCTGACAGCTAATGTTTGTAGTCATTCCTTTCTCCCAAACTTGTAAAATAAATGCAATATTTTATTTAGCTTGAATAAGAAAGAAAACATCTTGAATCAGATATTCAATCATAAATAAACCAATTTTATACAGCGTTTCATTTGGCTTTGTTTTCGATAGCTTTTTGTTTTGCTAAAACTTGAGCTAGTTATAAAAAATGTATAATAAAACAATATTATTATTGAATTCGGTTTTGACATGATAGAGAAAACAGTATCAAGACCTCGGTCTGTGAATTAACGCAGACCTCCGTCTTGATAATTTTCACTATGATTATGCTCAACCGCATCCAATAATTGCTTAGTGTACATAATTGTGCAGATTGCACAAATAAGAATATAGTGTGGATGTGTATATATAGGCCTGCATGGATCCATCATCACAAAGTTTTGCTGTGTGTTTAGGGACTCAAGGGAATGATAGGAAAGAAGTAATAATAATAATTATAATGACATATGTTATTTTCAATTTTTAATTATTATTATTATCAAGCACTTTTTTATACTTCATAGTGCTTTTACCAGAGCTAGCCCAAGCAGAGTAGAGTATTGAATCAAAATGTTTGATGTATCGCTTAATTTATACACTGTAGTCTGTAGACATGGAATTTCATGATACGGTGTTTTCCTCATCGATCTCCTGAACAGGGCCAAGGATAAAAACGTGTATTGAAGAGCCAGAGAGATATCACTCAGACAAATTGTGTACCAACTTGGCTGTGAGCAAGTTGTGCAGAGTCCCCTCGGTATGTACTGTAAACAACTGATGTAATAGAGCAGATTTTGTGTAAGTGGTCACTGGTTGTGACTAAAATGTCAGTAGAAGAAGGCAAACAGCGAATTCATCCAGCAGTCAGTTAAAAATAGCAGTCCATTTTCCCCAAATTTACCTTCATTTATCACATTTTAACCTAATTCTCTCTCAATCTTGTAACCACCTGTGAAACACTGTGTAGCCTAGCTCTTGTCTCAATTTCTACTGACAACCCTGGTGGTGATGTTACAGCTCTGACGTATGACACAGCATGCTGTGGCACTGAAATGGTAGCTTTCAATGAGAATATTTTGATCAACCCTTAATGCATGATCCAATCACAAATGAGTACATTGTTTGTACCTGATACAAATGTCCAGTCCTCGATTGGCAGATTTCAAAGCATTAATTAATGCTTTGAAATCTGCCAATCGAGGACTGGACATCTGTATCAGGTACAAACAATGTACAGGCCAGCTAATATGCGGTATATACTCATTTGTGTTCAATAATTAATGCTTGGAAATCTGCCAATCGAGGACTGGACATCTGTAGCAGGTACAAACAATTAATGTATGGGCCAGGTAATATGCGGTATATAAAATATACTCATTTGTGTTCAATAATTAATGCTTGGAAATCTGCCAATCGAGGACTGGACATCTGTAGCAGGTACAAACAATTAATGTATGGGCCAGGTAATATGCGGTATATAAAATATACTCATTTGTGTTGAATATCTAACATGATTTTTCAAAAGGTGGTCTCATGAATCATTATTTCTGGGACACTGCTTAATTTATGTACATGCCATTAGGGCCACATCCAATCAGGACGTCTGCCATGAATTAGAGCCATATGCATGCATTAGCCCTGTCTTAGAGCTATAAGGCCATAATATATTATGTCATTAAGCTTGAGTGTGATAGTTGCAGTGACCACCTTTTGGAAAATCAAGTTAGATAATGCTTGGAAATCTGCCAATCGAGGACTGGACATCTGTAGCAGGTACAAACAATTAATGTATGGGCCAGGTAATATGCGGTATATAAAATATACTCATTTGTATTCAATATCTAACATGATTTTTCAAAAGGTGGTCTCATTAATAATTATTTCTGGGACACTGCTTAATTTATGTACATGCAATTAGGACGTCTGCCATTAATTAGAGCCATATGCATGCATTAGCCCTGTCTTCTGTAAGACCTAGGCCATAATATAGTATGTCATTAAGCTTAATAACCCCAATAATATCCAGGAGGGGGGGATATACATACAGGATCGGATGGACCGTTTGTGCACCAAGCGCAGAACATGGGCGTAGGCACCTACGGTCCTTAACCAGCATTTTTACTGTTTTCCAGGAGCCTGGGAGCTAGTCTAAAATGTCTGATAAATCCAGTGTGATGGTGACCACCTTTTGGAAAATCAAGTTAGATAATGCTTGGAAATCTGCCAATCGAGGACTGGACATCTATAGCAGGTACAAACAATTAATGTATGGGCCAGGTAATATGCGGTATATAAAATATACTCATTTGTGTTGAATATCTAACATGATTTTTCAAAAGGTGGTCTCATGAATCATTATTTCTGGGACACTGCTTAATTTATGTACATGCCATTAGGGCCACATCCAATCAGGACGTCTGCCATGAATTAGAGCCATATGCATGCATTAGCCCTGTCTTAGAGCTATAAGGCCATAATATAATTATTATGTCATTAAGCTTTAACGCCAATATATATCCAGGAAGGGTGGGGGAAATATATATATACAGGATCGGGTGGACGGGTTGTGCACCAAGCCCAGGGTATGGGCGGTGTCACCTACGCTCCTTAACCAGCATTTTTACTGATTTCCAGGAGCCTGGGAGCTAGTCTGAAATGTCTGATCAATCCAGTGTGATGGTGACCACCTTTTGGAAAATCAAGTTAGATAATGCTTGGAAATCTGCCAATCGAGGACTGGACATCTGTAGCAGGTACAAACAATTAATGTATGGGCCAGGTAATATGCGGTATATAAAATATACTCATTTGTATTCAATATCTAACATGATTTTTCAAAAGGTGGTCTCATTAATAATTATTTCTGGGACACTGCTTAATTTATGTACATGCAATTAGGACGTCTGCCATTAATTAGAGCCATATGCATGCATTAGCCCTGTCTTCTGTAAGACCTAGGCCATAATATAGTATGTCATTAAGCTTAATAACCCCAATAATATCCAGGAGGGGGGGATATACATACAGGATCGGATGGACCGTTTGTGCACCAAGCGCAGAACATGGGCGTAGGCACCTACGGTCCTTAACCAGCATTTTTACTGTTTTCCAGGAGCCTGGGAGCTAGTCTAAAATGTCTGATAAATCCAGTGTGATGGTGACCACCTTTTGGAAAATCAAGTTAGATAATGCTTGGAAATCTGCCAATCGAGGACTGGACATCTATAGCAGGTACAAACAATTAATGTATGGGCCAGGTAATATGCGGTATATAAAATATACTCATTTGTGTTGAATATCTAACATGATTTTTCAAAAGGTGGTCTCATGAATCATTATTTCTGGGACACTGCTTAATTTATGTACATGCCATTAGGGCCACATCCAATCAGGACGTCTGCCATGAATTAGAGCCATATGCATGCATTAGCCCTGTCTTAGAGCTATAAGGCCATAATATAATTATTATGTCATTAAGCTTTAACGCCAATATATATCCAGGAAGGGTGGGGGAAATATATATATACAGGATCGGGTGGACGGGTTGTGCACCAAGCCCAGGGTATGGGCGGTGTCACCTACGCTCCTTAACCAGCATTTTTACTGATTTCCAGGAGCCTGGGAGCTAGTCTGAAATGTCTGATCAATCCAGTGTGATGGTGACCACCTTTTGGAAAATCAAGTTAGATAATGCTTGGAAATCTGCCAATCGAGGACTGGACATCTGTAGCAGGTACAAACAATTAATGTATGGGCCAGGTAATATGCGGTATATAAAATATACTCATTTGTATTCAATATCTAACATGATTTTTCAAAAGGTGGTCTCATTAATAATTATTTCTGGGACACTGCTTAATTTATGTACATGCAATTAGGACGTCTGCCATTAATTAGAGCCATATGCATGCATTAGCCCTGTCTTCTGTAAGACCTAGGCCATAATATAGTATGTCATTAAGCTTAATAACCCCAATAATATCCAGGAGGGGGGGATATACATACAGGATCGGATGGACCGTTTGTGCACCAAGCGCAGAACATGGGCGTAGGCACCTACGGTCCTTAACCAGCATTTTTACTGTTTTCCAGGAGCCTGGGAGCTAGTCTAAAATGTCTGATAAATCCAGTGTGATGGTGACCACCTTTTGGAAAATCAAGTTAGATAATGCTTGGAAATCTGCCAATCGAGGACTGGACATCTATAGCAGGTACAAACAATTAATGTATGGGCCAGGTAATATGCGGTATATAAAATATACTCATTTGTGTTGAATATCTAACATGATTTTTCAAAAGGTGGTCTCATGAATCATTATTTCTGGGACACTGCTTAATTTATGTACATGCCATTAGGGCCACATCCAATCAGGACGTCTGCCATGAATTAGAGCCATATGCATGCATTAGCCCTGTCTTAGAGCTATAAGGCCATAATATAATTATTATGTCATTAAGCTTTAACGCCAATATATATCCAGGAAGGGTGGGGGAAATATATATATACAGGATCGGGTGGACGGGTTGTGCACCAAGCCCAGGGTATGGGCGGTGTCACCTACGCTCCTTAACCAGCATTTTTACTGATTTCCAGGAGCCTGGGAGCTAGTCTGAAATGTCTGATCAATCCAGTGTGATGGTGACCACCTTTTGGAAAATCAAGTTAGATAATGCTTGGAAATCTGCCAATCGAGGACTGGACATCTGTAGCAGGTACAAACAATTAATGTATGGGCCAGGTAATATGCGGTATATAAAATATACTCATTTGTATTCAATATCTAACATGATTTTTCAAAAGGTGGTCTCATTAATAATTATTTCTGGGACACTGCTTAATTTATGTACATGCAATTAGGACGTCTGCCATTAATTAGAGCCATATGCATGCATTAGCCCTGTCTTCTGTAAGACCTAGGCCATAATATAGTATGTCATTAAGCTTAATAACCCCAATAATATCCAGGAGGGGGGGATATACATACAGGATCGGATGGACCGTTTGTGCACCAAGCGCAGAACATGGGCGTAGGCACCTACGGTCCTTAACCAGCATTTTTACTGTTTTCCAGGAGCCTGGGAGCTAGTCTAAAATGTCTGATAAATCCAGTGTGATGGTGACCACCTTTTGGAAAATCAAGTTAGATAATGCTTGGAAATCTGCCAATCGAGGACTGGACATCTATAGCAGGTACAAACAATTAATGTATGGGCCAGGTAATATGCGGTATATAAAATATACTCATTTGTGTTGAATATCTAACATGATTTTTCAAAAGGTGGTCTCATGAATCATTATTTCTGGGACACTGCTTAATTTATGTACATGCCATTAGGGCCACATCCAATCAGGACGTCTGCCATGAATTAGAGCCATATGCATGCATTAGCCCTGTCTTAGAGCTATAAGGCCATAATATAATTATTATGTCATTAAGCTTTAACGCCAATATATATCCAGGAAGGGTGGGGGAAATATATATATACAGGATCGGGTGGACGGGTTGTGCACCAAGCCCAGGGTATGGGCGGTGTCACCTACGCTCCTTAACCAGCATTTTTACTGATTTCCAGGAGCCTGGGAGCTAGTCTGAAATGTCTGATCAATCCAGTGTGATGGTGACCACCTTTTGGAAAATCAAGTTAGATAATGCTTGGAAATCTGCCAATCGAGGACTGGACATCTGTAGCAGGTACAAACAATTAATGTATGGGCCAGGTAATATGCGGTATATAAAATATACTCATTTGTATTCAATATCTAACATGATTTTTCAAAAGGTGGTCTCATTAATAATTATTTCTGGGACACTGCTTAATTTATGTACATGCAATTAGGACGTCTGCCATTAATTAGAGCCATATGCATGCATTAGCCCTGTCTTCTGTAAGACCTAGGCCATAATATAGTATGTCATTAAGCTTAATAACCCCAATAATATCCAGGAGGGGGGGATATACATACAGGATCGGATGGACCGTTTGTGCACCAAGCGCAGAACATGGGCGTAGGCACCTACGGTCCTTAACCAGCATTTTTACTGTTTTCCAGGAGCCTGGGAGCTAGTCTAAAATGTCTGATAAATCCAGTGTGATGGTGACCACCTTTTGGAAAATCAAGTTAGATAATGCTTGGAAATCTGCCAATCGAGGACTGGACATCTATAGCAGGTACAAACAATTAATGTATGGGCCAGGTAATATGCGGTATATAAAATATACTCATTTGTGTTGAATATCTAACATGATTTTTCAAAAGGTGGTCTCATGAATCATTATTTCTGGGACACTGCTTAATTTATGTACATGCCATTAGGGCCACATCCAATCAGGACGTCTGCCATGAATTAGAGCCATATGCATGCATTAGCCCTGTCTTAGAGCTATAAGGCCATAATATAATTATTATGTCATTAAGCTTTAACGCCAATATATATCCAGGAAGGGTGGGGGAAATATATATATACAGGATCGGGTGGACGGGTTGTGCACCAAGCCCAGGGTATGGGCGGTGTCACCTACGCTCCTTAACCAGCATTTTTACTGATTTCCAGGAGCCTGGGAGCTAGTCTGAAATGTCTGATCAATCCAGTGTGATGGTGACCACCTTTTGGAAAATCAAGTTAGATAATGCTTGGAAATCTGCCAATCGAGGACTGGACATCTGTAGCAGGTACAAACAATTAATGTATGGGCCAGGTAATATGCGGTATATAAAATATACTCATTTGTATTCAATATCTAACATGATTTTTCAAAAGGTGGTCTCATTAATAATTATTTCTGGGACACTGCTTAATTTATGTACATGCAATTAGGACGTCTGCCATTAATTAGAGCCATATGCATGCATTAGCCCTGTCTTCTGTAAGACCTAGGCCATAATATAGTATGTCATTAAGCTTAATAACCCCAATAATATCCAGGAGGGGGGGATATACATACAGGATCGGATGGACCGTTTGTGCACCAAGCGCAGAACATGGGCGTAGGCACCTACGGTCCTTAACCAGCATTTTTACTGTTTTCCAGGAGCCTGGGAGCTAGTCTAAAATGTCTGATAAATCCAGTGTGATGGTGACCACCTTTTGGAAAATCAAGTTAGATATATATACAGTCAATTGCAGAAACGTTGTCCTACAATATACACATACCATCTGTAAGTAAAAATCATATATAACGCCAATAAAATATACATGACATTATGGGATGCGTTCAAAAATATTTTTTTCAATAGGCCTGATCCAAGAGGCATCTGAATAATGCATTTCTTGCGGAATTGCACATTGCGAAATATAAATATATATTAATTGGCATATATTGGCATATATATTATAGATGTATTTCCCATTGTGCGATCACGTCTGAAATGCATTCTTCAGATACCTCTTGGGTCAGGCCTATTGAAACATATATTTTGAAGGCATCTCATAATGTCAAGTATATTTTATTGGCATTAAATATGATTTGTACTTACAGATGGTATGTGTATATTTTAGGACAACGTTTCTGCAATTGACTGTATATACATATATATGTATCAGTAAAAGTTAAACCAATATGGAATTGGAAATTTTAAACTAGAAATTGAATTTAACAGAGCTGATTTGTTTTTTGAATGATTTTAAAGTAGGTAATGTGCGCAGAACATCAGTTAAGCTATTCCAAGCTTTGGCAGCAGTGTATGAAATGGAGTGAAGCCCATATTTAGTTGTGTTACATTTAGGTACTGTAAGTTTACGCTGTCCTCTTAAGTTCTTAGTGTTGCAGCGCTCTGAGAACATAGACCTGATATACATAGGCGATTGGCCACTAAGTGCCTTATAGACTGTAATACACAGAAGCTGCAGTCGGCGGTTATAGAGACTAGGTCCTAACTTATTAAGCAAAGTTTCGTAGCTCGTATTGGAAAAATCATTATAGACATATTTTAATGCTCGTTCGTTGAGTTTCTCGAGCTTAGAGGCATTGAGCACAGAACAGTGTAGCCAAACAGAACTACAGTAATTAAAACAAGGTAAAAGCTCTATAAAGACATAATTTGGTGTACTCGGACAATATGTGTTTGAAGCGGCTTATGACTTCAACTTGCTTACACGCCTTTTTAGCAATTCTCGTAACGTGACTATTAAAGTTTAATTGGTTATCTATTATAACCCCTAACAGTTCAATGTCTTCTATGGCCGGAATAGGTTCATTGTTCACACTTAGCGTCACACTTGGTCGTGTATTAGACCTAGAGAGCACCATAAGTTTGCATTTGTCGGGATTAAGCTCTAGTTTATTATAGTTAAATCATTCTACAGCTCTAGCTGTTTCTCTTGACAAAACGTCGGTCAAAAATGATTCATTATGATGGCTAAAGTATATTTGATTATCATCTGCATAATTTGAAAGTTTAGCTTTATCAATGAAAAAGAATAAGTCATTAATAAAAATATTAAAAAGCAAAGGGCCAAGCACTGAACCTTGAAGAACACCACTGCGGATTATGGACCAATCAGAAGTCGAGTCTTCAACTTTCTCTCTGTAGTCGGCCATGGAGATAGCTCTCTAAAAGACAGCAGCTGCTCTCAGATACACCATAAGCCCTTAGTTTCTCTATCAAAGGCTTTGCTTAGATCCATCAGAACAGTTCCAACAATCAAATTGTTGTCGAGGTCACGTTTCCAGTCCTCTATAATCCTTAGCAGAACACCTTCGCAGTTGTAGTGCTTGCGATAGGCTGATAAGAAAATGGATAACAGTGGTGAAAATTTTTCAACCAGCTGATTGTGGAGGAACCTCTCGAATATTTTATCCAATAATACCAATATGGATATTGGTCTGTACATGGCTTTGTTAAAAGGGTCATCCTTCTTGAAACTTGAACGAATCTCAGCAGATTTCCAAGCAAGCGGCACCGTGCTGGAGTTGATGACACTGTTAATGAGGTGGCATAGTTAGAGCGTCCGCACTGTCCTTAAGAGTCCTTGCGGGGATCATATCATGACCAGTAGCCTTGTTAGGATCGAGTGATTTTAAGATCGTCAGTAGCTCAGTAGGGGTTACATTTCTAAACTGAAACTGTTCAGTAATTGTTTCTCTTCTGATGGCCACCAGGCTGGGGTGGTCCTGAGACCAGTAATCTGCTACAGAGGATGTTTCAGGTGCACTATCATAGTTGTTCTGGACTCTTTCAAAGTGATTGTTGAAAATATCGGCGACCATTTTACTGTTTGTAATAAATTTGTCACCTTCTTTTAGATGGATGGCCCCTCCGGGTTGTTCTTTTTGGAATGCATCAAGGGTTTGATAGTATTCCAAAATTCTTTTGGGTTTCGCTAAGATTCAGCAGCCTTTGAGCGGAGATACTGCGAGCTGGTCCTTCTTCTTAGGCTTGACGTTATATTACGCTGTGCTTTGTAGTTGGAAATATCAGCGAGCAGTTTTTTACGTAGTGAAATACGCCTTAGCTTGTTTCGGAGCCTAATAGCATCGAGCAGCCCTGGAGTCATGAAAGGAACGTGTTCGCGTTTAACTATGCTACTCTTGAGAGGGGCGTGGTCATCAAGAACATCCGAATACAGCATCTGCCACGCCCAGCAAACTTCATCAACGTCATCAAATACATCAGCTATGTGAAATGGAATAATACTGACGTCAGAGCAAATCTCTCTGACTCATAGTTGTTAAACCGTCTCCTGACCACGATTCTAGGTGTATATTTCGGGGAGTGAGCTCTCATAACTGTGTAGGTAAGACTGTGATCACTCAGGCCTATGTCCACGACACCCGACACGAGATGTTGGCGCGGACCAGTAGTGAGGATGACATCGATTAGAGTACTTGTCGAGTCCGTGATTCTTGTTGGAGATTTGATAACGTTGCTAAGGTTGCAAATCTCACAAATATCTAGCAATGCCCGACCCTCCTTATTGTGTTTATCAGGCTGAGAGAGATCACAGTTTAGATCGCCGGCTAGAATTATGTTGTCAGAGATCTTGTTCGATCTTTTTAGGAAAGTTTCTAATTCTTTTGTCCAACGTTCTTTGGTGAGACATGGCGGTCTGTAAGCTCCGATAAATACTGTACTCTTAGCTGATTTCTTGATCTGGACACATAGAGCAATACACTCTAAGCCTTTCGATTCAATGTCACACAGTCTGTTCGCTATGAGCTCTCTTCTGACATAGACAAGCAGGCCCCCTCCTCGTGTGTCGCGATCTTTGCGAAACATCTTGAAACCTTTGATGTAGAATTGCGAGTCTGGGAACGAGCTATAAATTTTTGTTTCGCTGACAACGAATATATCAAACAATCCTTGAAGTAATAGATATTTTAGCTCAAAGAATTTGAATCCAGCAACACTGTTTATATTAAGGTGGGCAAATTTCAAGTTTTTAGAATATTTCTCTTTGAGGATTGATATTTCCGGTGCAATCTGTGGCGATCTAGATCTGATGGATTGATCCAATTGAGGTTGTCCGGCTAAGTTTTCTTCAATTGCAAAGAACGAGTCTGAAAAATTAGGAAACATACAGCTCCAACACAAGCAAGTTGTTTGTTTTGGTTCTAAGCCAGCACATTTGATATGTGTGGGAGTATTACACTCACTACAGGACATTTTTTGACGGTTTTTAGCGATGGTTCTTGAACACACGCTGCATTTGGGCTTCATTTCGGCCACCGGTCCCGGGTTTACACTTATATCTCCCGAACATAGCAATACATCTCCAACACTCAGTAAAATACGTCTCTGGCAAACAGAGTTTGCATAATAAGCGAACGATTTTGTGGATCTTTTTAGGCGCAGTGAAGCGATAGTAACTCGGGTTGTGTTAACCTTATTGTTCCATTTCGGGTTAATTGGCCAAGATCTTTGTCCAGAGTATGTGAATTCGACACCATCCTGTGTCTTGTTTGGATAGTTGATGCAACTTTCTAACAGAGGTTGTCCCTGTGTAGGTTATCCTGTACCATATTACGTCCGATTTCAAGGAAACATCCAAGTATGAAATATCTTGAGTGGCACCAGGACGTTTCTGGTGACTACAGGTTGCCTCTTCTGAAGTTACATCATGGTTCACAGTCGCTAGGTGAAGAAAACTAAGAAAAATGAAGACGCCAAGAAATGCGTGTTTACTCATCATTACGATACGTGTCCTCATCATTACGATACGTGTCCCGGTGGAACAATCTTCTCTTTGCCAAACGTCCTCCCTCGAAACTATGTTTAAAACGCTTATCCAATCAAATGTTGATTACTGCAACATAGTCTGAGATGGACTGGGTACTGAGCTTTCCCAAAAATTAGAAAAAACACTTCAAAATCGAGCAGCCAGAATAATTACAAATTCAATCTTCGATGAGAGTGCTGGCCCTCTTCTTGAAAAATTAGAATGGGACCGACTATCTACTCGCCGAAGTAAGCTATTGGCCATCGAAATGTACAAAGTGTATAATAATCAAGCGCCTAAATATTTAATTAATAAATTTTCTAAAGTTGTGACGCCATATAATATAAGAGGCTCGACAACAAAATTACAATTGCCTCTTCCAAAAAGCAAAAACAAGCTATGGGAAAAAGCGTTTCGGCTACAAAGGAGCTTTTGTCTGCAATTCGTTACCTGAAGAGATACGTCAAAAATGTAGACAATTACTAGAAACGTAACTGTTATGTCCCTGACCGATACCAGTATACTTAATAATCAGATTCAACTCAACAACACATTTAATACTCATGAACTAGATCCAATATGGCCGCCACTTACTCGCCCATGGTCCCTAATATCCAGCATGCTTAGCGAGCTAAAACACTACATCTCCCCTTTTCTCAGATGAATACTTCTAACTCATACTAGTGTTTCTGAACATGCTGAAAATAAAGCTATGTAGCCATTCGTTGATTACATACTCTAAATGGAACTCAAAATCTGATATAAATGTCAGACAACATAATGTTCAGTGTTCCTTTGAGAAGATCTGTCACGTTACACAGCATAGTCCTTAAATATATCGGGCATCCTTCTTGTTTTCTGGGGTCGTTGTGAGGTGGGTTGTATCTCAGACTTTCCTTGTCCGTTTCCTTGGGACACACTAGATCCCTCACTGTTCGACGCTTGTACAGCTGGTACATCTGTGGTTCCATATGAAGGTTCTGGTGTTTCCTTCACCTCTATCTCTTCGTGTAGGACTTCATCAACTTCAGCAACATACTTCTTTACGTGGCTTGTGTTTCTGGAGTATTGGCTTCCACCTTGACTTTCTATCACGACACTATTACCACTTTTGCTGATAACCAAGTGTGGGCTATGGTTAAACGTTGTGCTAAGCTTGTTTGTCTTGTCCTGCTTCACTAGCACCTGATCGCCTGCTTCAACACTTCAATAGCTAGCTCCGCGGCGTGCATCTGCATAATCTTTGGCCTTTGCTTTCTGTTCGGTATCTCGGTCATGTACTTCTTGGTCATAGCCGTGATCAACACTCAAGTCTGGGATCTTCCCTCTCACCCTCCGGTTGAATAACAGCTCAGCGGGGCTCCTCCCTGTTGTATTGTGTGGCAGGCTTCTGTATGCCACCAAGTACTTCCTTAACTCTACTCTCCACGGCTTGTTTTCTGCTTGAGCAATTTGGAGTCTCTTCACCAGTGACCTATTTTGTCTTTCGACCTCGCCATTGGCCTGTTCCCACTTTGCAGTTACCTTGCAATGAGTGATACCATTCTGATCACAGTACTCTTTGAACTCTCTTGACTTGAACTGGGGACCATTATCTGACTTGATAGTTATTGGTAAACCATGTCTACTGAAAGTGTTCTCTAAACACTCTATCACCTTCTCTGCAGTAGTGGATTGCATGATCTCAACCTCATAGAATCGGCTATAGTAATCCACAATTACCAGTAGTGAATGTCCGGATGGAAGTGGTCCCATCAGGTCAATAGCCAAGTCTTGCCATGGTCCGTATGGCAATGTAGTCGATTTAATTGGCTCTGTGGGATCTGGTCTTGCCACCAGCTGGCATCCGTGACATGCCCGACAGTGCCTCTCTGCTGCTTTATCTGCTCCTGGCCACCAAACTTTGGTTCGGAGGTTTTGCTTTGTGCCAACAACTTCCAAGTGTCCTTCATGTGCTAGAGCTAAAGTTCTTGGTCGTAGCTTGTTAGGAATGACAATACGTGTACTGCTGAGTACAAGTTGGCCGATGACACACAGCTCCCCAGCAACCGGCATGTATTGTTTACAACTGTTAAACTGTCCTGTCGCAATACACTTCCTTACTTCAATCAGCTCCTCATCCACTGCAGAGGCTTCTTCAATCTCACGGGTTGTGAGTGCCCTTGGGGTTGCACTTATGGCGACAAATCTGACATACTCTTCTGCATCATGATCATGCTTAGTGTGTCTGATCTCCTTCTGTAGCAGTCGTGATAATGGGTCTGCAATGTTTCCCTCCCCTGGAGCATATACAACACTAAACTCGTAAGGCTGTAATCTAAGGACCCATCTCTCTATTCACGCACAAGGTCTTGACCGCGGACCATATATGGTCTCCAAAGGCTTGTGGTCTGTCTCCAGGATGAATCTCATGCCGTAAACGTATGCGTGGAATCTCTCACATGCCCATACCACACCCAATGCTTCCTTTTCAGTTTGGGAGTACCTTTGCTCACATTCAGTTAGGCTACGGCTTGCATAACACACTGGTGTCCATGCTCCACCTTGTTCTTGCACAAGAACTGCTCCCAGGCCAACAGGGCTGGCATCTGTAATGATCTTAGTTGTTGCACCCTTATCAAAATATGTCAATGTACATGCCTTTGCCATACTCTGCTTTAGCGATTCAAAGGACTCCTTCTGTTCCGGTCCAAACTGGAACGGTGTTTCCTTCTTGGTCAATCTTCGCAATGGCTCTGACAATGTGGCAAAGTGAGGTATACATCTGCTGCTGTAATTGGCCAATCCCAGGAAACTACGTACTTCTGTGGCACTATTGGCTCTTCTGCCTCTAGTATTGCTCTGACTCTATCCTCTGTAGGTCCAATACCTTTCTCTGATAGCAGCATTCCCATGAATACTAGTCGGTCCATGTTAAATGCACATTTCTCAGCATTCAGTGTGAGGCCACACTCTTGAAGGCGCTCTAGGGTTTGGTGAAGCCGCTGATCATGGGTTTCTGTATCTGGGCCATGCACCACAATATCATCAGATATGTTCTCTGCACCTTCGATGCCTGCAAGCACTGTTGCGATTTCGTGTTGGTACTGCTCACTTGCAGAGTTGACACCAAATAGTAAACGCTTGTACCGGAATAAGCCTCCAGGTGTGACAAAGGTTGTGATTTCCCTTGATTCTAACTTATGGTACCCCCATTTGAGGTCCAGTTTACTGAAAACTTTAGAACCATTCATAGTGTGCAGTAACTCGTCTACTGTAGGTATGGGATATCGCCTACGCATGATCGCCTCATTTGCATGTCTCATGTCGATACACAATCGAATCTCCCCATTACTCTTTGGGACGTTTACAACAGGGTTGACCCATGGGGTGGAACCCTCGACTGGTTCGACTATTCCCATGTCTAACAGTTCTGCAACCTTATCTTGAACTTTCTCCCTAAGATTGAAAGGTACCCGCCTATAGGGCTGTGCCACTGGTTTCACGGTGGGGTCCATGTCTAGGGTTATCTGCTTGGTATTCAGTTTACCAACCCCCTTGAATACTTCTGGGTAGTTCTGCCTCAAGTTATTGGCAACAGTAGTTACCATAGCAACATTAATGCCAATCCTTAACACTCCTAACTCGGTTGCGGTAGTCTTTCCGAGCAATGACATACCTCTACCCTTAATGACTAGAAAATCAGCTTTCATAGACTTGTTGCCAACACTAACTGTGCACTTGAAAGTTCCCTTGATTGTTAATGGCTGATTTGATGCATATGTGTACAGTTTTTTGTCAGCAGGGGCAGCCTGTGACTCATACTTCACCCTTTTTCCCATGTGTCCTCATCAATAATATTACTATTGGCTCCAGAGTCCACTAACATCTTTAAATTTACCCCTCCTACACACACAGCAAGCATATTTGAATCTTTTCCCTCTGTCACAGCAAATGCATAATCACACTGGGGATCCCTAGGTTGCTCTTCTATCTGGTTTGCATGCGGTTTTGTTTTACAAACTTTTTCAAAATGATCTTTTCCCCGACACTGTTAATCCACATCTATAACAAGTTGGGGTTTCCCATGTGTGTTTCTGCTCGGTTTGCCGTATTTTGGAGCTTTTGCACCCTTCTCAATCACACTGTTAACAGATTCTAATCCATTCCCTTTCACCGAAAGTGCAGCTAATTGGGTTTCAATTTTTTCACATTGCTCTGCGACCTCTAGTGTGCGTTTCAGGTTCAGAGCTTGGCCTTCTTCAAGTAATTTACGTTTCATGTAATTCGAAGTGCACTTGTTTAACACAGCATCTCTAATTTGATTATCAGTGTCTCCTCCAAAATCACAATCCTTATCTGCTTTCTTCAAGCGTGTAACAAATTGCTGAACGGTCTCACCTGATTTTTGTGTGACTTGGTGGAAGGTCTGTCGAGCGAACGCTGAGTTTATTTGTGGTACGAAATATCCGTTCAGCGCGTCAACTGCTCCTTTGTAGTCTGTAGCGAATCCAGTTCCGGGCAGTGTTGTGAATATTTCTTGCACATCTGGTCCGGCCAGGTGTAGTAGTAATGCTCTCCGTCTTTGTTTGACTGTAGCAGCTGTTTCTTCACCGATGATAAGCCCTTTCCCATCGGCGTACAGCTCGAACGAATTCAACCATCTTGTCCACCTTGGTCCTAGAGTCGCTGGTTCGGAAAAGCAATCAAATTTTGGTAGCGCGTTTTTCTCCATCTCCAGCTCGAATTAACTTCAGTGCAGACATTCTTGGTTCTTTCTACTTCCTCGTCGCCAGTTTTATGTCCCTGACCGATACCAGTATACTTAATAATCAGATTCAACTCAACAACACATTTAATACTCATGAACTAGATCCAATATGGCCGCCGCTTGCTCGCCCATGGTCTCTAATATCCAGCATGCTTAGCGAGCTAAAACACTACCGTAACGGCAGGATTGAACTCTATCTCCTGTGTGACAGAAGATATATACTTTGAGGCGAACATTTGCATAATCGATCGTTGGATTGAATGGCTGATTTGCAATCGCTGAAAGTACAACAACTCAACATGTGTCCGAGAGAACACAAGCTTCTACAACACTCTAGTAGTCTTACCAAAGATTTTATTTCCGAGACCTTACTCTGTCAATAAGAGGATAAAATGAAGCGAGAATTCAGTGGATGGTTCGAAAACCCAGGATTTTTTATTTGGAAAATGAGCACATTTATTTAAATTCACTGGAATCTGCAGGTTAGTCATTTTCGAATGAAAGAAACTATTAAAGAAAGTAGACTATCTAGGAGTTAAGCCGGCTAAATACTTGATATTTGAATACATGACTTCAAGAGAAACGTTTTCGAGTTAAAATGTACAATCATACTCATTCAATTGAGCTCGCAATGCGGCTTGGCTTTGTCTTTATTTTCATTCCGTCAACTTCACTGACCGAACGTCAAAGTAAATTATTATTTGCAAAGTTTTCTCGACTTAGTTGGATTGAAATAATATTTCTTTGTGGAGATATTTACCGTAAAATGATTTAATTCATGGGAAATATTTGACTTCTTTATGTTATTGACAACAACTGATTTCATTGAAATTCACTGCTGACAGTGCGCTCAGTTTGAATATTGGAGGGTTAGAGACGTTCTGTTTGTGCTTTATCGGCAAATATAGTCACTTTCTGACAGTAAAATGAACTCAAAATTTCTTGATACTGCATTCGGCCTTCGGCCTCATGCAGTATTCATTATTTTTCGTTCATCGTACAATCAGCGCGATAAAGCACTCACATCAGTGTCTAACCTTACATATTCCATGTATAAATATTGTAATATTTTGAACAGTGTTGTATTAGATTGATAGAACTACCGTGTTGAAATAAAATATTTACTTTATAATACTTACTTACTAACCCATTTTGACCCTTAACCTATTGGTGACGTCCAGCGTTACCAGAAATGTCACACATCGTTTGCAAGCCGCGCGTGCGCATTGCATTACCAGGACCTTTAAAATGGCAGCCCATATTACAATAAATGTAAAGAGAAACTAGAAAAGAATTGATTTTTCTCATTTATAATCGATTATTGTTTTTTCAGTGATCTCGCATTAATTTCTTTACTTTAAAAGCAGTAGAATGAATGCAATCGTTTTAGTGTAGGATAATTCTAACCTGGTTCTATCGGTAAAAGTTTGTATGCAATTTTCTCTCCTCTTTAGCTCTAGTAAATACCCTAATTTTCATGAATACGCATTCAATTCAAAGGTAATATAGGATACCGGTGATACCGGTGACAGTCTCCTTGGGCTCCGTGGATCGAAATGTCTCACATTTCTGGTGACGGTCTGACTTATTAAAAGCGCTCCACCCGCGATAAAGTCGATACACATTGACAGACATAAGTGGATAAGACGAAAGTTGACCAAGAGCTGGCTGATTGCTCCTTGCAGCTCCTCGGCTAAAATACATTGAACTGGCTTGAATAGGTAACCACGAGTTCTTGATCGGGAGGCTATGCATTTCCTTCCAAAGCATCGTTTTGCTTTTGCTAACGCTGTTCAAACCACAGAATGATAATGATCATTTATAATGTTTGCAGAATTATCAAATAATTATCAAATAGGTCCTTGATTTTGCCAAAAATATTGTATTCCGTAAACTTAACTGGAAAACACTAGTTCAATCAATTTTTCATGGATGGAAGCAGACAACGACGCATCTTGAAAATTAGAGGGTTGTGTTGATGTGACATAGGGCCATTTTTGTTTTGACGTGACGTCATTATGACATCGGGAAATATACATTTAGTCAATCAGCTAGTAGCTGTCACCTTTAAGAACATGTAACTGCGTGTAATACGAATTGTTGTTGTCACCATGGAAACAGAGAGCGAATGGTCTAAACTTAGGTCTAACAATAACAGATGGTAACCTATTGCTTTGATTATAACTATTTGCAATTGTGCATTGCAATAATAGGAATCAATGATATAAATACTACTGAAGAACATATTTCGACATTTACAATTACTATGATTACTACAATTACTTCAATTCCTGATCGGTAAATAGTCTTTTGGATACTGTAATGTTGCAAAGGATTCTGGTGAAATCAACGGCACCCGTCTGATAAGATAATTTAAGTAAAAGATGCGAAAAGTTACATCCGGATCCTTCAATGGATAATAATTAAGAGTCTGATACCATATATACCTTTCTTTGTTCGCCAGTAGAAACAAAATTAACATCCCTTCCAAAATGAAAACTAATACCGTAAGTCGTTTTCTCCTCTCCTCTTAATCATTTGGAATTTATAACTACTTAACTTTCAAATTTGTTATAGCAGGCTATGTATTTCAGCATAAATTTCAAAAAAGGCTGCAAGGACCACTGTTGCAAACAAAAGTGTAGCCGGATAAAGGATTGGAATATATGAAGACTGCAAGGCTGATCGCACGGTTGTACGATGTTATGGGTACAATAGATGGGTACAATAAATAACATCGTACAACCGTCCGATCAACCTTGCAGTCTTCATATATTTCAGCATAGCTGGTGGGGGCCTGCTTTCAACTCCACACACACTCCCCGCAACCATCAAATAATTTTATGCTCTCAAACTCACATGTCTTTTTTTCACTCACTTCACTCACCTCAAATTCACTCACGCGAATGTTGTAAACTACTTGTAAAATGAAGCTATATAATATTTAAATATCTATGAAATTTTGATGGAAAACATAAACATAGAGTTCAGCTCTGTAGTTTACTTAACGGTCATGCGCAGTGTGCACAAAAACAGGTCCCACATTGATCAGACGGTCTCTATGCATCAACAGAGAAGAATTTTCTTGACATTTTAACCAGCTGGGATACGGGAAGTCAGTGATCGGTAGTGAGACCTCTCCCTGACGGACACTCCCAGCATAGTGTTTGTTCGATACAGAACTGACGATTAAAACACCAGTGTCTGTATCAGTGATACAAGAGTATCAGTGACACGGACGTTGACGTCCCATTAACCAGTACCTGTGTATTTGATACAACACTGATGTTTTATTAATTAGTTCTGTGACCGAACTAACGTAAGGTTCTGTATGTGGGTTACAGTGGCATTCATGTGACTTGAATGCTGCGTTTGGATTGGTTAGCACCCTTATGAATGATTAATGAATGTTACCATATATGATATAATCATCGAGTCTTCGATGTTCAACTTTTTATAGTTATTGTCGCGTTGGTTCTGTTATCCACGAGATTGGACACACTCTGGGCTTCTTCCATGAGCAATCTCGACCCGATCGTGACCGCTACGTGAGGATCAACCTTGACAACATCGCCCCCAAGTACAAGTGTAAGTACTGAAGTGGGTCACAACTTAGTCCTTCAATAAACGATGATAAACGCGAAATCTGATTGGTCGACAGCCATGCATTATTAGTGTGCAGATGAACAAATAATAGCGACCTTTAGATCTGAGTACGATTACGACTTTTAGAAAGTAGGATCTTCCAATTCTGTCAAACAATGATGAAGACATAAAAACAAACTATTTAGAATATATGTTTGTTCATGTATCTTTCTAAATTATTCCTCAATTCAGGAAAGTCGTCTCGTACTCGGATCTAAAGGTCTCTAATGTCACTTTTGGAACGATATAATTCCGTAGCCTCTTTTTCGCTGATTATTGTAAGTAGTATACAAATTACAGTTCTGCAACAGGAAGTCTATTGTTCTCGTGGGCTGCCAAGGGCTGCCTATTATTCTCGTGCGGCGGAACTTCCGCCCTATTGAGGCGCTCTTTAGATAGCGATGACATCATAGCTTGTGTTTTCCGGACCACCCCTCCCCACCACTTTGAAATGATGATGATATAATCTATTTTTGGGCTTCACGATGCATCAAACATGAACCATCCTGGAGTCATGACATCATCCTAAAATCATTGGCAGGCTTGATTGAAAATGACCGGAGTTGAGTTAGAACTATTAAGAAGCTCGCAGATCACGGTCAGCGAACAAGATGGACGCGTTTCTTATCGCTCCGACAATTTTTTGATTTTTTTCGGTATATCGTTATGTTTTCTTCGTAGTTATTGTTTATAATACTTTCTTTAATCATGGGCACCTCGAAAGAAGAGTTGGATATAATTATCGAAGAGAAACTCGCACCATTTGAGAAGTCTCTTCAGTTTATGAGTGACCAATACCAGAGCCTGCTAGTGAGACTCGACAAGCTTGAAGAAAAGAACAAGTCACTTGAAAACGAAAATAACGCACTTAAATCTCAGCTCAATACCACTACAAATGCACTCAAACACCATGAGTATTTACTAGACGAGCAAGATCAATATTCACGGCGCGAATGCGTGGAGATAAAGGGGATCCCGGTCGGCCATGATGAAAATACAAATGACATAGTCTGTCAAATAGCAGAGCTAATGGAGATTCAGTTAGAGGATGAAGACATCTCTATCAGTCATAGGCTACCAGCGAACAACAAGCCATGGACTGACAGAAAGGGAGTCACACATCAACCCAATCCTCCAGTGTTAATCGCAAAGTTCGTAAGGAGAGACGTCGCTGCTGACTTCTATAGAGGTCGTTACAGACTCAAGGATAAAACCACGAGGGATATCGAAGGCCTCATTACAAGCACAGCCGAAAAAGGAAACAATATTTATATATCTGAAAGTCTCACTCAACCAAGGAAGAAGCTATTCAAGTCCTGTCTGCAAGTAAGGAAAGAACTGGAATTTAGATACATTTCTACTTCGAATGGACGTATTTATCTCAAAAAAGATAAAGCCAGCTATCCTATTTACATCAATAATATGAGCGACCTTGCTAAACTTAAGGCATCCAATGGGCAACAAGATGAAAAGGATTAAATTGAATAATAGGTATGCATCTAGTCCATTGGATTCCAAGCTTGACAGCGTATCAAATAAGATAAGTACCAGTTATTTACTCCTGCTATACACTTTATTAACTCAACTTAATGGTGATTTGTAAATGTAGACGCTGTTCAAAGCCTGTCAAAGATAATTGCAGGGGTATCCAATGTGATGTCTGTCTACAATGGTTCCATTTGAAATGCACTGTTCTTTCCATAAAAGAATATAATTATTTTTCTAGATCAGATGATCTATGGATATGCCTGTACTGTCGCCCAGAAATATTTCCTTATCATTTTCTAGAGAATAATGAAGTCATTGAGTTATCCTTTAACTCAAATACAGAATGCCTTTGTTCTAAAAAGATTTTAAATCTTAGATTAGATTGTTTGCCCTGTTTTGATATAATGTCATCTATTGACAAAAATTCTAATTTGTCCAACATAGATATTGACTCACAATTACCTATTGCAACTAATTTTGATTATTATTCTACACATGACTTTCATTCAAGTGAAGACGTTCAGTCATCTTTCACTGATAAATCTTTCTCGGCCTTACATCATAATATTAGAAGCCTTGCCGCTAATTTTGATTCCCTTTACCAATTATTAAATGACCTAAATAAATCTTTTTTAGTCATTGGTCTTTCTGAAACTAGAATAAGATATGGAATAGACCCTACTATAAATACTAGTATTCCTGGTTATCACTATTTGTCGCAACCAACACTGTCAGTAGCTGGGGGTGTTGGTTTATTTATCAAAGATACTTTGTCTTATATACAAAGGAATGAGCTCTGCTGCTCTGAAAATGAATTTGAGGCTCTGTGGGTCGAAATCGAGGTTCCTCACCAGCATAACATCGTTTGTGGTGTAATCTATAGGCATCCTAGCTCAAAATTAGACAAAATGTTAGATTTTCTGTATGAAGCTATTGACAAAATTAACAAAGAAAACAAATATTGTCTGCTGTTGGGTGACTTCAACATTGATCTGCTCAATTTTAATTCCCATGCAGATACTGAAGACTTTATAAATACATTAGGATCTTATTCATTTCATCCTCAAATCTTGAAGCCAACTAGAATCACAGATCACTCTGCAACCTTGATAGACAATATTTTTTTCAATTCCCTAGAACACCAGACTATAAGTGGTAATATTCTAAGTGATATTACAGATCACCTGCCAAATTTTCTTATCATTAATAAACTTTCTGCTCTTCCAAAAACTTCTAAAATGTACAAACGGGATTACTCTACTTTAGATAAGGAAGCACTGGCGGCTGACCTTGGTAATATTAATTGGCATGAAGTTTTACCCAGTGAAAGTGATGCTGTTGATGTGAATACTTTTTTTCAGTCTTTCTATTCTTGCATTACTGAAATTATAGATAAGCACGTTCCAGTTCGTAAACTTACTCGAAAAGAAATTAAGTCATTGACTAAGCCATGGGTGACTAATGGTATAAAAACTTCCATTAAGGTCAAGGAGAAGCTATATAAAAAGTATCTTAAATCAAGAAACCCATACTATTTTACTAAATATAAATATTATCATAATAACATAAGTTATCTTGTTAAATGTAGCAAACGGGGATATTATCACAATTATTTTAAAGAAAATAGCAAAAACATTAGAAACATCTGGAATGGGATAAAAGAATTAATTACTCTTAAACCAAAAGGATCAAATCCACCCTCAAAAATTATCCAGAATAATCACAACATTAAAGATCCTAAAGCTATAGCAACTGCCTTTAACAAGTACTTTTCTGATATTGGGAATAAGCTAGCAGACGATATACCTTATATCGAAATTGAACCCCAAGCTTATTTGGGACCATCACAATCAAACAGTTTTTATCTGTTTCCAGTAACAACTATGGAAATAGAAGATGAAATTTCTAGCTTTAATTCATCAAAGGCAACAGGACCATTCAGTATTCCTGTGTGTTTACTAAAACTCCTGAAGACTTACTTGTCAACTCCTTTAGAAACTATATATAATCTGTCCTTTAGTAGTGGCTGTGTACCAGACCAATTCAAAATAGCCAACGTTATCCCAGTCCACAAAAGAGACTCAGTTACATGCATGAATAACTACCGACCCATCTCATTGCTTTCCATTTTTAATAAAATACTGGAAAAGTTGATGTATAAGCGATTAAGTACCTTTATTGATAAACATAATATTATCTATGATAGGCAATTTGGTTTTCGAGAAGGGTATTCTACTATGCATGCAACTCTGTCAATTGCAGACAAAATCCAAAGAGCAATAGAAGATGGCCAGTACTCATGTGGGATTTTCCTAGACTTTTCAAAAGCATTTGACACAGTTAATCATAGCATTTTGATCTCTAAATTAAGCCACTATGGAATTCGTGGCATAGCAAAAGACTGGTTTGTTTCCTATCTAGAAAACAGAAGGCAACATGTTTCAATAGGTACTTCTAAATCTGATGATCTTACTGTTACTCATGGTGTCCCACAAGGGTCAGTACTGGGCCCACTTCTATTTCTCCTATATATTAATGACTTTAGCAACTGCTGCTCTTTATTTGATTTCCACATCTTTGCAGACGATACTAATCTGTTCTGTTCTGATAGTAGTCTGTTTGTACTAGAATCTCTTATTAATTTCAATTTAAGGCATGTCTCAAACTGGCTCATTGCAAATAAGCTCTCCCTAAATCTTGATAAAACTAATTTTATTATTTTTCATCCCCGCCAAAAATCTGTAAACTATGCACTTAGACTCCACATCAATGATAAACAGATAAAACAAGAAAAATGCATCAAATATCTTGGGGTTTTTATTGATTCTTATCTTAGCTGGAAATACCATGTTCAGCACATTACTAAGAAAATCAAACGATGCGTTGGCATGCTTTCAAAGATTCGACATTTTGTAACTTCTCCAATTTTAACTCAACTATACTATACTTTAATTTATCCATACTTATCTTATGCTGTAACAACCTGGGGCAATACTTATTCAACTACCCTTAAACCTCTTATTATCCTTCAAAAAAAGGCAGTCAGAATAATAACCTTCTCTGATTATAGAGCTCACTCAAGTCCATTGTTTCATCGTCTGGGTCTACTCAAATTTATTGATATAATTTACGTAAATAACGCTCTATTTATGCATGATTTCCAGGCAAATGCCTTACCATCTGTTTTTCATGACTTTTTTACATGCTTAAATAGGGTACACCAATATAATACTAGACTAGCCTGCAAAAAATCATATTACATTTTTAAAATAAGAACCAATTATGGCAAATTTAACATTCGTTTTCTAGGCGCTAAAATATGGAACTCAATCCAAGAAGACTTTAAATCAAAGAGACGTAATCAATTCAAGAAACTCATAATAGATTCTATCCTGAATAGCTATTTAGATATCTGATGCACTTTTCTTTTTTTATGCCCTTTCTGTATTTTGTATTATTGTATTTTTTTTTGTGTCCTTTGTATTGTATTATATTGCATTTTCTTTTTCTTTCAATTACTATATCAAACATGATTAAATGCTGCATGGCCTAGCTACTTAGCTCGACTAGCTTTTAGCTATTTCTAAGTAGCTGTGCTCCTCACTTCTAGAGTATAAATTCTTAGCAGTAATATTCTTAGCATGTAAATTTAAGAGGTCACGAATAAATTGTTGTTGTTGTTGTTGTTGTTGATAAGAAGTTCAAAGATATCCCGCATTTAGGTCTTCATGGAGCAGAAAACCGTGTCTATAGATCTATACCTTTATCTATACGTTTATTTCTTAGAAATGTCATCCAAACGTTTTATACCCGGCTATTTTAAAGGTTTACAACCTTAAGAGTCTCGAGAAAGATATCTCACGAAGCTAAAGTACGTAGATGGTCAGGACCATACGAGATTCCGAGGGCAGTGCGGAAAGACGATCTGGAGATTTGGCCTAGCGTTACCTACCGTACATGTCGGACTGTAACTGCTGTTTAAGGAAAGCACGTATACACAGGACCAGTTCATGAACTATAAAAGCCTTCAGTGCTGCTATAACTTTGCAAATGGCTGGGTCAGGGAAGTCTTGAGCAAATAATTTGGCCTTGGGGAAAGCTGCAGTCAGCTTCAACAGCCCATCTGAAGAGAAACTACGTGGAGCCAAACGACGTGACTCACTCAAAGGATTCTGGGATCACTCTGCTAAGTATGCATACCCAAGGCCAGTCATACAGTCATCATACAGTCACAGTGAGCTGCCTAAATCTTTCCCGAGATCTCACAGACAACCCTTGGAGTAAGCGGCTTTTCCGAATTTCTTTGTGAATGGTTAACCTGCAGATGATATAATGTTTTTATTTCGTTTGAACGTTAGCCTGCGTTGCGGCTCTGGAGTATCGGAGCGCAGCGATCGGAGATTAGGGGGGTTGGGGCGAGGGGAAAAAGAGAAGGGGGAGGAGGTGGGGAGGAGAGGAAGAGAGAGCCTGCCGGCAACCCATGGTTATTTTGATATCCACCCACTAATTAAAATGCATAAAGTTAGTAAGTCATTCGACCGATTCATCCAATCATCATGCGGCGGAAGTGAAAACCATGTTTAATATCTGTCAAACTCACGCATGGAATATCAAGGAATCTCAACTCGAGCGTAAAATTCAAAACAAAAAAATACGAACTTGGAGAATGTCAGCTGAAACTCCGAAAAAACATGTGAAGACAGGGCCTAAACCCAAACCTGTAAATGTCAACGACTTTTGCAGGATATGTAATGTATTTTTTAAGCTAGCGTTTGGGAATTCAAATATTTCCACGGCGAGAATCTGTTCAAGACTTCAGAAAGAAAAGAGAGCCGAAGCTTTAACTAATTCTTGCTGGTGCCTGCAAAAGTATTGGTCTTCATATTCCGAAATCTGCTGCTCTATCAGAGCGAGTCTGTCGTTCCTGAGGAAGGAAGATTCGAAATGCAGTAGAGAACTACACCTATGTTCGTGAAGGTTTGCAGGATAAAGATAACTAAGATAAAGAGAACTCGTTGCCGCTGAATATAAAGTCGCCACCAAATCAGTAAAGAACACTGCCGACACGATAACATCGGAACGAAGTTCTTCCAAAAGAAGCGCTAAAAACCATCCACGCAACTGTACGAAATCATGAAAGCAGCTCGTATTTTCGGAAGCACAAGTCTCCAGAGCCGCAACGCAGGCTATTCGAACGTCGATCAGATTTCACGTTCGCTCGATCGAGTAAACAATGACATGACGATCATCACGCACATACTTACCTTCGCTATCATCAGACGTTTGTCGCCAAATTATTTGCTCAAGACTTCCCTGACCTAGCCATTTGTACAGTTCGGAAGGCTTTTAAAGTTCATGAGCTGGTCCTGTGTATACGGGCTTTCCTTAAATAGCAGATTCCTTCCGACATTGTAGGTAACGCTAGGCAAAGTCTCCAGATCGTCTCTGCCCTCGGAATCTCGCATGGATCTTGTCCATCTACGTACTTCAGCTTCATTAGATTGAAAACCTTTAAAATAGCCGGGTAGAAAACGTTTGGATGACATTTCTAAGAAATAAACGCTGTTTTTTTTCGCTGCATTAGCTCGGTGTATTCACTGTGTTTGACCATGATTTGACTGTTGTTTTGATTGTGGTTGACCTCCCGTTCGGCCTTGGCAACGGTAACCAATGACGCTGTAACCGGTCTATACCTAACCTGGGAGCCAGAGATTTATCTCGCTAAGTTTATTCAAGACCGCCTAGTGAAGACGCAAGATAAACCTCTGAAAGCTAAGGTTTTACTGTTCTGGATGGACCCCAAGCGTAACATTTTGATTGACATAAAAACACTTCAGATGAAGCCAAGAGCTACAATGATCGTATTGTATAGCTCTGCAATTATCTCTGACAATTTTACAGCATTTTCGACAGCTAGTCAGAAGTCATTTTAACAACTCTATAAAAAAAATTCACACTACTCTGCATTGTCATCATTAGATTCAGCAGACGCACTGTCCCCCGGATATCAACACCTTAAGGTTACCGGATACCTTCAGGGTGCGTTTCCAGTCTAAATTATGTAGCGCCTCGAGAAAACATTGTAGATAAATCATCCATGTATCATTTTAAAGCTTATAAAATTGGCTACAAGAATAAATAAAAAGTTTTGAATTCTTTGAAAATCTCAAATTTTCCGCGATCCCGTTTCTCCGATCTAGTGAGATGGCTTTCAGAAGCTCCGACTCCGAAAATATTTTAAAGTTTTAAAATCTGTTTGCTTTGTCCGCATTTCAGAGGAATCGTATTACAAAAGGGTGTCGGGGAATGTCAAAATTCGATTTAGTTCAAAAGTTATCATGCTCTTCGTGAAAAGGCGAAAACATAGTCCGAGTAGATATGCGAGAAACGCCGTCAAGAGCTCTCTTTTTAGAATTTCCCAATTCGCCGACACTCTTTTGCAGCTGCGATATCAATTGACATTTTGTGAAAATTTCACACAACTCGAATAAATTTCTCTTGAGTGGGATCTTTTTTTAAACTCTATTTTGGTTGAAAATCGAAAGCGTAGAAAATAGCACTTCATAAAAATCGTGTGTGAATCTGAAGCCCCGCCTCTCCAACAATTAGCGAGCTCTTGGACAATCATTTCTCATCACAGTTCAACTAATCTGTCAAGATTTCCCGCCAATGTTGATTTCCGATCAAAGCTACGCGCCGCATCGAGAAAATGTTAATATAGCCGATATAGTTCTCTTGTGTGACTTGAAAAATGGGAAAGACAAAAAGACCTGGAGGGTCAATTGTAAAGCCAAGGTGAACACCTAGAGACGCCTCGAATACCAGCATAGTTAGTAGAGGAGACACCGATTTGCGGGCGTCTGAAACAGCACGGCAATAGCGAGATCGTTTCAAGCGATTCAGAGTCACCGTGTTCAGACTTTCCATCTAAGTTTTGGCCCGGGTTTCTTGGAAACAAATATTCTCTCGGCTGGCTCCTATCAATTCTTCTTTATGTTCAGATGTGGACCACTCGGCACTGTCTGAAAGTGAAAATACGAACCCTTGTCGTTGCGAGGACTTCTATTTATTTATCTATTTGGCTCGTAGTCGTATGCATTGTTTGGCCTTGTTTTGCTTTTCTTTTATCTTTGTTTTCCAAGCTAAGGGCACCTGCTTGCTTTTTGGAAGACGTAAGGCCAACAGCCGATGGAATTATGGAATCGTGTGTGGAAAAACTTTTCTCAATAGCGATACTTACTGTTTGTAAACACTGACGTCATTTATATATTTGCATATATAATGTGGTTGGCAAAAAACCCCGCGTGTTTGTATGACTTGTATGGGAACTAGCGATTTAGGCCTCACAAAATAGGATGGTCGTAAAACATGGACGGGGACGCGGGGACGGGGACGCGGGGACGCGGGGACGCGGGGACGGGGACGGGGACGTGGGGACGTGGGGACGTGACCTTAGAAACACAGTATTTTTGACCGCTAAAATAAATAGCGAGTAATTATGTGTGTATTCAATGCATTGTTTTATCACTAACTCGTCATTTAGGTTAGAAAAAACGTAATCAAAAGCCGTTTGACCTCGCAAACCGACGCCATCTTGGAAAAGCCTCGTTTCCATGCGCCCTGAGTGAGGTACTGATAACCCGGGTGGAAAAAAGATACTCACTAATGTTTACATGATAAGAGGGTAACCCTTGTACTAGGGTCATCCTAATAGTAGAATCATTCTACCGCCATTGTATTCTGCGTTCTGTTTACTTTTGTCTCGGGGATCAACCTAGTGTAAAGATCTAGGGACAACTCGCCTACCCGGAACAACTCTATTCTAGAGTCAAATTTTACATTGCAAGTTGCTGGAGTTGTCTAGCAATTAGTGGGTAACTGTTCTGATCTTTCAGCCCTCGTCTTGAGGGCCTTCTCCAGCAGTATAACCGAAATATTGTTAATAGACTAAAGCCGTTTATTAGTATATAATGCTTGGTAAAAAAGAGTAAACACGCTAAATATCTCAAAAGGAAATCTACAAACACGACATGTCTAGACTACCTGGATAATGATAGCCAATCAGCGAGCGAGAATGATGGCGTGACCTAAAATGGCGGGAACTTACTGAGCAATAGATAAATGCTAATGATGTGATAAGGAAAAGGGAAAACAAACGAACTCGCTAGTAAAGTCAGTGTTCTGGACAGCACAGTGACATACCCCCAGGACATTAGACAGCAGAAACAAAGAGCTAGCACCACAGAAAAAGAATCAACGTTAATGCACCAATGACCCACCAAAACTCTACTCGTGTCCTCTATGCTTGAATGATTTTGGCGGCCGCATCATGTTGAGTTGACCCGGGCTACCTGAATCAGTTTGCTTGTAAACTTGAGCATAGTGCTAGCGCTAGGGTCAACCCACCCCCCCCCCCCCCTCCTTCATGTAAACACCATTAGCCTCCGAAAACCGCCGACTTCTTTGCGCTCACTTCGTGACTCCCTTTAAACTGGGCTATCAGATTTTTATAAAATGACTGTTTACAATTTGAAAAATCTTGTAATTTTCTTCATATCTAGGGCGGAGTATGCCACATATTATGTCGCTTGATGAAGCTCTATGGCCGTCTGGTCCTTCCCAGGCTCCATAATCTCACTAAGAGAGCGTGGAAACGAGGCTTTCCAAGATGGCGTCGGTTCGTGAGGGAAAACAATTTTGATTACGTGTTTTCTAACCTAAATGACCAGCTAGTGATACAACAATGCATTGAATACACACATAATTACTCGCTTTTTATTTTAGCAGTCAAAAATACTGTGTTTCTAAGGTCACGTCCCCGCGTCCCCGCGTCCCCGCGTCCCCGTCCCCGCGTCCCCGTCCATGTTTTACGACCATCCCACAAAATACATCTAAAGTCTCAATTCTGCTTCCAAATCTTAATTCCTTTATAAGACTTATAAGTTAAGAGCATATAAGCTTCGATGAAAGGGCTTGCTTGCATTTTGGAAGAACAAGAAAGTAATTTGGCGATGAATAAGCACCGACCTGTGATATTTTATAAGCATCTGACTGGGTTCACGCTTCGTTTCTGCCAACCACAGAAAGCAACAAATGTGGCGTGACTGGCCTGTGTGACGTCACAGTAAGTATCGCTATACACAAAACCATGACTGTCGTTACGGGCGAGTGAGCACTTGTCATGTGTGTTTATTGATCTGCTGTCAATCAAACAGAACCTTTTACTTCCGGTGAAAAACTTCCTTTTGGTATTTCTCCGTCAATATATATTTTTTTGGAACGGAGTTTTTGGTATATGAGACACTACTACTAAAACTACATCTTTTTCGTTTTGAAGGTATCCGGTAACCTTAAGCAGAGTAATAAACTAAGTGCTTTCCATCTACACCCTAACAACACATAGATGTACCAGCCTGTAGTATACCATATTATATTACGGAAAAGACGCAGGGTTACAGTTTTATTTTTCAATGATTCTGAGGCTCAAACACAAAGTTAGGGCTTTGTGCTGCAGGAAGGTGTGAGAATTTTAAAACTTAAGTAACAGTCCGCGCAAGAGGTAGGCACAATTCTATTGTTCAGATGCAATTTGCTTTCCCCACTTTAGTATTTTCTGTTTTTCATACTGACAACTCATCAACCCTTAAATCAGAAATTTCTGAAATTATATCCACTAAAAATGCATTTTAAAGGAGAGTTCTTTTGTGTGAAAACGTTTTGTCCAATCAGAAGAGTGCAAAACAATAACCAAGAAAACGTTCAATTTAAAAATGTTCCCCATATTGAAAGTTCGTCATATTGAAAGTTATGAGAGTTTTCACTAGATGCAATTCAAATCTGTTTACAAAATGAGAAAAAATGTTCTTCTTCTTCAATTTTAGATAGATTTTAATGTCTAAGCCAATGAGGTGGAAGATTGAAACAATACCACAATTAGCACATTTTTACATTCCATGCATAACATAAGCCTACCTCTTGCGCGGACCATTACTTAAAGATCTCGCATAAATAATTGAGAAATGTTAAATGCCCCGCTATGTCATTTTGGTGGCTCGGGTTTGGGTTTTAGTTAGTTTCTTGTTCTTTTTCCATACATTCTCTAGTGAGCGATACCCGTGGGTCGGAGGGCCGTGTTTCAAATCAATTGACTGGCACTTTAGCTTCCACCCGAAGTCCAAGAGAGGCGCAGGGACGAGCGAATCATAAGCCAAGAGTTAAAAGAGTTAAATCCATGCTAAAGCTACAACTAAAACCCCTGATAGAGTAACAATAAACAATGATTATCTTGTCGGATGAAACACCGGCCCGTTTAAGTAATCTGAGATAATATAGTCTTTTAATGGCTTTGGTAGTGATTTGATCTATGTGGTCATTCCACTTAAGATCATCTCTAATTATAACTCCTAATAGCTTATACGTAGACACTCTTTCAATCTTGGTATCATCTTGGTATCGGTCGCGATACAATATTTGGGTTATACATGAAATTTACAAATATCTCTTTTACATTTTTGGGGATTTCATTTCATTTTATGATCTGTACTAAACCGATGAGCGTCTCTAGCAGCTACGTCCAAAATACTAATAGAGTTCCTTGGGATAACCTCAGAAAAGCAGATTGTCGTTTCGTAATCATGAGATTTATTTTACAAGTGATCCAAGGTCTGTCGTGGGGGTGAATCTTTACACATTTCCATGGGAAGTAAGTATCCAGTTGAATCTCCCGTAAGCGACCACCCTCGGGACCTGGAAAAGTGGTCGCTTACGAGAGGTGGTCGCTTACGAGAGTAACCACTACAGGAAGCCCAAATTTTAGTAATATGATATCTGGTCTCTAGGGACAGGAAATATCAATACAACAACCTATTTTATCACTACAGTTTATTATTATGGGTTTGTAGTGCTCCAACCTCAAAACCTTTTCAGCGTTTCACCATTTTCAGCGAATATAAATGGGGGATTGATAGTGTCAAAAAATATTTACAGTTTATGGCTTGAAAAACCTTTTAATCTAGGATTGTGTGAACGATTTCAGTTGTATGGTCGCTTACCGGAGGTAAAATAACAAAGGATAATCCAACTCCCAAGCCCAAAAGGTGGTCGCGGTCGCTTACGAGAGGTGGGCGCTTACGAGAGGTATTCGATGCAGTGATTTGACTGAGAGACAAAACGGGCTTTTGGTAAGTGGTCGCTTTAGAGAGGTGGTCGCCTACGAGAGGTGGTCGCACAGAGAGGTTCCACTGATAGCAATCCTGAGTTCCTCAGAGAACAAGTTTAACGTATCTGTATAAGTAGGAGCAGAATAAACAGCAGACCAGTCTTTCATTGTTATCCAGGTGCCAAAGTATCTCCATTTACTAGCTCGGAAGTCCCTTATCTTAGATTTATGTACTGTTATAGAATTCATAGTCGGGAGTTTAGGGTTTGCCAAAATAACATAATGATCGGACGAGGAAATCTTTGGTAATTTGTGAAGTTCAAAAAGACTTGGTCTGTTAGTAAAGAAACAATCAAGAAGTCCGGAGTCCCTTGTATTAAATGTAACTAATTGTTTCAGGTGATTTACTCTGGCAATAGATTTCAGATCCAGTCCAGTAGAAGTAGGATTAAAGTCACCAGTAACACTTACCATAGCATTAGGTTGACTGGATAAGAATTTATCGACATTAAATATGGTCCCGTAATTCAATATTCTCCGCTTCACGATTGGCTTTAGAATGGTATACCTCACCAAGGAGTATCGTTGATACGTTTCTCGGAAGGGAATTAGGTCTCATAGAGATCCATAGGGACTCAATACCGACTTGATCATAATCATGAAGCCGCTTACTTGGAATATTGTTAAGATTATAAACGCAGACACCACCGCCGGTTCTATTATCTCTGTCTTTCCTAAAAGCAGTGTAACAAGGAATGGAGAATGCTGAGTCTGGAATTTTCGCAGAGAGCCAGGTTTCTGTAACGCATAGCACGTCAGCATTATTCAGTATTGCAACTTGGTGAAGTTCATCTATCTTATTGGATAATACCCGTATATTAGTAGATATAAATGATAGTATTTGGTTTGGCGAAGGGAAGCCGCATTAAGGACGAAAGTTGAGCACAGGAACGGTGCAAGTTGTTATTGCTTACCGTTTCTCTTTGCGTTATGCGTACAGGAATAATATAATGAACCTTGTGCTGTGTTGACCAGAGTCGATATTGTGCTCTCCCTGAGGGTTTCCCTCTGTATCTAAGGAGCTGTAAATATTTTAACAACCGTATAAGCGTAGGAGTAAGATGTTTAGTCGAATAGCCAAGGTGTGGTAAAGAAAGTAGTTGGTCACGCGAATATGATAATGTTCACACAATTTATATTCGAGGTTAAGGATTCTTGTTCAATATTTAATAGTTCTGGGCGAAGACTAGGGCCTGGGTTAATTTTCACATCCATATCAATGGTCAAGTTGTGATATATATATATATATATATATCAGTTCCAGATACATGGATGCAGATTAAACCGTGTTTACTGGACTTGGATACAGCGAAGGCGAAGCGAGATTTTCCATCACCACGTGTTGGAGTAGTAGCGAAATTCACTCGATTACACCACGAGAGTACGGGGTAGTTTGGGGAAATTCGGTCGACGTGTCCATGAACAAGGTGTTTACCGATAGACTGATGTAATTTTCCAGGCCATATTGTAGGTGAAGAAGGCATGAACGCCAAGAGAGTCAGGAGAATAAAAAGGCAGCCATTACGCGCTAATTTACATAATTATAGTCAATAAAAACTTTATAACTTTATGGTTTTAACATTAAATAAAATGTATTTAAGCTGGGAAACAAGAAACATTCTACTGTCCATATTGCTACTTTTAAAAACATTACACTCGTTCTCAATAACACGTGCAGGTTCGAAACGAAACTCCTGACTTCGAAGTCGTTTCTGGTGGATGTCAATCAAACGGTTTCCATGGAGTTTGAAGTGAACCGTTCGGGTAACTAGCATTTTGTAAACATGGCAAAGTCTTTCCCAAAGTCGCTATCATGCTTAGAGCCAAGGGTTTGCAAAATAGGGAAATCACATAAACTTTATGTGTGAGCGAGCGGTTTGTGTATAAGATCAAAATAGGGAAATCGCATAAACTTTGTGTGTGAGCGAGCGGTTTGTGTATAAGAAATCTGATTGTTTATATAGCTTTCAAAGGTCTTGGAAAAATAATTATAGTTATTTTTATTCATCCAGTTGCAGATATGCTCCTTATAAGAGGTTTAATCGAGCAATACCCTCGAGCTCTACCTCGACGAGCTCCAGGCATGGATACAACATTCGACAGGGCAAATTTTTTTTTTAAAACTCTCAGGACATGGATTATCGGCAATGCTCTCCACTCTCGACTGACATTTCGGTGAGGAATTCAAGCAAAAAACAATCGTTTTTCGGCTTAGTATCCGCCATTTCTCTACCTATGTCGCCTCAAATTACTTACGATTTCGTTGACCTCCTACACTATTTTTGTTTCCTCCACATCTGGGAGTTGTATGGCGACGTTTTCGTAGTATTGAGATTCTGCTTCATCAAAAATTTCAAACATCCCTCGCGATCGTGAATTGCTGACCGAAGCATGCAGACCAGTGTTGCCATAGAAATATAGTTGAGTGACATCCACCAAATTGACGTTTTCCGTTGGAAATTCAATTTCGAACCTGCACGTGTTATTGAGAACGAGTGTAAAATCTAAGAATTTCCCAAAATCATGAAACCGATGTCATAAGCTATCTTTTTGCGTGACGCGAAAGATGGTCAAGTATATTGTGGACTTCATTGTCAAGTAATCTTACTTTTGATATTTATCCAGGGGCGAAACATAACTTTGACAAGGCCGATCGCCGATTCGTGGACTCTCGTGGCGAACCCTACGATTATGGCTCCCTCATGCATTATGGGAAATACGGATTCGCCAGCCCCGGAAAACCCGTTGTTGAGCCTCTCGACCCCAACGCTAAAATTGGACAGAGGAATGGACTCAGCGGTCTCGATATTAGGCAACTCAAGCTTATGTACAACTGTAAGTTGCTAGCCGGGAAAAGCTAAAAATTAAGCAGTGAATGATAGCAAGTAGGCAAAAGTTGATTGTTGTGTAGCACTAAAGCTAGCGAGATGGTACAATTCCTGTGATTTTTTCAAATATTAATATTAAATGAAAATATTAAAAAAAAATTTTTTTTAATCACACGTTCAGAAAATGCCATAAAATGTCCGAGCCGTGTTTAGTGATAAATAACTCAGGCAGTTGGTTATTGCTGGTAAAGACTAGTTTCCTGCGTCGGGGATGAAAATACCGACGCGTTTTGCGGCGACTCATTACTTTATGTTTTTTTTAAATCGTTGAATGCGTGAGATGTTTATCTAAGGCAAGACAATTGCTCGTCTCTGAAACTCTGAATTTCTGACGGGACCTGAAACTACCATAAAAGGCTGATCAAAGTCAGGACTCGTCGAAACCACAGATCGATTTTCTTAACCGCTTTTGGCAGCAAGTTGCAGCTCATGTTTTAAGCGTAAACAGTAGCACATTACGTACAATTATAGTTGGGAGCCGAGTAGGTACACGCTGCATGGGTTGCTCTCCAGCCTCATAAACTCTGTTAAATTTGGACTGATTGAAAAATGTGTGTTCACTTCAGTTTTAAATATATGAACCTAAAACTGGCCTTGGTTACTATATTACGTTACTAACGTAAAGCCGTTGGCCTTTAATTGTCTCTCTCCTCTTCTAATCGATATGAAAGAACGTAAAATAACCCGTTCTATTTCGTGAAACAGTAGGGGATTGTCACTCATGATTGTAAACTGCACGGCAGTACATTGCGCCAGAATATCAGTCAGCATCTAACAACAAGTCCTCCCCAGTGAAGCGCATTCGAATATTTCACACCTTTTCTTGTCTATATTACAGGTCGATGAATATCGTCAAGAATGTGGCACGAAACAGTGATTTGACAAGGAAACCCATCCCCTATTGAATTCAATAAAGAGAGGAACATCACAACTGTTTAGATTTGCATTGTTCATCATCCAGCCTATTTAAGAAATAGTAGAGAGTTATTATGTTCTAATTCTATATATAATGTCAATCGAATTGAACACAAAACTACAATGATAACACCCTGAGATAGAAGATATACCAAGTGAAATATCCTGATATGCTTTTCAAACTTTTTCGATAGAGGATGGCAAAGATTAAAGTGGATTACAAAAGCTTATAAAAACGTGATTTCAGTTACAGTGAACCGATTTTAAAATGCTATAAATTTCTCTTCCTTCATCAGGAAGTGTCTCAAATATTCTCCAGCAAACTTGGAAAGTATACTCTGCTAATCTGAGTAGTTATTTGTGACTTTCGTCATAAGAAAGTTCATCATTTGGGGTTTAATATAACACCTTTATGCTGCCCTCTGCATTTAATAGTTAATAATAGTAGAGTAATCACCTACTTTGCTGTTATCAGTTTGAATGGCTACTTGCAAACAGACAGAGCATTAATTTAGATAAAACTTTTTTTTTGATTTTCACCTCAAAACAAAAATCAAGACATCTACACAATGTGCCCCATCAATTATTATTTTCAAACAACGTTATTAACAAATCGACTAGTACTAAATTTCTTGGTATAAAAATAGATGAGCACGTGATGTGGGATTTACATATTGATGATATTTCGAGAAAAATTGCAAAATCTATTGGAGTACTCTATAAAGCAAGACACTATTTAGACATCAATTCCTTGAGAGATCTTTATTACAGCCTAATTTACCCTTATATTTCGTACTGTACATTGACCTGGGGTAGTAACTACCAATCAAAACTGAAACCTATTCGTATTCTCCAAAAGCGTGCAATTAGAGCCATTTCATTTGCTGATCCAAGAACACCAAGTAAGCCTTTACTCGATAGATTGGGTGTATTAAATGTTTATGAGGTTGTACGTTTTCAGTTAGGAGAATTAGTCTACAAACATGTTAATCATCTAATCCCTGATATATTTATTAGATATTTTATTTTCTTCCAATCACTCATAGATATGATACCCGTTCAAAAACTAATAACAATCTGTCCCTCCCATAACCAAAATTGAACTATGGTAAATTTAATGTTAAATTCGCTTCTGTAAAAGTTTGGAATGATCTCCCACAAAATATAAAGAATAGTGTATCACTTACTATTTTTAAATCAAAATTTAAGAAATATCTGTTTTCCTCCTAAGTATAGCTCTTTTTCTCTACTTACCATAGTGCCTGATATTTTTTATTCTTCAATTATAATTAAATTAATTAAATATTAACTCTTTATCTTCTGCTATCTTTGACATAAAATCTTTTTTCCCCTTCTATTTTACATTGGGGTGCAAGGGGCATTTGTTAACCGCTATAGAGGTTGTTAGCGCTTACATCCACCACCTATTTAAATTAATGTATTGTATATTGTGCTGTGTGTATGTGGAAAAAATAAAACCTTTGAAACCTTTTGAAACTATTGTCAGGGCTAGCTCCGTTTGCTGGGACAAAAGTAATTAATGGTGCTAGAGTTGATCAATAGTTTTACAAGAACCCCAAACGCGTCATACAGGAGCATACTAATAAGGGTACTGACTCCATAAACACCATGTCATGTTCAGTTGGTGGCTGTTAACTTGGCTACTAGCATGCTAGTTTGAAATGATACGCAATATTTTCCTCGAAGACTACATCTATACACAGTTTGTTAGTCATTTTTGCATATTTTCTTTGATTTTCAACATCTCACATGTGCTCGAGGATAGGATAGAACAGAGAATAGAGGAGTGGAGAGGAGTGGAGTGGAGTGGAGTGGAGAGGAGAGGAGAGGAGAAGAGTGGAGAGGAGTGGAGAGAGAGAGAGGGGAGACAGAGTGAGTGGAGACAGAATGTGGAGACATACATTCATACATACATAGTCTTTATTTAAACACGGAGTCTCTTCATGTTACATGCTCTCCCAGGGAGCCGTGTATAAAGGTAACAAATTACAATAATGAGTAAAAATATAAAAGCTAAAACTAAAATATTAAAATGATCTAATCGCTAATTAATATAATCGTTAAATTTATTTACAGTTGACCTAAGAACCTCTTAAAAGTGTATAGGTATGGCCGGTTTTTGACTGCAGCTGGTAAGCTATTCCAGAGAACGGCACCCTGATACTGAAAGCTGTGTTTACCAGCCTCAGTCTGTGGACGTTTTATTAAAATATTATGTGCTGAATTTCTTAAACTATGGGAGTGTACAGTGTTTGAATTTGCAAATAGTTTATGCAAATAGTCTGGTGAAGTCCCGTTTAATGTTTTAAACATTAAAGTTGCAAGTTGTTCGCATCTTCTGTTCGCAACATTGTCACATTTAAGCTCATCCAGTAGCCCAGCTGATGGTTCGTCATAATTAGAAAAGGTAATCACTCTGGCAGCTCTATTTTGGAGCTTTTGAAGGTGATCCGATAGCCCTTTACCACATGAGGTTCCCCATACTGCACTACAGTAATCGAAATATGGTAGTACGAGGGAATTGTACATTGTATTTAAAGTTTCAAATGGTATAAGGCTTCTAACTCGTTTTAAAGCTCCAATACCTCTTAAACTTTTCTTAGAAATTTTATCCACCTGTTGTCTCCATGTTAGGGACTTGCGTTAGGGACTTGGTTATCATAAACTTAGTTTTTACTATATTTAAACTAGGTTTATTTGCCTTTAACCATATGTGCATCTTATTCAAGTCATGGTTCATTTGTTGCTCTAGAACATTTGGGTCTGCATCAGCTACTGTAAGGCTCGTATCATCAGCACACATTCTTACTTCTGAAAATAGATCAGAAGAGGGGAGATCATTACTATAAGCTATGAAGAGAAGAGGTCCAATAATCGAGCCATGGGGAATCGAGCTATCAGAGAGAACACCATTGACAAATGTTTTTTGCCTTCGATCTGTTAAATATGATATTAACCAGTTTAGGCTAGAATTACAGATTCTGAAAAAAAAACTGAATTTCTAACGAGACCTGAAACAACCATGGGGGCTGATCCACAGATCGAATTGGAATTTAGCGTGTTGGTTTTTGCGGAGGGAGGAACAACGGAGAACCCGGAAAAAAACCCTAACAAACTCAACTCACATATGGCGCCGCATCCGGGAATCGAACCTGGGTCACAGAGGTGAGAGGCGAAGTGCTTAACCACCAACCATACGGCTCAAGCTTTTTGAAAATAATTTTATGATCCATGGTGTCAAAAGCCTTTTTCAAATCTAGAAATATAATTCCATTTAAAAGGCCCTGGTCAATATTTGAATACCATTCATTTGTGGTTTCCAGTAGGGCACTTAAAGTTGAGTGCAATGGCCTAAATCCAGATTGTGATTCATTAAGTAGATTGTGTTCAGTCAGATAACTGTAAAATTTATTAAATATTATTCTTTCAATCAGTTTGGATACAGCAGGTAGGATAGATATGGGCCTATAATTGCCAGGATCTGACTTCTTGTCATCCTTATAGTTTGGAATCACTTTGGCAATTTTCCAATCTTGTGGGAAAACTCGAGTCCTAATTGAAATATTGATTATATAAGTTAATGAGGGTACAATTATAATGCCTTATATTTTAGTAACCAAGTTGAGATGCCATCGAGCCCACATGCTTTATTTATTGGCATCACTTCAAATAGTTTACTCACTTCACTAATCGAGGTCTCTCTAATATTGAAGGAGTGATTAATTTGTGGAATATAGTCTGCAAAGTCACTTTCAGAGGTTGCAGTTCAGAGGCTAGTTTCGGGCCAACCTCTGTGAAGCGTGAGTTTAGAGCTGTACAAATTTATTTAGCTGAGGTGTGACTCTTGCCATTATAGTCGATATTATTAATTAATGTTTCTGGTATATTATTACCCATTAATGTATTGACACCATTCCATGTTTGTTTAATATATTTAGAGTTTTCTTTAAAGTAAGAATGATAGTAATTTGTTTTAGCAAATTTTATGTCATTGCTTACTTGATTTCTGATGGTTATATATTTTTGCCAGCTTTCATCTGTTTTCAGTATGTTAGCTACTTTCTTTAACTTATCTCTTTTGTACATCAGTTTATTTAACTCAGCCGTTAACCAAGGAGCTGCCTTGGGTCTCCCTCTTTTACTTTTTAGTGGGGCATGATGATTACTGACTGAAAGGAATATTTGCTTCCAAACTTCCCAAGCTGAATTTGGGTCATTATAATATTCATGTTCCCATGGTATAGGCATAAGATCTTGTTTAAATTGATTACAATCAAAAAATGTATATTGCCTTGTTTCCACGATTTTGGGACTACATTTTAGAGATGGCAGCTTTCTTATGGCATATATAAGGTTATGATCACTAATTCCAATATTAGATGTTCCAGAGTGAGAAAACAAAACCCAAAAACAGGCAGAATTACTGTACGTTAGAGGCGGTGCTTTGTTGTTAGGAGGTTTGGCTGCTTATTACATATAATGATCCTATTCTTAGAAAACTTTCCTTTCCACCCTTGGAGAACGAAAAGTGGATTAAGGGAACCAGCACATTTCTCGCACCAGCCACAAACTTGGGCATCGATGCAACATACGGTTAGTAACACATTTAAGGCTACTATAAATACCACCACCATGTTTAACACGTCTAGAAACTACATAACTATTAGTACCATGACTATTTTAGCCCTAGAACAATTGTCTGTCGAAAAAAAACATTCCAACGCTATTAAACATAGTTACGTAACTCACGTTGGAGACGAACAAGAGTCGCTGGCGCTTGGCAAGACTGTAGGTGGGATGTAGGTGGAATGTAGGTGGGATGGACGTTGGATTGATTATGGTTAGTATTTGTATAGGTGTAACTGGTAGTAACGGTGCCGTGGAGTTCAGGTTCGTCGATGAGAATGACGTTCCTTTCCAACCCTATAGGGTGAAGAGTGGATCAAGGGAACCAGCACATTTCTCGCACCAGCCACAAACCTATAACTCCGAAAGCCTAAATACGGTTATTTACACTTTTAAAACAAATTTAAAAGAGGCGAATGAAATTAAGTTACAAATTAGAGTCGATGATAGGGATGCGGCTAGGATGAATTCCTCTGGAGCATCGCAAAATGGTCCCTATAACCATATGACCGTTAGTACCCTAACTATCTTAAACTTATAAGCATATGGACAAAAAACTCCAGAAAATATATTACGGACCAAAAGGTTATTGGCGAGGTGCCTCTGTGATTAAAAAAACTAGCTGCGGCTGCAAAAGTCTCTGAAGAAACAGCTAAGAACTGGCTCAAAAAAACAACTATATGGCGAATCTACCTACCTGTTCCCAAATACATTCCTAGACCAAGCTTCACAGTATCAACCCCGAATGAAGTTCATCAAGCTGATCTCCTCTTCTTACCTCATGATAAAGTCAGGAGGCGAATTTACAAATATGCTTTGACTGTAGTTGATAGTCGCTACAAGGAAGCCGAACCTTTGACTTCAAAAGATTCCGGAGAAGTCGCAGCTGCACTCACCCGAATTTACAAACGTGTTTTAAAATTCCCCAAACTGCTACAAGTAGATTCTGGAACATAATTCATGGGTGTCGTTTCCAAAACTTTGAAAGATCCCTCCCAACGTCTTAGTTCGATATTTATACCAACCTGGTGAGTTGGAAGGAGGCAGTCGCAGAGCTACAGATCCCAACTGGTCTTTGGAAACATACCAGATTTCCAGATCCGTAACTAAAAAAGATCAACCTGTATTGTATTATTTGCCCGGTCCCAAGAGAGGATTCGTCCGAGAAGAATTATTAATCGTGCCTAAGGATACTGTGGTGCCCATAGGCTAAGGTATCTACTCCATTGGGTGCAATACACCTCATCAAAAGGAGATAATGACATTTTATTGACACACATTCCATAAATTTGATGCCTTTCACTTCTCAACATATTCATATCAAGTCTCATTATCTTTTGTCCCATAAAATCTCCTTAAACTGCTCGTGCCTCAGGCGTTTCTTCAAAACGTACTTTTGGACGCCCTTAGCCTTTTTGATTCAACCTTCATCACATCTTAAAATCGAATACATCTTTGGGCGCAGCCCTACATATTCTGCAATTGGTGCCCCATCAAATTCATCTTTCATTTTCCCTAAGACCTTCTTATTTTTGGTACTATGCAGCACGTGATCCTTTGGATAATCACTTGTGTCATACTTCATAGAATGGCCCATATCTTCATAAAAATCTTCCTTCTGAACTTGCAACAACAAACTATCAGTATCTGTATAGCGCAATTCACACTTATCCCCATATTTATCTTTCAAAGTATTGTAATAAAAATCATACATCAAGTGCTTCGACAAATCCAAAATGCTCATTCCCACATAAACTGGTCGATTCAAGACGAGCTTAGTCTTTTTCGCCAAATTATTGTCAAAAACATTTTGCCTTGTAAAATTCGGCATTGCAATCAGCTTCCTTAACTTTTCTGTTTCATTACACCTAACCAACCGAATATCAACTCTCTTTCGCAAATTCTCCATAGTCTTACCAAATATAGAATTATTCATCAGTTTGTAAAAAAACATTTTCAAAATCATTCGTAGCCTTTTTGAATAAGCTCCGTATTTTTTTCTAATGTAAGGCTCCATCCATGGGCTCTGGTTAAATTGCAGCACCATACGAACCTTCTTCAACTTCATGCCAAGCGCAATGTATAATTGCAAATTTCGATAATGAACGACATACTTATGCTTATCAAAAAGATTTGGCACCAACTTATCAATACCTGCGTATTTAGATTTCAAGAGACCAACTTGATAATCTGACAACCACTCCTCCTTAATTTTCATCTTTTATGGAGCCAAAGGATAGGCATTGTGAAGATCATGCAGCTCCTTTGGGTATTCCAAATCCAAAATATAGCCCGTAGATGCATCTGCCGCGGCTGCTAGTGCATCGGCTGCCCACTCAAACCACTTAAATCCACCAGTTGGTAATGCCTGGCTCATTGCCCATCCATACAAATTATTGTACATCATATAATTTGTTGGTTGATCAGGATCATATTCCTTAACGTGTTTATTTTTTGCCGAGCATAACGGTTCGAAGCCATAGAAATTCCGCCCCTAAATCCCTTTTCAATAAACAAATGTTGATCATAATCAGTTAATAATTCCAACTCAACTTTCGTTTACTTTAACAAAGCATCCCAAGATAGTCCAGGGCTTGTGTAATAATAGGCAGGATCCAACCCATACTGCTTCATAGCCGTCCCCCTAAATATTTGAAACACATCAGCCAAAAGAAGCACGTCAGTTTTTAAGTACAAATCATAATAATCTCCCATGTTTTTGCATCCAAAGTCCCCCCAAACTTTTTGTGAATGTTCATAGGATTTATCACTAATGCCCTCATCAACCAACTTACTAAAAAAAAGCTTCTTTGGGTGGTAATGGGTCTGAGAACCTTTCCCAAGAATCCATATATTCGTATGGATAAACACCCTTCCTAAAAAGCAGATCGCCCTCCACATACGTTTTCGTTATGTGAAAGTCATCTGGATTATTGGCTTTTACGAGGCTATCCAATGAGCTCAACAAGAACTGGGCACTATCAATAAATCGCAGCTGCCCCAAAGAAAACAAAAGATATTTTCAGACGAATTAGGGATGCAACTAATCTTCCCCTTAAATTTAGAAATGGACTGCATTATCAAATGAGAATCATATCCTCGCAAATTATGAAGTACGACTGTAAAAGTAACCTTGTAAGGCTCTAATTTTAGTTTAAAATTACAAACATTATGAGCCGCTCCTCTATATCTTCCAGTTATATGACAATGGTACCGAACTTTATCTCCATCTAAAAGCTCTTCACAAACATGGCAATGGGTTGCGGCAGGAAAATCTTCCCGACCTTAGGGGTCATTCTAAGAAACTTTTTCTTGCGTAATATATCATAATTTTTTTCTTCCTTTTTCAAAGTCCATAAAAAGTGCATTGCAGCATCTGACCCCTATAAATAACTGGATCTGTCGTCTCACCATCATATCTAACAACGATATATCCAAAACTACATGCTTCGTGGATGCTTGTTTTTTTTGCGTAGAGCCTCCCTTGGCTGCATCCATTGCCTTAATCAAAGTTTCAAAATCAGCATAAATAATATATGGAACTGGCATCTTATTCTTAACGTTTGTAAATTTAATGACGGTGCCCTCTTCTGGCATAACTGTCCTTACTGCTTCATGCCCAACTCCTTTACAGTCTGGAATATGCGCCTGTAAAAGATCCTCCCGGGAATAGCCATGAAGACAACTTTCACAAAAATGCTTCTTATTCTTGTGCTTTGTTTGATCATGAAGCAACATGTTTAAATTCTTAATCCAAGTGTAACGAAATTTAGTTCTTGCTGCATTATGTATCGATAAAAGGTTCATCCTCTTTAAAGTTGGGGGTTGGTTGCTCATCCTAAGAATAATCATGTGTTCCCTGTACCCAAATACATTTATTGCCAAGTTGTTTTGCTTTTCAACTTTATGGACTTCCGTAATTGGCGTTGGGGCACTAATACCTCCAAAGTTTAAATCATCCCTAGGATATTTTGAGGGGCGATCTGAATGGTCTGTTGCTGGAAATAGTGCCGAACGCAAAGCCCATCTAAGAAAATTATCATCCTCGTTTTTTACGTTGATTACTGCTTTTTTGTCCTTTACATATTTTGGTAATGGGAGATAAGAACCCCCTCTCAGCGGCTGGTATTTAGCAATATCTATCCACAATTTTTCGACTGATTCAACAACCCAACCAGATCCTTGGTTGGTAAATCTTTCTACAATTTCGAGCATCATTGCAAAGCATCCATCTAATAAGTTACTTAAATTCCTAACTTCCATCAAGACTTTCTGTTTCGATCTCAGATAAACTTCAGTAAATTCCATGGTCTCATCAGAATTTGCTTTAGATAGTCGTGCTTTCCAAACCAATTGAAATTTAATGCCACCAAGTTTCGAAAGCTCTTCTTGTAACTTGTTTTGAATCATATTCAGTTTTACGTACTGCAAAAATGCGTCTGGATCTAATCCAAATTCGTGACCTTCTGAAATTTCCATCAACCCAACGTCTTTACAAAGATGTATTCCAAAGAAATAAGTTCTGCTATTTTATTTTTCTGTGTTGCGCGTCTATGAGGAGAAAATTAGTCTCCAAGTTCGATTTTCCGCTGAAAAATCTATATTGTGTGGCGGCTCAATTCAATGCAAATTTTCCCATAACGTACGTCACACATACCAAGGAAAAACGATCACACCTCTAGCACAAAGAAAACACAATGGTCCGCAATTAGAAGCCGTTAGTCCCGCTATTCAATGTAGGGGACAGCATGGCAAAACTAATTTATTCCCCGTATCCTACATCACAAATTACAAGACTTGAGCCGTCTGTACATAGCGGACGTTGTGAGGAAGGTTTTCGGATTTTATCTTGTAGACGCGCAAAACAGAAAAATTAAATAGCAGAACCTATTTATTTCAAATACATGTTTGTATAGACATTGGGTTGATTTTAGGGTTGAGTTCCCCTTTAAGTAGCCTCCAACAGCAGTTTTAGTTGGTTTAAATTTTAATCTAACCCTAACCTACTACTCTAGCTCGATTTTAAACAACAAAGTTATCAGAATAATGACATTTTCAGATTTTCAACCCTATGCTCCGCCACTTTTTAAGTACCTTGGCATTCTACAAATATCAGAAATTAATTACCTAGATATTGCTCTATTTTTGCACGATTATATTAATAATCAGTTACCTCAAGCCTTTCAAAATTATGCAAAACCAGCTTCTAACATACATAACTATAATACTAGACATGCTTCAAAGAACCTCTTTGTCTTACCAGCCTCAACAAAGTATGGAACATTTTCTATTAAATCAACTGGTATTAAACTCTGGAATAATTTACCAACTAGCACAAGAGATCTCCAACGCTCAAAATTTAAAAGTTGCATAAAATATAACTGTTTAATGGCCTACGTGTAAATGTTCCCCTCCTTTCACTTTACTTGTGACGAAATTATTATTAATCAATTGATACAGCTTAATGTACATTTCTTAGTTGTTTTTTTTTTTTTTTAACCAGACATTAACAGTCCTTGACTTCTTTTCTATTTTTTTATTATTTATTATATGACTATGATTACTTGGATTTATAGGCAATGGCAGATCATAGTACACATATTTATTTCACTTTAATGGGGAATTGGCTTAGAAAACGTTTAGTTCCTTCAACTTCCCTGCACCCTTTCCAATTATATATTTTCCTCTCCCCCCCCCTTAATATCTATTATTAATAATTATTAAGTGTATTGCTGTGAGTTAGCTTTTCCGTTCGCTAAACTCTCTGCTGAGTTATTATTACAGCTTAGCTTTAACTCAAATACTAGCTGTGGATGCTCCAAAAATATTTCTGAAAATAATTTGGAACATCTAGCCAGATTAGCTTGGCTATCATTAATAACTAATACCCCTCACTTGTCTCAATGTGATCCAGAGTATAATCTTCCTTCGAAAGTAAACTTTAGATATTATAATACACATGAATTTCATGCTTCGAGTGATATTCAAGACTCTTTATACCAACATCCTCTTTCTATTATTCATTGCAACATTAGGAGCCTACAAGCCAATTTCGACAATCTAACCAATATGCTGAATGAACTTCAATATCCATTTAAAATTATCGGTGTGACCGAAACCTGGATTAATAGCAACAAGGATCCAATTTTGAATACAAAACTCCCTGGTTACAGATTTGTTCAACAACCCACTGAACAAAGAGCTGGAGGTGTTGGTTTGTTTATTGATTCTGATCTTGTTTGCCATGTTAGGGATGATCTTTCTTCTACATCTTTAGAGCAGGAAAGTTTATGGGTTGAAGTTGAACATTATTTTGTGTAATCTACCGACACCCAAATTCAAACCTAGAATGTTTTCTACAAAATTTGTATTCACAAATTGAAAAGATACATCTAGAGTCCAAATATTGCATAATTATGGGAGATTTCAATATAAATTTGTTAAATTATGAATCTCATGCTCTGACTGAAGATTTTCTTAACACCTTAAATTCTTATTTCTTTGAGGCACACATCATCCAGCCTACTAGAATTACTGAACATACTACTACCCTGATAGATAATATTTTCTTCAATTCATTAGATCATGAAACAATGAGTGGAAATATTTTATATGACTTAACTGACCATCTTCCAAATTTTCTCATTATTCAACACATTTATTAATGCTAGATCAAAAAATAAGGTCTTCTGTAGGGATGTTTCTAAATTGAATGAAGAATCCCTATTGAATGACTTCAGTAGAATTGACTGGAATGATACATTTTCAGAGTGCAATAATGTAAATGCAATATTTGATTCATTTTACACAGAAACAATTAGAATAATTAATCATCATGTTCCTATGAAGCTGCTTTCAAGAAAAGAGGTTAGGTTCAAACTTAAGCCCTGGCTAACTCCTGGATTAATTTATTCCATCAAAACCAAAAATAGACTTTTCAGACATTACATAAGAACAAGAAGTGAAATTGCCCATGAAAGATTTAAAGTATATAGAAACAAATTGTCTCATTTAATCAAGATAAGCAAAGCAAAATATTATAAGGATTATTTTACTAGCAACCAGTCAAATGTTAAGAATACATGGAAAGGTATACGAGAATTAATAAGCCTTAAGCCCAAGGCCTCTGTTTCCCCTACTAAGATAAGGAAGGCAGATGACACTGAAACCACGAATGTTAAGGAAATAGCCACAGAATTTAACAACTTTTTTGCAAACATTGGTAATAAGATAGCTGCAGCTGTACCATCACCTGCAAAATCTTTTAAGAGCTATCTGCCTTCCCCACAACCAAATAGTTTCTACTTATTCCCTACTACTACTCAGGAAATAGAGTGTATCATAGTATCGTTTAATACTGGGAAAGCTAGTGGCCCTCATAGCATTCCTACAACCTTACTGAAACTCCTGAGGAGTGTGATTTCATATCCTCTGGAGATTCTCTACAATTTATCTTTTGCCTCAGGTATTGTCCCTGGGCAGTTCAAAGTAGCTAGAGGAATCCCAGTATACAAAAAAGGTTCACATACGTCTCTATCTAATTATAGACCAATTTCTCTACTTTCAATTTTTAATAAGATTTTGGAAATATTGATGCATAAAAGGTTAATTAACTACATAGGAAAGCTAGATATTATGTATGATAGCCAATTTGGCTTCAGAGCCAAACATTCCACTGTGCATGCACTACTTTTATTGATTGATAAAATTCAAAAATCTATTGATGATAAAAACTATTCTTGTGGCATCTTTATAGATTTGAGTAAAGCATTTGATACTATTAATCATGATATTCTACTTAGTAAGCTTTTTCATTATGGTATTCGTGGAGTAGCATACAATTGGTTTGTTTCCTATCTTGAGAATAGGAAGCAATTTGTTTCAATAGGCAATACAAAGTCTGAAATGTGCCAAATTTCATGTGGGGTGCCACAGAGATCAGTTTTGGGGCCATTATTGTGTCTGCTCTACATCAATGATTTCCACAACTGCTCTAGCTTGTTTGATTTCCATATTTTTGCCGATGACACTAATTTATTTCTTAGTGACTACAGTATTGTTAATCTTGAAACTAAGTTAAATGTAGAATTAGAGAACGTCTATGCCTGGCTTTGTGCTAATAAGTTAACCCAAAATATTGATAAAACTAATTATGTTCTGTTAGTAGTATATAACATGCCGATCCTGGCGCAGCACCCTCGTTTTCTTGTTGCAACCCCGCTCGATGACCCCCTCCCCCAACACATTTTTTGGACCTTGTCGACCACAATATGTACGTTCGAGTGTACCCAATCCCAACTTATTATCTCTAGAGTACCATAGATGTTGTAATTGGGTACACTCGAACATACATATCGCGGTCAACAAAGTCCAAAAAATACGTTGGGGTTCGGGGGCCATCAAACGGACTTGCAACAAGAAAACAAAGGTGCTGCACCAGGATTGGTATATTATATACTACTATAGTCCCTTCTGCCCCCATTTGTTATCCACTTTATTGTATTTCAATGCCCAATTAGAGGAGGGCTAGTATAAGGTATTATTCTATGGCTGAACATATACTAACATTCGTCCGGGCACCCCGGACCATTGGGGATTATTTACGAGGATGGAAGATGGACGTTCCAGATGGTAACCCTCTAGAAGCAGACCCAGCTGCTTTCCTCGCCGGTGTGCGGAAGCAGACTACCGAAAAGCTCGAGGAAGAGCTCCAAGGCCTCCGTAGTATTAAGTTTCAGCTAGCTTTGAATATCACACTCCGGCTTGACAAACCTGAGGGTTCAGTATATGAGATAGCTACCTTTCGGAGCTCGCAAACCGTCTTGACCAACAGTGCTGAGATACGTGGGGTAATAGTAGAAGCACATGCTCAGATCCACAACTACGTTGAGAAGTGGATCAGTCGAGGATCAAACTGGGTTATAGATAGAGTCAACATCCTATGGTTAAACATCGCTCGGTATCAGCCTCTACGCGGAGGTTCGTACGTACGACTACCTACCGAAGTCGCGAATAAGAAAGCCATGATCAATGTGAAAAACAACGACGACCATTGTTTGCGTTGGTCGCTACGTGCCGCGCTGTTTCCAGTTGCAAAAGACCCTCAGGGGATGTCGAAGTACCGAAAAGATGATGGGTTTAACTTTGATGGGGTCGACTCGCCAACGCCAATCGCACAAATAAAACGCGTAGAGAAGCAAAACAAGATCTCTATCAATGTATATGGTTGGGATCCGAAGGAAAAGTGTTTAGTTGTACATCACATCTCGAAGGAGACCTTTTCGAAGCGAGTCAACTTCTTGCTTATAGAACACCCAGATAGCGGTTTACAACACTACTGTTGGATCAAGGATTTCAACCGCCTTCTATCCGATCAAACAAAGCATGGCCACAGGCAGCACTTCTGCGAGCGTTGTCTACATGGATACACTACCAACGCCCTCCTCGAAAAGCACATTCCAGAGTGTAATGGTGTCGATGACCGAGCCATCCGCATTGAAATTCCTACCAAGGAGAACAACATAGTCTCCTTTCAGAATATCCACAAACAGCTCAAAGTTCCCTACGTTATCTATGCCGACCTTGAGGCTTTAACCACTAAGATCGAAGGACCTGCCCAAGACCCTAAAAAGAGCAACACACTTAAAACAGAAGAACATATTCCCTGTGGATTTGCCTACATCGTTGTACGTTCTGATGGTCATAGCGAACCACCTGTACTATACCGAGGTACGGAAACGATCGAACGCTTTCTACGATGTATACAAAGGAAGAGGCAAAGATCAAAGCCCAAAAGGCCAAGCCGCTATGTATGTTGCCGAAAGACCAGAGGGTTTATAATAGAGCAACGATTTGTCATATCTGCCAGAAGCCCTTGGTTGGTAGCGATAGAGTACGTGATCATTGCCACATCACAGGCGAGTTTCGAGGTGCCGCACATAGAGTCTGTAACCTCAAATTGCGTATCTCACCTACCATCCCAGTTATATTCCACAATCTGCGTGGATACGATTCTCACCTACTGATGCAATCCATCTCCAAGACAGAGGGCAATATCTCCTGCATCCCAAACAATATGGAGAAATACATTTCATTCTCACTTGGCAACCTACGGTTCATCAATAGCATGCAATTTCTCTTGGGGTCGCTAGACAAACTGGTTTGTAGTACTATAGAGACAGCGGCAGGCAACTGTAAACGATGTAATAAGGCCGAGCTGGTTGTCATTAACAATGCTTGGGAGCTAGTGGGGACTTGCCCACAGTGTGGAGAAGGGAGTATAAAGCAACTCGACCCGTCTCGCCTCCCAATAACCGTTACACATACACCCCTGTATGCACACCTTCTTGGGCGCAAAGGCGTTTATCCATATGAGTACATGGACTCTTGGGATAGATTCACAGAGACTTCTCTTTCACCGAAAGAAGCATTCTATAGTAAGCTACACCTAGAGGACATATCCGAGAAGGACTATGAACACGCACTAGAAGTTTGGGAGATATTCGGTTGTGAGACGTTGGGAGACTACCACGACCTTTACCTCCAAACCGATGTACTTCTTCTAGCAGATGTGTTTGAGACCTTTCGCACGACATGCATGCAAAACTATGGCTTAGATCCGGCTCACTACTATACTAGCCCAGGACTCTCATAGGATGCATTGTTAAAGAAGACTGGAGTGGAGCTTGAACTATTAACCGACTATGACATGCATCTATTCGTTGAGAAAGGTCTACGTGGTGGGATAGCTATGGTGTCTCAGCGTTATGCCAAAGCAAACAACCCAAACACACCTGATTTCGATCCCAAAAAGCCAAAGAGCCATATAGTCTACCTCGATTCTAACAATCTCTATGGCTGGGCTATGAGTCAATATCTACCAACAGGAGGGTTTGAGTGGTGTATACCAACAGAAGAACAAATCACCCTACACGCAATCGATTCAGATAAAGGTTACATCCTAGAAGTTGACCTCGAATATCCTCGAGAACTTCACGACGAACACAACAGCTATCCGCTAGCTCCCGAAAGAATGCAAGTGGATCGTGCTTGGTTCTCAGAGTATCAAACCGATCTATTCGAGAAACTATACGAAGGCAACGGATCTTTGAAAGTGGAAAAGCTTGTGCCTAACCTATATGACAAAGAACGATACGTGCTCCACTACCGCAACCTACAGTTATACCTATCTCTTGGCATGCGTTTGAAAAAGATCCACAGAGCACTACGATTCGACCAATCCCCATGGATGGAGCCATACATACGAATGAATACAGAGCTACGAAAACAAGCGAAGAGCACTTTTGAGCAGGACCTCTACAAATTGATGAACAACTCCGTTTTCGGTAAAACAATGGAAAATCCACGTAAGCGTGTAGATATCCAACTAGTGCGCTCTTCAGAAGGAATCAGACTACAGCGTCTCTTGAATAAGCCTAGCTATGCTCGCTCCACGATCTTTGACGACAACCTAGCCGCTGTACACAACTACAAAAGCAAGCTACTGCTGAACCGCCCAGTATATGTTGGAATGTCAATTCTAGATCTCTCGAAACACCTGATGTATGACTTCTACTATGGTGAGCTCAAGAAGCAATATGGACAACGCTGTAATCTACTCTACACTGACGCTGACAGTCTACTACTACACATCGAAACTGAAGACATCTATGCAGACATGGACATCAACAAACATCTATATGATACGAGCAACTACAGCAAAGACCATCCGTTGTATAGTATTGACAACAAAAAAGTACTTGGTAAAATGAAAGACGAATGTGGAGGTATTCCCATAGTTGAATATGTTGGACTACGATCAAAGCTCTACTCAATATTGAAAGTAGGCGGTGGTGTGATTAGGAAAGCTAAAGGCACCAAGAAGGCAGTTGTTAAGCACCGCATTCGTCATGAGCAATACAAAGAGTGCTTACTAGATAATAAAGTATTCCGCCATGGAATGTATATGCTCCGAAGTGAAGGTCACAAGATGTATGGTATGCATATGAACAAAGTATCTCTATCGTCATTTGACTCTAAGCGCTGGATTTTAGCAAACGGGATCGATACACTAGCCTATGGGCACAAAGACACCCTTCCAGAGGAAGAAAACTTTGATGATCTCATCTATGAGCTGCTATCATAGAATCCCTTTTGGAGGTAGTTCAGTATCTGGTGGCACCACTTGCAGCTCTTCACACACGAACCCTCGCTTTGGTGCATCCTTTTCCAAATAGTACAGAACTGGTTGGTTCGAAGATATCGCACTACGTGAAACGACGTATGTCTGTAAACTCCACACAGGATCAGTTGCTCGTTTTGCTCCACCTTCCAACTCTCCCGGCGCATAGAGATAGCGAACTAGAACATCGAATGGTAGACGCTTTTCTTCTAATCCAACTGTCCGCGAATATGTAGGTACTTTCACATCTACTTGCTGTGCCAATACGGTATTCGAAGGCTCCTTCCCTGTAAGTCGAGTAACCTCATTATTCATGGCTTTGATAACCTCTGGAAGCCGCAACACCCATTCTCTACTACGTGCGTCTGATCCTTCTGAAGCAAATACCATCTCCTGTGCATATTGATATCCAAACAACCTCTCAGCTAGTGTTCTATTTGCTCGCTCAACGAATCCTTATGCCCTGTGGTTGCCAGCCTCACCTCGTTGGACTTTCGTACCATGCAGTTCTAAGGTTTCAGACATACGTCCCATGAATTCTCTACCAGGATCGACTTGTAACGTTTTTGGCCACGTTAATGGACTACGCTGGTAGATTCGTTCAAAAGCTACAGCAACTTCGCCACTATCTTTCGAGGCTAAAGGCTCAGCCTCTTTATATCGAGAAGCCACATCGATTACCACTAAAGCATATTTATAGAGCTTTCGCCCCAGGTCGATCGTGAGGTAGAAAGATCAAATCAGCTTGATGAACCTCATTGGGTTTCGATACAGTCCAATGTGGTCGTGGGATATATCGTGGTGGTGGTAGGTATATCTGCCATAGTGCTTGTTTCTCTAACCAACTCTTAGCTGCGTCTTCCGATACCTTTGCTGCCACTGCTAGCTTACCCACGGCAGCGTAACCTTTCCAGTATCCCTCAGGACCATAGAAGATATTCGCAAGGAGAGCATCCATTATATATAGCATAACGATGAGGCCCTAATACGAAGACAAAAAAGAAGAATAAAGACTCGTCTAGCCAACTAGTTCTTATTCTTCTTTTTCGCATTTATTTATTCTCGACCATCATACATATAGCGGTATAAGGTCTAAGTATCCACCCTTCACATGGAGTAGACTTTTGATTTGGCGGGGCTCCGTATTCCACTTGAGCATTATCAACTCTTTATCTTTGATATCGAAGTCTACCATGTGTTCGTGCCCTATTACCAAACCGATTTCGTATCCATTAGATGTAGGCAAATCGGGGAAAAGCACATCAAAGAACATATTGTTGAAGAGTTCAGTCGGGCAAAGCACAACACTGTTAAGATTAATGAATCTATCCTCCTTAAGAGTTTGCAATTCTAGATTTACTAAGGAGAGGCTCTTGGCTACCGACTTTACATTGCTTTCGAAACCTAACTCGGTTAGATTAGCGGCCTTTAGCGACTTAAGCTCTACCGACTCTACCTCATCTTCTAAACCTAACTCGGTTAGTAGCGAATTGAGGGCTAGTAAAGCATAAGTGTGGACAAGGTTTCCGGTTCCTTTAGCCTTCGCATTAAATGATGCTACGTGTACGATACGTTCCTTGTGTTTTGTATGCGTCCCGAAGTTATTACCAACTTGCACGTTTTCCGTTTTCATCGAAAGTTGCCTCTTGAAGTTCTCCTTGACTTGCACGCCTTCCATTTTCGTCAAAAGTTGCCTCTGCTACGTATATGTATATATAGCTTCAAATGGATGCAGGAAACCAACTTTTACGCTATACCTAGTAGTAATCTAGTAGTAACCTAGTAATTACTAGTAACCTAGTAATTACTAGTAACCTAGTAGTAACCTAGTAAGTAATTGCCAGTAATTTCCAAGTAATTACTAGTAATCTAGTAGTAGCCTAGTAAGTAATTGCCAGTAATTGCCAGTAATTTCCTAGTAATTACCTAGTAACCTCAACAAACATAAAAAGCATAGCTATAGCCAGCGACTAGCAGCATAGCCAGCAACAAGCATACCCCCTCCAATGTAGACCAACTCACCCGTCTTCTGTGCACTTGAGGGTCTATAGTAGTCAGATAAACGGGTTTCGTGGATTTTCTCGTGTACTGCTTTTAATATCGCAAAAGCCTTGTCGTCTTCGATGAAACCTTTAGAATCCTCATACTTCCTATTTGCCCGTTTGTGATACCAGTCGGCCAAATTTTCGCGGGTCTCCTGGAAAGCAGCAAAGGCTGCCTGGGACTTCTCTATTGCCTTGTCGTGTCTCTCTCTTTCTATGGCAAGTGTCTTGGGATCCTCTCCAGTAAAGGTTTTTAGGAGGTAGCTTCCCCCTATGAAGGCTGAAGCATTCAAAACTGCTCCTATGATCACCATAATAACTGCGGTTGCCATTACAGATCCTTTGGGATGAACTTTTGGTCCTCTAGATATTGCTTGGCAGCTATGCTACCAGCCAATACCGCAGTCCACTTCACGTAATTCAAGATAGAAGCAGAAGGGTCACTAAGCATAGATTACTTGGTCACCTTTTTTGCAATCCACCCAATACCCGTAGCGAGTCCAGTAACTATAGCGGCGCCAGTTACCGCTTTCATCAATTTGTTCTCTACCATCCTACTACGACATATAACCTATGGTCCTAGTCTTTAAATGTTGTATTTCTACTCCATATCCGGCAATGCTACCTTTGTAGTCTCTACTGGACTCGCGAGTCGTATCGTACTGGCGTCCTTAGAGGTATCGTCTCTGTATCTTCTGTATTGATAGTACACCCCTACCAATGCAGCACCTACGCCAATAGCTGTTAGAGTAGTATTGGTAGACACGTTTTTTGGCCAGCTTACCTCAACATCAGTTTCTTTCGACGATTCTTTTTCACGCTCCAACTCCCGCTTTTGAGCCTCTCTGACAAGTTTGTTGTTTAATGCTAATTGTTGTCCAGCAGCAATGCGTTTTGGATTTTTTACCTTCTCAGTCGGTGAAGTCTTCGGAGGATCTGCAGTTATCCGATCCGTTTGTTCCTCCATCTTGCTTCGATATAGTAGGTGTATGTGAAGGTTCAATAGGTGTCGTAGCAGAGCTACTAGGAATAACTATGTGACCAGATACGTGGAACAAGACGCTAGCTAGTGCTACAAAGCGACCTGCTTTAAGTGATAACAAGCCAGTCGCCGCACTTATCTCGTTGCGGACTAGATGGTCTTCTTGTAGGTCTTGCAGAAGTGCTTCTTGAGAATCTATAGGGACTAGGTAAGCAACTAATCGGGTAGCTAGACGCATCACACCATCGACTAGACTCCCTGTTATTTGCTGAGCTAGAACGGCCTGGTACCTTCTATGCAACCTCTCTACTTCTTTTTCAGGTAGTCTAGAAATATCTCCTAGAGATAAAAAATGTCCTCGATATTCTTTTGTGGTACCTGTTGCAGCCAAAATGGAAAGTGCTTCCCGGTTGTCTGTTGCAGATGAACACGCATCCTCTATTTTAGGTGGTGGGCCTGTTACGTCCTCACCAAGTAGGTGGTCAACTATTTCTTTATCGTCCATGGTATGCTATAGGTGCGGGTAGCTCTAACACTACTGCAAAGGGATGTCGTAAACAAAAGCATATGCGAGCAAACTTGTGAGACCGAAGCACTGCTCGTCACTCTTTATCTTCTTCTGAGCCTCCATAGTCCTCGAATAGCATTTTCCCATCTATAGCCGATGCAGTATGAAAGGCAACTACAACAGCTACGTTTTCGCGGAAAGGTTTGCATATGCTTGTTAATTGTTGGGAGAGCACCCAAATAGAGAGCCCTATATGGCGAGCAGAGAATGCCAAATCCACTAGCTTGTCAGTTCTTCTTTTTACATCTTTTGAGGCGGCACAATCATCGAGAATCAATAGAGTATTGGTCCCAGCCCAAAAGGTTGCACAAACATGCAATGCGGCATTGATAGCATCCTGTGGTGGAGATACAATATAGAAGTGTGGATCTCGATTGGCAAATCCACGATAGGTTTTGTTATGGTCATACGTGGGGCATACTAATACTATATAGTCAAACTTACCACGAAATGCTCCACGAAGCTGCTCTATGAGAAATGCCGTTTTTCCACAGTTTGTTGGACCTACTATGAGTGCGTTGAATGGGATGTGTTCTACCAGGAAATTCATTAGTATGTTATATTCTGTAGTGCTCCGTTCAATATCGTGAGCTGAGCATCTGCAAGAACATATATATGCATGTTTACATTTCCACTACCGTTTGCGGGCCTATGTATACGAATGTTGATGTCTTTTCCACTACCTGTTTGCGCCATACCATCACCATGAACGGCTTGATCTTTTGCTGTGCGACAATCAACTAGAATGGCGAATCTGTTGTTGTGAAACTTAGTAGGAGTCATAGAAGTAGTGGATGTGGCAAACCATCCTTTTGCAGCCTCCCAGAAATCTGGTGGTAGCATACCTCCTGGAAAGAATCTGTTTGGAATCCCGTTGACATCTACCTCTATCTTCGAAATATCAGGATTTGAGAATGCTTCGCTATCCCGTGTACCAGCGGTGTGTGGATCCACGAATAGTAGAAGTAGTCCAGCAAAGGATCGTCGTGGAACATTGATGTTCTGAGATACCAAAGTATCTGATGCCTTGGCGATAGGTACGGTCTTGAAGTGAACAGCGTGGTTGAATAGGAAAGCAGTACCTGTTTCATATGTATTCAGTGCATGGCTAGCTAGAGTTTCATTTTTGATGGCTTCATATTCTAACTGTATGTCGTTAAGCTTGTACGTACCAATCTTTGTGGTGTCTGATCCAACAACTATGTCAACAGCGGGTGCTAGAGTCAACTCAAATAAAATAGTGTCTTGTAGGGCGTGGGGATATAGAACTCCATGTTGTGTTAGAATATCAACGTCTAACGGAATTCTATATTTTGAACCATACGCAACTAGGAGCGCGTTTTCTCCAGCATCCGAAGTGCTCGCATCTTTTGCCTTCGAGCGTAGCTTGTTCGTGTTCTCTGATTGGATACCTTGTTGTGTTCTAGCTTCTCGCTCCTGTGTAGATAGGTATAGATCGGAATGTGTCTGTAGGAGATCTGACCGAGCAATGTCTTCCACATCTTCAGCACCCATTTTGCAAACTCGATGTACTACCAAGCAGCGCCCAACATTGGCAACCACACGATTATTGGCCTGTCCACCAGACAATGCAATGTCGCCCAATAGTGCTAAGCTACCAGGTACTAGTACGATGTTTTCTCCTAGTGTTGGTACTTCCACATAGAGTGTCTCTCCTGGGTTGGCAGATGATGGGGTGAAAGTTTTCCTATATAGGGTGCGTGGAGCTTTTAGTGCTCGAGGCTCTCTTCGTGCTTGTGCGGGAACTAACTTTGACGATATCATATTGAATATAGCAAGATATATAGTTAAGTTCAATATGGGTGATGTTGAGGTTGACCCAGCCGAGGAAAATCCTGGTGGAGCTGAAACAGGTGAAGACTATGAGGATGATGATACTGTTGACAAAGAGGCATGGAATGCAACATTTTCAGATGCGACAACTACGATGCCAGGCGAAATGATCCCCATGGAAACCAGACGTGGCTATAACAAAGAAGGTGCTAAGCCGAAGACTCAGGAAACCTCGCTTAGCGGCGATGCCCTCTTGTATGAAATCCTCACTCCGAAAGTTAAAGTTAACTATCGAGGGTTCATCTTCGGACAAGACTTATCAGAAGGGGCAAAAGAGATCCGGGAATATTATCCGGATGCAGGGATTCGGGGCGTACTTGAGATAGCAACCATGCCCGACAAAATAATCTATATACACAAGTTTGGAAACGATGAGAAACCTATCCCTTTGACCACGAAGGAAGGAGAGAGATATAAGAAGATGGGGAAGGACCTCAAACGGGTTATAGGGCCTACGGCAGAAAAGGCAGCAGAAGAAGTCGTCCAAGCTTGGCAAAAGCGTGATGAGCATCTCAAACAACAAGAAGGCATACTTCAAGACCTACGTCGACCCCAAATCAGAGAGAAGCAGCTAAGAACAACTTGGATGAACTTTACCAGTCTGCCTATAAGAAGTGCCACAGCACGGAAACTGCGTTAGTAAAGGTTCAAAACGATATCTTGAGAGCAATAGACAATCAGAAGTCTGTGATTCTCCTACTTCTTGACCTGTCAGCCGCCTTCGACACTGTTGACCACGAAATCCTGTTGTCCCGGCTCTCTTCAAGATTCGGGATTGTCGATAAGGCCCATGACTGGTTTAGGTCATACCTGACTGACCGGACGTTTACTGTCAATGTTCGCGGGGGCCAATCTTCCAAGTATACCCTTCGTTCCGGTGTTCCTCAAGGCAGCGTTCTGGGACCGATACTATTCTCGCTTTATACAACTCCACTCGGTGATCTACTTAGACAACACAGCATGGACTATCATCTCTATGCTGATGACACTCAGCTATATATCACCTTTAAATCATCGGACACTAGTGAACTCGACATGGCAACATCTAAGATCGAGGCATGTGTCCGTGATGTAGATGCCTGGATGACATGGAATAAATTAAAACTGAACGGAGACAAGACTGAGCTGTTGCTTCTAAATGCTCGCCATCGCCCGCTGCCACCTCTTGACTCCATCTCTGTTTGTGATGAAGTAATCTGCCCATCCTCCCTTGTTAGAAACATTGGTGTACTATTTGATTCTTCTTTGACAATGGAACGGTATGTTACTAGTGTCTGTAAATCTGGCTTCTACCATCTTAGGAATATTAGTCGTATCAGAAAACACCTTAGCTTTCAGTCTGCTGAAACTGTAGTCCACGCATTTGTTACTTCTAGGTTAGATTTCTGTAATTCGCTACTGTATGGTTTACCTAAACACCTTATTGTCCGTCTGCAGAGTGTTCAAAACGCCGCAGCCCGGGTGGTTACCTTAACCCGTAAGTGTGACCATATAACACCTGTTTTGTTCAATTTACACTGGCTTCCGGTAGAAGAACGGATTATATTTAAGATATTATTAACTACTTATAAGGCTCTACACGGAACGGCACCGTCATATATCGCCGACTTAATTACTGCCTATGTTCCTAAGCGTAATCTTAGATCGTCTTCCAGTAACCAGCTTGTAGTCCCACAATACAACTTGCGCTCCTATGGCTATAGAGCATTTTCTTGTGCTGCGCCTACTCTGTGGAATTCCCTGCCACAGGATATAAGAGTCTGTGACTCACTTATGAGCTTCAAGAAGCAACTCAAGACCTATTTGTTCAAGAAGGCATTTTATTAATTTTATACATATCTTTGTTTACTTTATACCATGTAAAACGCAGATTGTTTTTATCATTTTACCTATAGTTAGTCTAGCTTAGTTTTTAGTTTCTCATTTCTATAATGTTTTTAATTAGTTAGCTGTAATTGCAGGTTAATTTTTATTGTTGATATAGTTATTTATTCAATATTGTTGTGAGCGCGATTTTATTGTTACGCGCAGCCTTATGTATTTGTTAAGCGCTATTGGGCACTTATTCTCTGTGGAAACAGCGCTATATAAATAAAGATTATTATTATTATTATAAGAATGCGATAGCCACCATCCGTGAGGAAATGGCAGTCCTAGAACGCAGAGAAGAAGCCCTACGAGAACGTTTGCCCCTTCGCGATAGGATCAAAGCGATTTTCAAGAAGTACGGGGTTGGTATAACTAGCGTACTGGCCGTAGTAGGTACCGTGATTGGTGTAATAGTTTCCAATCTGACGAAGGGAGTTCCCGCGATACCAAAGAGCTTGCTTGACACTATTAAAGATGCTGCCAAAGCTGTTGCCAAATTGTTAAAAGCAATAGGAAAAAAGCTGGGACAGATTCTACCTACGATGATTGGACCAATTGCAAGCTTCATATTTAGTATGGCTGGTGAAGCTGTGGGATTCCTAGCAAATAATGCTTGGTTGTTAATCGTGGCTGTAGTCGTGTTCGTAATAGAGCAATACAAACAGCGTTAGCGAAACAACAACCACGCAGATCCAGCTGCAGCAATAGATACCACTGCTAGATTGGTCTCGTGTTGTGGAGTAGGATTTGGTAAGTGCTCTACTGCAGTGGTACTATTGGGGGCTTTTTTGCTACGTGTGGGAGGTGGAACTTGTTGCTTTGCACTGTGTGGTAATTGTTTCTTCGAGGGGGGTCCTTCCATAGAGGTTTTTGCTTTATCGAGGTTGATATGGTAGTTTATTCCGAAATAGATGCCTGGCACACTTGCAATTTGCAGCTTATTGTTATAACCATATATAATCTCAGTGTTGATAATCATACGACTAGGTATTAACAGACACCACTTGGCAACCGCTAGGTCGAGACGAACCTTCGTTTTCTGTAGAGCATCTTGATATCTCAATAGACTATGGAGATTCGATTCACGGATGATAGCTTTCAACTTTTCACCGCAGGCATTTTGAACGTTGATGGATGTGGCTGCCTTCCCTACGATTGGGAGACGGTGGGTAGACTGGGGTTCTAGGACACAATACACGTAAGCCATTATAGACAAGTTGATTCTGGCTAGCCCAGCCTTTGTCAATCCCTTTCCCTTCTGTGGAACGAACCAATTGTGCTGCTTCTTCGCCATATCATTGTGAAAGTACCGTACCGGAATATCAAGTGGACCGTTGAGGTCGAACCCCCACGTCTTATCAGTATCGCTTGCTCGGCGTAAGGCGAAGTTAACTTTATCGACTCCAAACTCTTTCCTGAGCCTGTTATATGCAACTGTATTCCATGGAGTGTTATTGTTCTTATTAAAGATAGAGTCGTCTGGAAGGGGGATTTCCAATTCATACAGTACTCTCGTGGTCGTGAAGTATACATGAAAGTGATAAAAGCTACGAATGTTGTCAATGATTGGTGCGTCATCTGAAAGATAATCATCGAATGACACTCCACAGCCTGCATCGCGCACCAAATGGCAAAGCATAGCTGTTGTTGCCAATGTCTCATCGGTAGAGCATCTAACCATTCTTGTGATTGTTTGTCGTCGTGAAAATCAAAGCCCAGCTCTTTTAAGATATCTCGCGGTTTCAATATGAAGTACTGATCCTTTGCTACGTAGATCTTCAAAGTTCGTATGAGAGGGTCTATGTCTTTGGCGATGCTCCCCCCAGGGAACGGCTGGAACTGGATACTTAAAATCAGTTCTTCTGAAGGGGGGTGGGAATTCTTGGAATTTTTCCACACCTAATGCTGCGTCAATGCGTTTTTGTACGTCAGCCTTGTTCTGGTAGCCCGATAAACCATATGCTATGCCTATACGTTCTTGACCTTTGTCTACGAATATGATGTACGAATTGCTCTCCCCATTGAACTCGGAGGATTGAGTTCTAAATTTAGAGTAGTCAGCGTGTGGATATTTCTTCTTGAACTCTTGCCATATAGACATATTGAAGCTATCACAAGTATAATATATATAGCTGATAGCTTCAATATTGCGAAAATGGTGATCTTATTCGTTACCGCCACATCGGCTGACCATACGGTCTACTTCGACAAACCTCTTTGTATCAACAACATTTCGCTAGTTGAGGTCACTTTTGAGAACAGTTGGTGGAACCTAACAAAGAAGGCTTCGTTCTCGTGGTGGAATAACAAAGGTGTGGGGTTCCCATACACTATTGATAATAGGGAACCATGATATGGCAAGCATCCAACCATACTTTAAACCTGCAATTGATGCTGGCATTGTGGAATTCGCGAAACCTGTACCCACGGGGGCTTGGACCCTAGAAGTCAAGAAACCAATCCAGTTAAGTGAAAATCTCTGCACACTGTTGGGCATCGCATGTAATAAAGATGCGAGAGATGGCGGAGAACTGATAGCAATAAAAGGTATTCATGAACTGACGCTACAAGATATCCGCACAGCGTATGTCAACTGCGATGTGGTAGATTCTAGCTTTTCAATTGATTCGCAGAATCAACATACACTTCACTACTCCAACTAACCGCTCGAGCTGTAGGGTCGAAGCCGAGTTCTCAAGCGTTATTGGCGAGAAAGGGAAATATGAAGCGCTTAAAACTCGAAATACGACAAAAAAAACAGGCAAGAAGGGGGGTTAAAAAACGTAGAAGAACTTCGCTCCGAGATCCGAAAGGAGATGAGAGCAAAACTTGGCAGTCTAGTGGGATAAAAATCGATATGTCCTACGAAAGAAATAAGCATGGGTTTTATTTTAACTTTACAAAGATCTTCGTATAAATTAATTCGTATATCGGGTTCGTATGTAAATTTCTGCCACGGCCCGCTAATTAACATAGTGAAAGACATAAATACGATATTTTACACCTACGTCACTGTCTAGCACATATGGCCCGCCGTTCACAAGTCTGGTGTTCAAACCTCGGCGCGCCATATGTGGTAGGCCGGTTTGTGTGGGGTAAAAAGCTCCCAGCCCCACACAAGTCGTAGCGCGTCTGCCGATGTGGCAGAAGTAATAGTAAACATGGTATAATGTCAATCCTGGGTCGGGTACATGGGTAGAGCTTACAGATACTCAAATAGAGTTCCAAGGAGTGCCGGTTGTACCTCAACCAGTTAGGACAGGATCCAAAGAAACAGTAGAACAAATACAGTAGAACAAATACAGTAAAGCCGGGCCCGGAAAACAAGCAAAAACCTCTCTAGGAACGAAAAGGCGAAGGAAGGAAAAAGGTGAAAGTGGTTCCTAGAGAGGTTCTGGTGACACCAGTTTTGCTTTTTTATTCTTATGTATTTTTATTTCTTTTTAAATTAGGCTTTATCACTAGTTAGACTGTGTTTTGTATAGATGGGCTCGAAGTGGGAATGGAAAGCAAGCAACTCATCGATAAAACGTGCGATCGAACTCTTACGTATACCACATCGTTTAGCAGCGTCAATAAGAGTTATACATTCTCCTGCACGGCGTAGCACCTCGTAGCTTGCTCCAACGACTTTGGTATGAAGTATGGAGCGGATACCGATATGGCCTTCGATTGCCGTATGAACGACCTCATAGACTATTTGTTGGAGATGTGCTTCAGGTAGGTCGAGTTTGGCAAAAGTCGTTGCGATATGAGGAGCTATGTGATCAACATTTAAGTCAATATCGATTTTGTTGTCGGTATGTAGCGAGTGTATAAATACGTTACCACGATAGATACACTGGTTGTTGAGTTGCATGAAATGAGCAACCTCGCTTTTAGAGCGAACGAACCCACATTGTATACATGCGTGGTAAAGTAGGGCAGCCAAAATAGTTCTCTTAGCATGACTACGCTTGACACAAACTTTCTTCGATTGAATGAATGCGTCAGCCACGATTACTAATACATTCGTGGGAAACGAGAGGTTGTGGCTTTGTTTATAAGCGGTGTTGTATGCCTGTAGTTCTCTCATAGCTGTGCGTCGTTGAAATTCTTGGTTATGCGTTGGGCTCGTACGTTCTAGATCGCGTTGATGCCGAAAGCTATCCGGACCTACTATACGCAACCGAGTAGTAACGTCGATCGTTTCTTCGCCTAATTCAGCCTCGGAAACAAGGCCACAGGTGGAACATATGAATTCAGTTCCTAGCACTTTCATTGGACATAGACATTCGGAGCACATTTCCTGGGGATTGATGTATGGTCGTGGAATAGAAGGATTAATATCAAACGTATATAGGCTACCACCAAGCAAGCCAAGAGGATCGTCCATACTAGTGGCGTATACTATAGGGTCCATCTATTATTTAACATAAGAAAAAAAGAAGGAAGAGAGACATGATGCCGGTTTCTCTTTCTTCTTTTTTCTTTTTTCATATCACGATTTCTAATTATCTAGAAATACCTTATGGTTCTCCAATTCCGCCAACACCTTTGCAAAGCAATCCTTAGTGCGGCATTTCGTTTCACGGTATTTCTTCTCGCGAATGAGACGGCGTTGTGGTGCACCACACTTCGTACAAAGTCCGTAACTAGTACGGCAACCACGACCACACTTCGAACATGGGACGAATAAGGTGCTACCTCTTTGTATCTGGAAGTTGTGTTGAGCACAGTACTCTGATATCTTAGAACACTTCCTTACACATTTCGTGTCCTTACCCCGCATCAACCAACTACAAATTATTATCTCAGTCACCATTCGATGTATACCTTATACTAGCCTTTCTCTAATTGATGTTTAAAGCGGACAACAAATGGGTACAACATCTATGGTACTCTAGAGATAATAAGTTGGGATTGGGTACACTCGAACGTACATATTGTGGTCGACAAGGTCCCAAAAATGTGTTGGGGGGAGGGGGTCATCGAGCCGGGTTGCAACAAGAAAACGAGGGTGCTGCGCCAGGATCGGCATGTTATATACTACTCTGTTCCATCCACCTCAGAAAAAAATCAAGCATGCATTAAATGTAAAAATTAGTAGCCAAATTATTAAGCAGGAATCTTAAGTGAAATATTTAGGAATCTTAATTGACTCTCACCTTAATTGGAAACAACATATACATGAACTCTACAAAAAGATTTCAAGGGGAGTTGGCATTATTTCCAAAGTTAGGTATTTTCTTCCAACCAATGTCTTAATACAATTATACTATTCACTCATTTACCCCTTTCTAATATATGGGCTAATGGTATAGGGAAATACTTATGTATCGTCTTTAAAACCTATCATTGTTCTTCAAAAAAAGGCACTCAGGAGAATAACTTTCTCTAAACCAGACGAACACTCAAATCCTCTATTTAGTGCTTTAAAAATATTAAAATTTGTGGATCTCATCCACCTATTTAATTGTAGCTTCATGTTTGAGTTTCACCATAATTTGCTTCCTTCAAGATTTGACAACTTTTTTGATCTAGTGTCATCTAAACACAATTATAACACTAGATTAGCTGCAAAGACATAATAATAATAATAATAATAATAATAATAATAATAATAATAATAATAATAAGTCTTTATTAACAAATACTAGCAACAGACGTGCGAGTTTACAAATATGCTAAAAATAGTTTTAAAAAGTATATAAATTCTAATAATTAAATATAATAATAGTAAAGAGAAAAATGTATAGTCTAAAGAAATGATTTAAAATGTTTTAGAAATGTTTTGCGTATCCACTACAGAAATGAACATGATGAAATTAAATAAAGTTAAAAAGGCATCCATTAATGTAAGTTCGTTTAAAACGTTCAGTACGGACACGAGGTAAAATAAAATTATGCCCACGGTCACGTAACTGTCTTGTTCTCTTTTGCGGAAGTAGATCATAAAGGGGGTGATTAGGATTTAGAATAATTTTCTTCCAAAGTTTAAAGTCCCTTTCTCTAATGATGTCAGTAATTGGTACATATTTTGTTGTATAGCCAAATCTAATGGCTCTTCTACAAAATTTGTCAATACGACTTAGGTATTTATCCTCATAGGCGCAGGCCCATACCTCAATAGCATACTTAAATAAAGACATAATTAAACTTTCAAATAAAGTAGTAAGTTCTTGTGAAGAATAGCCATAGAACTTACATACCCTTATAATATATAGGCGACAACTAGCTTTGTGTAGCAGATTGTCTATATGTAAATCCCAATTACAAGGATCTTCATTAAAAGTAACGCCAAGTAATTTAAGCGAGGTTTTTCTCTCTATTGTAGGTACTGGATCCGGTAGAGGCTTACATTTCTTGCCCCTAACTACCATCTCCCATGTTTTACTGATGTTTAATGTCATGAGATTATTTTGAGACCAACTCTCAATATTTTGAACTTCTCTTAAAGAGGGATCTGGAACATTCGTCTTGACAGGCACACTTAGGGTCATGTCATCTGCATACTTAATTAATATATTCCTACATGGGTTCACAGCCACAATATCATTTACCATAATGGAAAACAATACAGGGCCAAGAACAGTCCCCTATGGAACACCTCTGTTAATACAGACAAACTCTGTAGACATCATATTATATAGCGCCTGTGAGAACAAATTATGGTAAATTCAACATGCGATATAGAGGGGCAACGATATGGAACTTAATAAGTGAGGATCTAAAACATGAAAGCTTTAAAGCTTTCAAAAAAAAATTATTGGAGTCATACATCTAGTTTGGAATATTTTTCTTCACAAATTTATTTCCACTTATACCATATATTGCCGCCTATACCATTATGATTTTCCATATAAATAATTTGTGTGTGTGTTCTTTATTTAATTTCCTTCGTGTGTGTGTGTGTGTGTTGATTTTGATCATTTCGACCTTTATCTTTAAAATTAACAAATAAGCCACCCAGCACGATTAGCTCTTTATAGTTATTCTGGGGGGAAATTTACCTGTTGTGTCGATAAACAATGTAAATTAGATAAGGATTTGTGGTAAATAAATAAAAAAATTGTTGTGTAAATTACCCAAATGTAAAGCGAAGACTGTGAAATAAATAATAATGATAATAATAAAAGGGATGCTATAAACGGAAGTGCACCTCGGAGCTGTTCTCAATTTATAGCATCTTGGAAAATAGCGACATGCGTATTTAAAAAACAAAAACAAAGGACAGTCCTCGCACCAGCTAAGGTCTATAATCCCTAAATTTAAACCTACTACTTATGCTTTACGAAATATAACCAGCGCCAGGCCCAGAGTAAACACAGAACGCTTCAAGAACAGTTATATAAATAGATTATTTTTTAAATATGGTTTGGCTATATAGTTTTCCTACTTATATGTAAGCGCTTTCAATTACAATTACTTCTATTATTGATATATTTCTTAATATATCACCATAGATAAGTACTTTACCTATGCATATTAAACATTTATTTATTATTATTACTATATGATCAGCCCTATGGATACCTCAGATCAAATAATCTATTGTCAAATCATCAGTTCAGCTTTAGGAAAACACTGTTCCACTGCCTCTGCATTAATCGAGGCTACTAATTCCTGGTTTAGTGTTGATATATATTGTGGCCTTTTAAACATTTTTGCTTTTTTGGACCTAAAAAAAGTATTTGACACTGTAGATCATTTAAAACTATTGGTATACGTGGAGTGTCTCATCGCCTCTTACAGTCATATCTCACAGAAAGGAGGCAGAGATACCTTGTCAATGGTTCTCTGTCTAATGACTGCCAAATCTCTTGTGGTGTACCTTAGTAGAGCATTTTAGGGCCTTTGTATACATGCATCAGGAGTTCCGGACTTCCGGTTGGATCACACTGCATTCTGGGTAGGTGGGCTCAGAAAAGTGGGCATCAACTTCCAGAGCGGCCATATTGGATTTGAGCGCAGTCAACTTGGAAACTTTATTAATCCCGTTCGAAAGCTTAAACATCGACTTAAAACTCCCAACTGAAGAATCTGTAAAGGTAAGATATTCCGTGTATTAGGTAGTAAGTTTTTGAACTTGCAAAGGAGCAAAAATTGACTGCACTCAAATCCAATATGGCCGATCTAGAAGTTGATGCCCACTTTTCTGAGCCCACCTACCCAGAATGCAGTGTGATCCAACCGGAAGTCCGGAACTCCTGATGCATGTATTCTTGATTTTATTAATGATCTGCCCAACTGCCTCAGTCATTCTATACCTAAGCTCTTTGCTGATGATACCAATATGTCAGTTTCTAGGGAAAACATTGATATAATGGAGCCGTTGATTAACACTGACTTCCCCTATCCCAGAACGAGTGAAATGACAAAGTTCATCTGCTCTCTAATTGCGTACACACCGTCTCTTCCATGTGGGACCTATTTTTCTGCATGCTACGCTCTGTTATCATATTGCGTACACACTGTCTCGTCGATGTGGGACATGTTTTTGTGAGAAAAAAACTCTGAATTTCTAACGAGACTTGAAACAACCATGGGGGCTGATCAAAGCCAGGTTCCGGCTAATCCACAGATTGAATTGGAATTTAGAAATTGGAATTGGAATTTGGGCAAGATCTGCCAAATTTGCAAGATCTGCCTTGCAAAACTCAGGGGGGAGGGGTGGGGAGCAACATGCAGTTCCTATGAATAACCATACCCTCGCCGATTAGAAATGGATTAAAGGGGCTATATCACGGTAAGACTTTACATTCGTTGTTCAGGGCCGGAAAAAGCTATTTCCACCGATTTTGATATGAACTAACGAACCTCTCGGCTATGTGGGATGCTTAAAATGAAAGCAAATATGCAAAAATGACTAACAAACAGTGTATATAAACAGTCTCCACGGAAAATATTGAAAATCCTTTCAATCAAGCATTTAGGGAGGGAAGTTTAACTGTTTGTATCCAATTAAGAGCCACCACTAAACGAGCGATTACTCGATACATGCGCAGTACCATGACATAGCCCCTTTAGGTGATGTGGCAGAATTAAAACCATGGTTTCTGTACTCGACGCAACGACTGCAATGCGGCATAAACTGCAGAAGGCCATCGGTTTGCGAGGTTGTGATGAAATTCATTGAACTTCGATGAAAAATAACCATCATTTCAAGGATAATTGTTTTTTAAGAGAAATGGCCCAAAATTCCATTTTGCCTTAGTAGGTAGAACATAACCATAGACCTATGATCAATACCATGTTTGATTATCGCTTGCGGTATCTACTAGTAATAATAATACTAATAATAATAATACAAGTAATAATAATAATAATAATAAAGCTTTTATGTAGAGAGGGTAAACAGTAAATAGTGTATAGTACTACTAATAAACTGATGACCCTCAATAGTTAGTTATATCTAAAGGTTGAGATGTATCTAATTTACATAATATTGACTTAAAATATCTAGAAGCTAAAGATACAAGAACTGTTGATATAAGAATATGCTAATGGTGATGCTTAAATTAAGAATTGGCGAAACAATTAAATAAATTAAAGTTGACAACAACAAAAAGTGACTAATGATTAAAACTTAACTTATTATGGATTAAAAAGTTAAAATAACTGCTGAGACGTAAAATACATAAATTATGTGTTAAAATGTGGTAAAAACTGCTGGTTTTCAAGACACTTATTTCTTAAACAGTTCCTCAAGTCTTGATAGTCGGCTGTTTCCTAATATTGATAGATAGACTAGTATTTCATAACTGACACGTAGATACTGTAAATGTTGTGCCTATTTAAAAATAGGACAAATTAACATCAGAATATCGTGTAGTCGTTGAGTGTACACACATTTTATTTTTCTATTCTAATAGTGTAATTTACAATCTGACTGGTCCGCAGGTAGCTTAAAGCTAATCTAGGCGGCCCGAGTCTTATATAAGTGAATATACTAATTATAGTTTAAAATAATAAGTTAAGTTTTACATGTAATGGAGGGAGAAAAAAGAGAAGAAAAATGAATTATAAAGAGACGAAAGGCAAGGTGGTGACCATGTTGATAGAACTATAAACGTTAATTTATGGAAATAATAATTGTAAAATCAGCAAATTTTATTTGAATGATTTTACTTTTGAAATAATAATGTATGTATCAATATATGTATCTTCTAATTTGAGGATATTAAAGGGGCTACTTATTGGTGCTGAGTTATTTCTGACATCATACATCAAGTTAGATAGTGACTCATAGTATAAAAAGTTTACAGGCATAATATTAGCATTAATGAACAGGGGAATTGCGTACTCATTTCTGTCGCAAAATACATAAAGCGGAGTGCCCGCTTTTGAAGAATTAGAAGTTTTTTCAGATAGGACTTACATGCCTGACCCCAAACTGTCAACCCATAAGTTAAAGACCCATGACGGACCATTACGCTTTGCGCGCCTTTGTTTTTGTTTTGATTTTCATGAAACCGAGGCTTCTATTGTTTTCGTCTCGCGCGAGATTCCTCGGCTCGGTGTGAAGTAGAAAATCGTCCTTCTACTCACCTTTGTCATTTGTTTTTATGTCTGCAAAACACGGAAATGAACTCTTCGTTATCAATCGAGTGTTGATGGAAGTTTATCAACTTAGTTAGAGTGCTTATTGGCTCCATTGTTGCAGGCGAAGTAAACTTCTGTGAGCATCAGGCCGGAGAAAATGAAAGTTTAATTTACTCTCTCCTGATTCGTAAAATGGTCGCTCTCGGTGTTTACTTTTTCCTTATACTAACCAAGAACCCGTAATAACAAGGCCAAGTGCAGTGCCAAGGTCAGTGTGCCATGAATGGAGGAAGGGGTGCTTGTATAAAGTTTTGCGAGAACAATGCCAAATGTATCAAAACCTTCGAGCTTATGACAGAAGCAAATGTAAAAATAAGGTAAGCTAAGGCAACTTGTTTATTAGCACAATCTGTCCATTTGTACGTTGCCCTAATAGAAATATCCTTTATGGGAATTGCAGTTCGAGCCGTACAAGTTGTCCAGAATGGAATAAAGTACTCAGGTGGTTATTGTATTCCAGTACAGTTTACCCACCTTTGATAAGAACTATTCTTCTATTTGTTTCAGGAAAAGGGAATGCATTGTTTTCTTCAATCTGTTAAGTGTGGGAGAGGAAGTATGGACTTTGCCAAGAAATTTACAATAAATAATCCCCACCTTCAGATTCACCACCTGGCACACATGCTGCATCAGATTCCAGTTTTCCTTCAAAAATATTGTGATGAGTGCACGTACAGCACATGGTGGTGTAAAAACATTGATACAACCTGTGGGATACCGCCAAATGTGCAACAGATTACCAGCCTTCTGACTGGCTGTAATTTTCATGGCATGGCCGGTAAACAACTATATCCCTTCTGCCAGATAAATCAGAAATGTACAAAGAGCCTCCTAATTTGAGGCTAAAATTGGGCCTGTGGACAGGACACGGTCAGGTTGGGTACAATGTTTGGATGCTTAATGCAAAGTAGACGTAAAATGGCAGCATATGTCAAAGAAATAATATTGGCTCTAAGATAGCCGATTGGTTGCCAGTGAAAAATTGGACCATGAAAAAACACTTGTGGTTTATATTAAACTTTGGGGGAAGATAACATCAATTAGAGTATAGTACAGGCAACATTTACATGTATTTGCCAATATTCTACTTCATAACATATGTTGAAGATATGACTAATGGTTGAAATGGTGGCAGTAAGAAGGGTGTATGAAAAATTAGTTTTTTTTTTTATTTCAGCACTTTTACCAAAACCTTAATGAATTGCCATGTTCAGTTATCTTAGTTATGATTGTTATAAATATTGTTCTCCAATTTTCTGATTAGAACTACTGAAATACCAAAACAACTTGCATACACCATTCTTGCTGCGCATCCCTCCCTTCAATAGGTAGCTGGGGTCATGTATTATATGACTACAAGGCCAGAAATGAAGTAGCCTGCTATGCAGACTCATAACTGAATTCGAAGAAAAAAGTAATGTCTGCTTACCCAAGTACTTAATTAGTTTCCAATATGCACACCTCATTGTGTTATGGACCAATCAGATGTTACCTTCCATGTCCTGGAAAGTGACATTCTGTTACATTTAAAAGGAATTCAGACAATACAGTTGCCATTGACCAATCATAGGAGAGTGTTCACTGGCGTGCCAATTCACTAAAAGTCTAACAATGGCTTTGATTGGGCAGAAAAATAAAACAAACGTGCTGACGTCATGCTTGCATATTGAAAACTAATTAAGCGCTAGGGTAAGCAGACGTTACTTTTTTCTTTGAATTTATGAGAGTGACGAAATACGTCTGCATAGCAGGCTAGAAATGAAGAGGAAGTAATAAAATTTATGACTGAAGTTTTATGGATAAGGTCAACATGTGATATTATTTTAATCTCACTCAGTATTTTATCCCTTTTTCCTAAAACTTGAAAACTATAGAGCAGAGCCCTTGTTTGAAGCAATGATATAGTCCTGAGAATTCTGGTTCTTTTAGTAAAACACATCATTCTGCACTAGTACTCTAATATTACAAGTTAGAAATGCACTACTCAGTCCTCATTAAACCACAATTATTTGTTTTCTAAAATCTACATCCTTTGTTTATAAAAACATGCTAGTATAAGCATTATAAACACTCAAACTGTTCCAATTTCTTTGCCACTTCATAGTATTGTCATAATTTTCAACAGGCAACAGTCACTGAAATGCTTGTCTCAAACTGTTTGGGCTATATTCTTGCAGGGAGGTGGAAGGATTCTTGGCTTTCTCACCTACAATATTTTTTATATAAAATTCATTCATGTTTCAGCTATAATCATTAACTTGGTTGTGAATTTAGAAAAGTCTCTGGTAAATATTTGTTGTTGTATTCATTATAGTATACTGTTTGTTGTTGTTGCTTCAGTTCAGTCCGCCGAAGGCGACGGTTCACATACATGTAATTCACAGACAAACTCCCAATCATGCCCATTGGCTCGTCAAAAATAAGCTTAGGGAATCCACTGCACTTCTCCAGCATTGACTTGCAACGTCTTGGGATAGCCAGTGGCGAATCACTCGATAACTTTATAAGATCACTGAAGACTGCTTACCGTACCGTTGACAGTGGCACAGCACAACGCAAAAAACACTGATACTTTTCCCTGAGAAATCCAGATGTGGCTTCCTCTCTCTCCAATGGTCAAATACAGAAGAACAGAGTCTTATTTGCCGAACAGAACCAAGCTAACGTGGTCTTCCTACCGACGGTCCGCCATGATGCCCTCTTCATAAACATACATCACATTCTTTGTAACACAAGTTTCACCTACATTGTGGCCTAAATGTCTTTAAAATGCTATAGAAATGATGCCTTACAATTTGGCAAAATGTGAAAATAAATATACTGAAAGTCAGATTGGAAAAACGGCCGATGGAAGTGGATTGCGTAGAGCGATTAAAATTTCTGCATTTTTCAACACCGACAAAAGATGGCGGCCAGCGTCTAAGCGCGCAAAGCGTAATGGTCCGTCGTGGGTCTTTAAGTAAGGAGCAATCAATCATCGATAAATACTCAGGAGTAGGCCTTTCCAGATTGCGCTCCCAAAAAGCTAAAAAGTTGCTCCCAAAAATGCCCAAAAGTTGCTAAAAAGTTGCTCCAAATCCAAAATGTTGCTCAAAAGTTGCTCAAAAATAAAAAAAGTGCTACCATATTTTAAAAAGTTGCTCAAATGTTTTTTATAGACTGGTCTTTATTTTAATAACAGTTGCTTCCCAATTAACATTTGCAACTAAATGACTATAGTTTTAACTGGTTTAAGGCAACTTTCTGTTGAATAAAAGTCACTAATTGGTTCATTCCTATAATACCCGTTTCTCTATAATATCTGCTTCTCTGGCTAACATTACTAGAATTCATTCTCGAAATTAAGTAAAGCCTAAGACAGATTATATAAATATAAAATTAATTAATCAATTAATTAATTAATTTATTTATTTATATAATCTGTCTTAGGCTTTACTCAACTTCTAGAATAAATTCTAGTAATGAATTCTAGTAATGTTAATTAATTGATTAATTAATTAAATTCATTACAAAATTTGAATTGAAAAAAAATATTGAATGTTTATGTTTTTACTAAATCAAAGCAAGTTCAAGGCCTGTCAATAATTTCAAACTTGACAACAAAACAGTTCAACTGTCCACGGAGGCACTCCAAATGTTGACCAGGGAACTCTTTAATCCTGTCCCAAACCGACGTTTTGTTATTGGGATTCTTGTGCTCGCGACTCGCTTTATATTTCCCACTATTGACTACAATTTGTCGCTTTCGGGAAATGGACGCTTTTGCCGGTTCTGTTAATGAAACGCCTCTACTTATGGCAGTTTCGATGGGGTTTTCTTCCATTTCTTCATCAGTCGACGTCGACGAAGCGTCCGCCATTTTGATCTGGTCAGACAGAACTTCTATATTAGGCATCAGATTAGTCATTAACTAATTCCACAGGCTACCCAATCACAGTCCACAGGCTACCCAGTCAAAGATGAAATCACCAGTTTTAGTGTAGATGGGAAAGAATTTGTTGCCAAGAGAACTTGAAATTGCTAATATAAAACAAAAAATCCAGTAATTTGCTTCAAAAAGGCTAAAAAATGGCGTGTTTCCCAAAAAGTTGCCAGAAGTTGCTCTGTGGCCAAAAAGTTGCTGTCTGCCAAAAAAGTTGCTCATAAAGCCAAATTGCGCTAAAAAGTTGCCGAGCGCAATCTGGAAAGGCCTACTCAGGAGGGTATGTACGGACACAAAATGTCCTAGTTTCGCGATTAACCATATGATCAATATGATTCTTCCAGGATACATTATTGTCAATTAACTATTTCGCATCGTCTTTACATTCCAAGGGAACGTTCTTATTCTGTTCATTATCGACTATACTTATTTTAGGTTCATAGTTAAGTTTTTTTTGATAGGGACGAAATATTACAAAATTAGCCAATCATATAATTTTTTAGTTCTCTGTTTACGATTAGTTCCAACGATTTAAGTTTTTTGTCAGCATAAAGTATATTAGTATCATCAGCAAAAACATAAAAGCTGAATTTATCAGAACAGTTTTGAATATCGTTGATTTAGAGTAAAAAGAGCAATGGACCTAAAACAGAACTATGTGGTACGCCACAAGTAGTTTCCATTTTGGTAGATATGTGTGAACCAATTTGAGTTGTTTGTATCCGACCTTGTAGGTAAGATAAAAACCATTTGTTTATTATGCCACGAAAACCGTAGTGATTGAGTTTATTGAGCAGAATCCTATGGTCAACAGTATCAAAAGCTTTTTTCAGATCTATAAAAACTCCACACGAAAATAGGCGCTTATCCATATTAGTCTATATAGCATTAACAATATCAAGAATTGCGTGTTGAGTTGAGTGTGCTTTACGAAAGCCATATTGAGAAGAGAACAGTATATTCTTTTCCTCAATAAAAGATTCCATTCTTTTGTACATTAATTTTTCGAAAATTCTGTTAAAATTAGATAACAAAGATATAGGTCTGTAATTATTTGCGTCGGTCTCATCTTCAGCTTTAAATATCAGTATGATTGTTGACATTTTTAGTTTTGAGGGATATGCTCCTAATATAATAGATGTATTAAGTATGTTTGATAGCACATCACTGATAGTGTTACTTGCACATTTCAATATTTGTGTAGGGCAAGAATATAGACCATGAGATTTGTTGTTTGGTATACATAAGATTTCCAATTTAACTTCTTCTGGTGTAACAGGCTCAAAAAGAAATGATGTATCGGGTGATTTGGATTTACAGAGAAAATCAAGATAATGATGGTGTGCCAGTGGCAGTTTGTTTGCTAATTTAGGCCCTACTGATGCAAAATGTTCGTTGAGTACATTAGCTATCCGTGAGGGATCTCTAGTTACTTTATTATTGTTAAAATCCCTAATTGCATTGATTCGCTTAAAATTATTTGCTTTACGATTTAGTAAATTATTTATTCCTTCCCAAGTTTTTTTCATATTTGTCAAATTAGTATTCATAGAATTGTTGCTTTTTGCTTATTCGTGTTAAGTTGCAAATCTTATTTCTGTATAATTTGTATTTTTTGTCATCGCCGGATGCATATAATTTGTTTTTAATCCTAATCGAGGCTCGTAACCCTTAGTTATCCATGGCTTAGCGCCCAGGCTTGACCGCGCCAACGGCTTCTTGCCGTGGCATGATTGTCCGATCGAGGTGCAAAAAATAGCGATCAGTGGGAGTTCAATGGTTTTATATGGCCGCTTGCTCCTCGAGAAAGAGGCATATCTCGGAACTAATAGCATAAAGTCAAGCATTATATCCTCCCCGATGCAGTTGCAGTAAGTTGAATGGCACAGACGTTGATTTTCATGTTGAAAATATTTTATGAGTTCGACTCGTTTTTTGAGATCGGCCTTTTTAGTGTCCTGCCTTCTCTCTCTTTAGTACTGGCCTGGTTCAGCTAAATGTGCTGAAATTGCACACGGACACAGCCCATTACCTGATAAACACACAGGTAAAGTCTTGTTTCTTTTATTTCAATATTTACAGAATTATTGCAATTTCTAAAAACTCTATAAATTCCCAGTCAAGTCTTGTAAAATAAACGGTTAATCAAAAACCTTACGCTTGGGTAGCCTGTGGTTAAGCATATCTCTAGTTGAGCAGCCGGGAAAGAAGGATACAGTTACTTTATGGTCGCGAGACATTTTTTGTCTTAGTAGATTTTTCAAGATAGAATAATCTCCGGCGATCTGATACCGACTGGTTACTGAAATTTGGGTTAGATGGCCTGTACTCACTGCCGCGGGTATTGTTGTTTGAAGGTGTCTTTGTTGTGGCTTTGTTGGTTTTGGTCTGTTTGTTCGTTTTCGACTTTTTCTTCCTAGACACAACTTCAAAGACTTCGTTAGATTCCTTATTACTGTCTGATACTTGTAGGGATTTAATAAGAACAGACGTCAAGTCAGTAGAGTTGTTTTTTGAGTTGGCACAAGCCGTAGAGCCAGTCTCAGGGATTTTGATTCAACCATAAGTTGCTGCACATTTCTTCTTAGACATATAATTATCTTTCACGGAGTTCAGGGCTTTGGTCTCTACCATGGCGCTCTTACTACAGGCGCCTCAAGTAACCGTATATTAATTGTATTGAATCAAACTGAAATTCGTTGAAAACGAAAAGATCGAGCATCCTGCCAACAAAACCCCAACCTAGATATTGAAAGCTTTTTGGAAGATTGGTTCGGTTTTCATTCATACTGAGGATAGAGTATGCACACAAGATCTACAGTAGAATATGATAATGTTTGCACTGAGCAGAACGTTCGCTTTTATATTTATCCGGGTCAGTTAAAAAAGAGTGAGGTCTAGAAGGGGGATGTTGGCTAAATTCATTTTTGTTTGTTTATGGTCCGAGACGAAGTCAAGGTCACGTGAAAAAACGCTAGCTAATATATAAGAATGCCAATATCCTTGTCTAGGTCACAGAAACTTGGGGAAGCGTCACATATTGACCCCCCCCCCCCCCCCCCTAAGAAACTTCAGAGATTTATCGATTTTTTTCAAAAGTCATAGACTACCTCTTTCCATTCATGTCTACCTTTTTATTCCAACTTAAACAACTTGTCACAACCTCTGGGTCCCATTCGGTGGGAGTGGAACGTTGAATTCATCATGAAACCTTTGAATTCACTGCTATCAATGACAGTGAGTTCTCAAAACCTTAGGATATTAGATGCGATAGCTGTGGGACAACGGCAATCTGCCATTTCTCTTCAGGGGTCTTTACATATCGTCGCAGATAACGTTTTAATACTTTGCATTCAACACGTGCTTCCTAGGGAAAGCAACCCGTGCACAATATTGCGACGTCCATCCGGTAAATAAATTAAAATGACTCAAATATTCCAGTGTTTATTGGTTTAAACAAGATCTCGGCCAACTTTAGATGTGGAGCGACCCCACCCACCCTTTCGCTAGAGCAACTTTTGCCTTCCTCCAGTCTCCTCCGTCTTCCAGATTAGGTGAGACGGAGGCATATAGCACTAAACAATCAACAGAATTGAATATAATCGTGCTAACGTCCGCAATTTTTTGATCAGCGTAAAAAAATTCCCGAAAGTTCCTTTGACTAAGGGCTTCCACAATGATACCATCCCACAATTTTTCTAGTTCACTTTCTGGAATGGAACTTTGACCTTTCTTCCAATGGAATCATCACATACATCCTGTACAATTCGAATTTCATTCCTGTCAACGTCTGCAAGCTCCCCGTCCTCTGGAAAGTAGACGCGATAGCTCTCCTCTGTCTTCTGAACTACTACCCCCGTGAACCACTTCTCAGCAGGAGTTCCAGCGTCATACAACACATTCGCTCTTTTCCCAACGAAGTTGTCAGTGCATGGTTTCTTGGGAGGACTGGGTCCTAAGGGCTCATCATTGCATTCGTTGGTAACAGGCGGTGTAAAAATCTCGCTATGGTTGCAGTGGGGGATTCCCTTCTTGAAGTATTTGGTGTCCGGCGGTGCATGGTTGTTCTTCTTTTTGTGTTGGTATAGCTTGTGATAAGAAGTAAATGCTAAGGCACAGCTATTGCCTCCTGACTTATAAGTGCAGATGTAGTTGGCGATCTTTTCTTTCTGTGGCTGTTTGGAAGACTGCTTCCCTTTACGGTGGAAAAGGGAGTCATGCCTCTTCTGTTCTGTAACAGAATAGAAACTATAAGATCGGCAAATATTACAACGACCGAGTCCCTTGATCTCCACTGATGGCTGGTTTTGGTCGTCATCCTTGATATCTTCGGTAGGCATCTTGCAAACTTCAAAGAACGTGGCATAATGTCCTGGATGGTGGACAGACTCCCCTGGTCTAAACATCTTGAATTCTCTCTTTTCGAGAAACTGTTGGACCTTTTTAGCCTGCCAGGGTTTGCCTCCTCATACTCCATAGCTAGAATCAGCGCATTTCATGAAGACAACTTCATTAGCTTTGCGATTAACATGGGTTATCATCGATTTCATTTCCTTTAGAATGTGCTTGTTGTCGCCACAGTCAATATCTCTCAATGGTGTTTTCATAAGCCTTTTCACTTCTTCCAGTCCAGAAATAGCCTCAGCTTCTTCGTGCTGGCAAGAAACGAATATTGGTTAGTTCTTCGAGGGCTCTTTCAAAAACAATAGCCTCTTTGTTTTCTCTCTATTTGTCATTCAAGTTACGCATATTTGCTGCTGGTATGGCGTCGCCTTCTAAGATTGCCGGCAGAATGACGCCGGCCAATCTCCTAGATAAAGGAGCCCACAAATGTTCGATCTTGTTGAACGCTGAATACATTGCAGCACAACAGCACACAACGAGAACGTCTAGCTCCAGTTCGCGCCAAAGTCTGAAAAAAAAGATCTCGTTTACTAAAGACGACACGTTCCAGTCCGGCCCACCGTCAACAGTGAGGACAACGACGGATTTCCCCAGCTCCTTTGCTGACTTTAACAATGGGTAGATGTCGTTCATGTGGGTCTGAACAGTTGATTCGTGAAACTTTTGTGCGCGAGCAACTACTAGTGCCGATCCCGTGTGTGGGCATTTAACATGAGGCCTCATCAGCTTGTCGTGTGTGCATTCTACTTTAACTTCATTGGAATTACTAGTGGAATTACTAGCCAGATACCTTCTCGGTTAGTACTACATCAGGTCCTGACGTGCTATTCTCACTAGAATCCACTGTAGGTTCCACAGCAGCTGTTATGTCATATTCACTATACTCAGTGAAATCAATGTCTGCTTTGTCTCTCCCTGCATAGCTTGACGGTACCGTGTAGTGCTCATGGCCAGGGGCAGCATTGAGAGCAAGGTTAACAGTGTTCTTTCCTTTCCCAAATATTATTTCACTATGATTTAGGACACTTGTAAAAATGCGAAGAGAAATACCAAATGTCTTGCAAGCTGAAAGGGGCATCGGCAGCATCCATAAGGGTAGTATCCATACAGAAGTGCGCAGCTGAGTTACTGCATGGTCGTACTCGTTTTGTAGGCGTGACAGCGGCTTAATGCGTTAGTCTTCTAAACCATAAATCTCCTCTTGTACCCCATTTTAGACTGACAGGAAGCCAATCAGTTCGTCCTTGTTCTTTGTGAGAGTGTCACATACCATTTGCCTGGCATTCTCTCTAGAACATGCCTTAGTAAATGGCTTTGTGTCAGCAAAGTAGATGCTTCGATTCCCTGAGGCGTATGACCGTTTTCTGAGCTGACATCATCGGATTCGGATGGCGAAGCCTTGCTTTCTTCTTCTAGGAAATCGCCATATTCGATTTTGCGGTAATCACCACGGGATCAATTTATGTTGGTTGACACCGCTGATCCAAGTTATTGAAGGCGAAGAAAATTGCGTAGCCATAGCGGTCTGACCTCCCTTTCCCCTCCCCTTCGGCAATTTAATACAGTATTTAAAAAGGACCTGATTAAATATGTAAGGCATAAGGTTTATATTTACACTAGACTGCGATGTGATGTTTCTGAAAACTATCGATTTTTCCACGGAGAAACGCCACAAGTCAAAATCCCCCCACCCCCACACTTAGCTGGACGTTTCTCGTGGAAAAATCGATATGTGACGCTTCCCTTGGTCAAGTGAGCCGATGAATCGCGGGTGTCCAAATGTTATCGACGAAGAGTGAGGCCTAGACGGGGGATACTGTACAAGTTCCTCTTTGTTCCTTTTCCCTTAATTTATGGTCCGAGACGAACTCCATGATACCACTAGAGCAAAAGAGACTTCTCAATATATTCCATAGACGCGGAATTATGCAGCGTAATTCTGTTTTTTTTTCCAGTCGCTTAAAATAAGCCATCCTATAAGTTATCCACACCTTCGAGTAACACCAAATCTTTAACTAGATTACTATATTACTTCTCATCACCAATTTTGACACTCGACCAGTCTACAAAGGCTCGTGACTTCGCTTCGAAAGTAATATGAATTCCTATGCTTACGGTCCGAATGAACTAAAACGTATTTGCCGGCATTACTACCAGGTCAGTATACATCCTGCTTGAATTGACAGCCTTTGAGCCGTCAAGATATATCTTGGGAGTGTCCGACTTATAATTTGTTTTCTCCTGAATGCTCGCTTTTCCGTCCCGTAATTTTTGACGATGATTACACAAAAATGAAGGAAGGAGAGCGTTTAGGATCTACAATCCGTGGTACGAGTATTGAGACACTTTCGCCTTTTCTCTCCCCAATGTTGGGTAGAACGATTGGGCTAGAGGAGAGGAGGATGAAAGGCCAGCACGGCCGAAATTTCGCGATTAGTTTATCGAAGTGTCCCAAGTAATCCTGTCTTAGATTGTATAGGTAGGATTTTAAAGTCACCACTCTTCTATGCCACCTTAAATTCATTCTATCAACAATATTTTATCAATAAACTTTCAGTCTTTGACTGTGATTACATTACTTTCATCTCTTGACTTTGTTTGAAAGTTTGTTTGACTTTGCGGGGGAAAAAGCTTCTTTGTCATTTAGTGACTAAATGAAAACTACCAATATTTTGCTTTTAGACAATCATAAGACGAATGTTAAATGAACTAAGCGATTAGTTGCTGTTCTAGAAATAGCGATTAAAGTAAGATAACAAAGCAAGCTTTTAAGAAGCATTTAAAAGCCCTACGTAGAATCTAGAGTAATACTAAAAGCAATGCATTTAAAAATAGATTGGAACAAAGTCAGCTACGGTTCAATAAAAATGGTGCCATAAGCTCTTGTAAACAATTAACAACATATACTGTAGAATTATAATAGCTGTTCTAAATCTCTCATTTTGGTACATGTACAAATGATTAAATAAGATGAAATTCGGCTTTAGAGGCTTGTGGTGGATACAAATCCAATCGGCATGAAAACACTCAGATTTATAATACTTAAAGAAATGTTTTCAGAAAGTTCTTTTATTGAAGGTTGGTATTCATAATGAGATATTCTAAATCGCATAATATATTTCAGTGCGGGCTAGAGTACCTGTTACTTATGTCCCTAATCGTAAAACTTGATTAATTCAGACTTCTATCCGTATTAATCCTCAGGAAAATACACACAGTTTCTGAACATAAAGTCAGAATAACGCTGAAAGAAAACAGTCAAGCGACTGCGGTCTCAACGCTTTGTTTCTCTACTCTGAAGACGAACATTTTGGTCAATTAAAGGTATCGTATTTTTGGTGCTTTTAATATTTTGTTTTGGTAATCTGAATAGAGAGAAAGAGGCCAATTCATGTTTGACAAGAAAGCTCTTCGCCACGTGTGCCACGGCTAAAACTAACCCATGTTTAGCTCACCGCAAAACGATAACAATTTCTAAAACTATATAGGTCAAAAGCGACTTACAATAGCTTTTTCGCAGCTTTCAAGCCTTGTTTGTGTACTTTCTTTATGCAGAATGCGGTTTTAGCAATTTTGCTTCGGCTAATCCCTTTTTCTGTCTATCTCTTCCATCTAAATCTAAATTAATCAAACGAGATGCATACTTCTCCGATAAATTCAATACAACAGAGTGCATTGTTTGGGATTTTGTTTTCGTTAAAGAAGATTCGGTACAATGGAAACCTATTCTGTCCTTATAGCATTATCAAGTCCATAGACCTCTTTACACTAAAACTGCAATAAAATTCGCGATCATTTCCCTTCTGTTTGAAACTAAAGTAAGTAAAAAGGCCAACATAGTACCATTATCTCGACGACCGGCAGATGTTGTCTAAGTTAATCCCGCAATAAGTAATTGGCTATCATCTAGTAATTCAAATTCGTGTTAAAATTAGAGCCATTTGTTTCGAAACTCCAAACAGTGAACTGTGTTCAGCTTGTAGTAGATTTTCAAAGCACTAGTCAGTAACATATGCCTAAATATTGTTACCCACGGGGCCCTAAAGAGAGCAATTTTTTGCCTCCGTAGGTGCTCATATAAACACTGACAACGCAAAGCAGAGACTTTAGCTCTGTCTTCGAGTTATGTCAACGAATAACTTTTTTCTACGATCAAACTTTAGCATAATAAATATGAAAGGTTGCTTCTTATCCTATTACAACTCTCATTGTCGGTAATCTATCAGCGGCTTAGCTAGTTTAGACTGAGTCGCTGGTGGCAACCGAAATGTTCTTGCGAAACATGTCCTTTGATTCGCTCCAGAGGTATTGAAAATAGGATGATCAATTATTATATGTTTCAGTCCGAATAAAAAATAATAAATTTAGCGTTGCTGTAGCTTTCGGCAAAAAAGCCGAGTTCTGTGTAACAACCAGTATAAAACAACTCCTGGCTAAGAAAAGACACTTCGAAGACACATTTTAAACATTCATAAATTCGCCTATTGGGCCGCTCTTTTCAAAGGACCGGCACTAAAACGTTTTCTAGAACTCTTTGACTGAGTATTCCGAGCTTTATAAGTTTGTATTTCTTTATATTTCTGTCAACATTGAATGAAATAGGATCATGCGTTCACAGACAAAAACATAGCACACACATTCTACTTTATAATTGGGTATAAGTGTATAATAACTGAAATAACGCACTCGGGTTTTTAGATTTATCCCAAGTTAATCGATTTCAATGAGCAAATAGTTATTTAAAGAGGAAACATGCACGCCCCATACTATGAAAAACATTTTATATCTTTGATTTATAATTATGAGTTTATAATACGTGAAAAAAGTGTACAACTTTGGCATTTATCGAAGATCTGTTTGCAATTAACTAACAAATAAAGTTAAAAAATACCCCCGCCCCATTTAGCGAAAACCGGTTCATAAGCCTTAAGTTATAATTTAGCCATGTTGCAAATTTTTTCTTTGATCTAATTCGCCTCGTGTTCGCAACATAGAGGAAGAAAAAGGCAACATTTTACAAAGACCCCCTACCAAGTTTAATTATCAACGTTAAAAATAAGAGTTTGATTTGGACTCACTCAAGATAATGTGCAGTTTTAATTGCAGAAAGCAATTACTTCACCTATGTAACTTCTTTCGCTTGTCTTTATAAAAGAATAAGGCATATATTAATTTTATTTCAAGAAAAGTATTTTCATACATGTAAAATAACTTTTAAACAAAAAGTTTGCCGGATTAGTTCTCTTTTCTTTTAAATTTATATTGACTCTGTCTTGTTTAAAAAATGCAAGTAGTTAAATATTCAAGCGCGTGACTTCATCCGCGACAATGCTGTTTCATCTCAAAACTTCAGAAACACTGACTTCCAAAAAGCTGTGCCTTTTCCGAGTTTCCACGCTTTTCAGCATTTTGAAGTTTACCGAGGTTCTGCAATATTTAAATAAGAGTTTTTCTTTGTTTCCTAAATTTCAAATACCGTACCCTACGATTAATAAATCTATTTCAAAAGTGATTTTCTGTGTAGCTAAGTTACATATTTTCCTTCTCGTCTCCTAATATACATCTTGGGATTCCTGATCTTGATCATCAAGAAAAGAAAGAATGGTTAGTTTCCTTAAATCCGCTTGCACGAGTTTGGTTGTAAATTAAAACCAAGATCATGATAATCTCAGAGTGAAATCCATCAACTGCTTCTTTCCCCTGACACTGTAAATATTAATTATACAGTTTTATTGGACTAAAAGTCAAGGGAAAATTAACAATTAAGGAGTACTAATAGAGACCTACAGTTCCTAAAGGATAAAATATGGCCCATCTAGCAACAGGCATTACCAAATAGTCTAAATATTGCACTCATTATCAAAGAAAATAACTGTGAACCCAGATAAAACTGCGAAATGACTGTGTGTTTGTCAATCCGGCCAGCTTTGGCACTGCAGGTCCTATTTTTCTGGAGGATAAAGGACTCAAAACAGTGACAGATGGGTTGAAAACCTTTAAAAAAGAATCACAATGAAAAAAAACATGCTTTACTCCAATAGCGGAATATAGCTGTAATTTAAATGCAAGACCAAAGGTTTTATAAAGTTAACGTGTTGGATATACAATAATCTGGGTTTTTTTTAGCTTTTGTATGACTTTTCGTTTCGCCCGCAATTCACACATAAGTCGGACTGAGAGATTGTTTCATTATCGGTAGTTTGTAGCTTAGACCACTTTCGCGATACGTATTTGATGTATTTTGTGGATGTTCAAAGTGGAGTATGTTTATATTCTAATCAACCTTTCTCTTTATTCCCTTCATTCAATCAGGCTTTCGAGCAACCAAATCCACGCTTAATGTCTTATTTTAATTAGTCGATTCTCGTCCGCATGACAATAGTTCATCTAAGGCCGTCACATTTAGCACGTATAGAACCTCCCTTGAAGTTGCATTTACAAAAATATACATCTCACAATATTCAGTGTACGTTCATTCTTGCACGCAAAGAGTTGTTAAATGATGTCCTAATCTAAAGTAAAATCTAGATGGATTTTTAAATGCTACATCTGCAAAACTATAGATCCCAATACATGAAAATTAGATGCTCCAAGACGGAAGTGAAGTGAGCCGGGCGTATCCATGGATACCGAGTTGGTCGGTCTTGCATGTTCGACGTAACACACGGCGTTTTCAAACAAAAGTGCCGAACTATTCTCCTTACACAATGGCCGAAAAACTAAAAGAGCAAAATAACCTTATTCTATATTGGGATACGGAGCAGTTATTGGCTAATTACTTGTGGAGTTCTCCAACAGATGTTAAGAAAGTAGTTATCTATAGTCGGCGAACCGGCCAGCTTTTATTAATACCCCGCACAAAGGCGCTGGTCGTCAACTAGGTAAGGCCTCTAAAACGACTGCACTAAGGTATAGGACAAAGGCCAGATAATAGAGAATTAATTTCTCAATTAATTCCTGATTACCGGATATCATTAAAGTCAGCATATGAATCACTGCCTACTTATAAAAGGAAACCGCCAACAGGTATCCTAACATCGGATATAGCTTTAGCCATGGACGGTACTCAACCGCACAAGTTCGTCTCGCCACGAATACTCCAAGGTTACTACGTTTTGCCTTGCTGTGCTCCACACTGCTGCCAAACTACTAATGAAACAATAAGACACCGTGTAAGACAGCCGTCTTTTTCTATCGACTCGATTCTTGGTGGCTCTTCCACATCCCACAGCAGTAGAGACCTACCTTTGGCTCTGGATTACATAAGAAAGCAAAGCGCCTCCACGCTGTCAACTGATTTATCCCCAATACAAAGAGTGCAGCCTTATCCTAGTTATGTTTCTTCTGTGGATTTCACTCGGGGTGTCAGCGTTTCTCTCGATAACAAAGGTAACATATCTTTTCTATGATTCAGGGATTTTGTTGCAGGAAGTTAGCTCTTTGGTAAGCAAGCTGTATCATACTGGACAGTACCCTCATCAATCCTGTTCGAATGTATTACTAGGTTAGAAACTAGGTGAATGGTCTATTGAAAAATGACAATATCTTATGCTACAAGTTTAAGAATCACGTTGGCTTTACCTACTAAAGTCGGGACTTTGTTTTGAAAGTGAACTCTTTAAATTTAGAACCCAACAATAGCTAGTTTTCAGTTTAAAATTCACAAGCAAAACCGCGGGTTGGTCGTGCAATTTGGGTGTTAACCTAACTGACATTACAAGAGCTGCGATTACTTTACCAAATGATTACACTATTGAAAAATTTAACGAGCAACCACAAAAGAATCACATTTCAGGAAATATAACCACAAGATTTACGGCTCTGTCAATCAGCATGACCATACTGAGTATTGACTACACTTTTCTTCCGTCCAACCAAAACTCGAAACCCAAACCCAAAATTCAAATAACCGAATCAACAACAAGGAAATATTTCTCAGAAACAAACAAAGTTGAAGATCTAGGGCATGAAATGGAATTTAGAGTTACTAAAAGCACATACTAAGAAATACTTGAATATTTTACACTTGTCTCGACAGCTTTCTGTCAACACGCGTAGTATAAGTCTTGCGTATTCGAGTGCGTTATTTAATTTATTGTTAGAAGCGAATACATTCGATGACCGCAATTTTTTTCAAACCAACACCTAAAGTACCAGGTAGCGCACAAAAGGTAGTGAAGGAACATAGATCTAATTCTCGAAAGTATAGAAGCTAAGGTGGGACATACTCCAAATTATAGTGTTAATTAGATTAACACTCTAATCACGTTAACTATTCAGTCTCACGAAAGAGTCTCTGCAAATGGCAAAAAAAGCACTCTACTTTCTCAAGAAACCTGAAGAAAACAGTAGCTGGAAAATAAATCATATTTACCCATTTGAAATGATGTTAGACTCAATCAGCTATACTGAGGTTGGTAAATTTCCATTTAGGGTATATATAGAGATTACTTCATGGAAAGTGCGCGCGTACGCCGGATTTTTATTCATGAGTTGAGGCGTCCCAAAACGAACGCGCGAGGTACGAGCGATTGAGCCGTTTTGATACGTAAAAATGGCTGAATAAAAATTGTACAAGCTCTTTCCATGGAGTATTCATTTTATTTTATAGGTACTGAGATATGATTCATATGAAGCAAAATATTACTAGTGCAATATGTAACAAAAACCGTTCGTCTCGTTGATTTTAGGAAGCCACTAAAGTATTCAACAAGTTGAAGCGAAACTGATACATTAGCATAAGCGTGAATAAATTCAAAAGGCAGTTTACAAAAATATTTTAAATATTCATTTCAAAAAAATATTCTCCAACTTATAAGTATAGTGACTCTTTTAAATGCTGTACTCAGTCTTGCACTTAAAACAACATTTCATTCACACAAATACAAAGAATGAAAAAGAAGTACAAATATAAATAATGTAGTCTACGACACATATTTTTACGACGGAGCAATGAATGGCTCCATCCAGGTTTCTATTTAAAACAAAGTACATGAAGCTCACTTCTTCTTTGAACAAAAATCGGTTGTCCAATATTATGAAAACAACGAGCGGGTTGTATTGCTTTATGAAAACCTATAAAGAAAGAATATTGGCGTTTGCTATTGTTTTGTATATGGAGCTACTTAAGCGATTCGCAACGTGTTTAAAGATTGAATAAGTACTAGCTTATTTTTTTTTGGTACCAAAGTTAGTGCCTTATAGAAAAAAACTCCATTAAAATCTTTACTCAGCTCTGATTGATTGATTGATTTGTCTTCGCTAAGAATTAAATAGGGTTTCCCACACGTAGATTATTTTACTAACGGATAAAAGGGTTTAGAAAATTTTTCTTTGCCTTTTAAAGTATTCTAAAGTAATTCAAATTGTATATCCTTCGAAAAAGACGATGATTGAACTTTAAAAATATGTAGTAGTTTCGATGATTTTAGCCAATTAAAATATCTAAATTAAGTAAACTGAAGTAATGTTTAGGAAGTGCCTTTGTCAATATATTTTTGAAGAAAAGGCCTAAAGATGTAAGTCAAAAGTCATTGTGTGTTTCAGGCACTTTCCTGCCGTGGTTTTGTTTGGTCTTGGGGCTCCAAAATTGCCAGCTTCTTACTGAACGGTTTAAAGACAACTGTACATCAACGATTTTTGTAGCCATTACCAAATATCTTAACTAAGTTAATAAATTTATCGAAAAAGTGATCACCTTATAAGTTGCCCAAGCTTGCTCAGTTTCTAACAGCTCATAACAGTCAGATCTGTTATGAAGCCATGCAGTATGTAATATCCTTCTTTTTGCAGTTATTAACTCCCCACCTAGAATAGCCTTATGCTAAACGTGGGTGTGTTACTTCTAGTAAATAAGTGAAGTAAACTGAAAGTTCTAACCCTAACACGAAGCCGTTTATACGAAACTGCCCAGTTCAGTTCAGTTCAGATTTATTTTGCACATGTTCAAAAAGAAAAATATTACAGTTTATGAGTATTAGAAAGGGAATATGAGAAGTAAATATAAGTGAGAAAAAATATAATAAATCAATAGTGCACAGTGGTCAAAGTAGCATTAGGGCTTTCAAGTTGACCACTGCAAAAACTTCAAATGTTTATCGATAATAACTAATCTATTTAATGTGATTCGCACTAATAAAACAACCTAAAACTAAATGAGTTGAGACTCTAGCTTGGGGAACAAATAAGGAGAAATGATCAACTGCTGTTACACGATCGTCGAATTAAGAAAAGGTATATTCGCTGATCAAATCCCTTTACGGTGTCTAGCAAAAAAATACTTGAGAATAAAATTAAAGCTCGCGAGAACGAAAGACATTGAATAAGTTTTAGCTACAGTTTCGATTCTTGCTATCTGCCGTTGATTTTCCGATTAAAGCGTAGCGAGTAATTACTATTCATTCATTACTATATATTAGGACTGCTTTGAGCTAACTTGATTTACGTTAGAGAGTGTTTCAGCAATAGACCATTGCATAAATGGCATCCATTTGGAATAACCATTGTTTAGGAATCTTTAGTCTCGCATTCATGTGAAAAAGCTTTTAATGTGACAACGTGAACACAGTGTCGGGGACCTATTGAAGCTGGACGCCATTTATGCAATGGGTCTATACTTTAGATTGTGGTAATTTTAAAATTATTTGCATGAGCCTATCTTCAGAATTTGTTTCGCGTCCCATATACCGGTATACAAATAACCTAACCTAACCCTAACCCATATACCGGTATACAAATAACCTAACCTAACCCTAACCCATATACCGGTATACAAATAACCTAACCTAACCCTAACCCATATACCGGTATACAAATAATGCGATAGCAAAGCCTAGTACGCTGGCTGATTTGCTAGAATCAAAGAGCTATACACCGCCTGATGTTGGCCTATGACAGTCGCGAAGAATTCAAGGACGTCATTATCCTTATCAGGTCTTCCTCGTAAACATTGATTGGCGCGTATGCCTGCACGAGTTTTTGTAATGTGCTCATTATGACTGAAGAGACCACCGGCCCTAAATAATAGTCCATTAGGACCTTAAGCTTAATAATAACCCGGTCATTAACAATTGCCTAATCACCTACAAACGATGGTCATTTATTTAACACTTCCAATTAAGGGTCCCGTTTCCGATTCTTGCAAGCTTGGTAAAATATATTTGTTTTTGGGGCTTCGTTTGATGAGGTGATCATTATCAGAAAAGCTGTCCTCGAAAACAAAAATGACCGGTTTACAATTCTACTTAAAACTTATCTGGAAAAGTAAAGCGCGATTTGAGGCCCAATATTAGGAAGAATATACTTTTGAAATGTTTTTGATGTGAATCTCCCCTCCCCAATCATACCCACCTTGCCATAAAATAGGTTAAACTTGCAAGAATTTGTATTTCTTTAAATCAAGCCAGACACTGTCTATTCCGTCTATAGCGAGTGTCAGGCTGTGTGAATGCATAACAGCGAAAGGTTTAAGTGATTTCATTTTGATCTGACATTTTACGAGAACCGATCCTTATCAACTGAAACAGGAAGTGAAATATTAAACCGGTGAAACTGGTTCGTGAGTCATGTAATAGCTCGCATATTTGCACTCGCTATGGTCTATATTTGCACTCGAAAACTTTTATACAAATGTTGTCATTTTGTTACTGAGGAATTATCACTGAGAAAAGGACTTCAACTGTGTGCTGCCAAGTGAATATTTATTTTTGAAGATGACACCAATCTGTTTAACTCCTGTGATAATCCAAAAGAATTAGAGACAGTCAGAAAAGAAGAATTTAATACTTACTTAAAATACCAGGTATGCAAAAAATAAAACAACTATGGCTTATCTACATTCAAATTTTCTTTGTCTAAAATTTGGCAAACAATCCCTACAGAATTTAAAAGTTTAAATCTCTTACAGTTAAAAAAAAAACAATACAAACTGTACTTATCCAGTCCCAGCTATAATGTGTTATTCAAATATTTTTTTTAATTGTCTCAACATGTCGCATATTTTATATTGTATACTACACAATACAAACTCTACCTCATCCAGTCCCAGCTGTAATTGTTATTCAAAATATTTCTTTAATTGTCTCAACATGTCGCATATTATATATTGTATACTACGCAATAGAAACTGTACTTATCCAGTCCCAGCTATAATGTGTTATTCAAATTGTTACTTTAATTGTCTCAACATGTCGCATATTTTATATTGTATACTACACAATACAAACTGTACTTATCCAGTCCCAGCTATAATGTGTTATTCAAATTATTACTTTAATTGTCTCAACATGTCGCATATTTTATATTGTATACTACGCAATACAAAATGTACCTCATCCAGTCCCAACTATTTAACAATTAGACCCGCAGCCCAAATGGGCTACGAGTCAATAGCCCATGAGGCACAGCCGAATGGGCTATTTAACTCGTAGCCCATGAGGGCGAGAGGTCTAATTGTTTTAGTATAAACTAACTAGTCGGACAGTAGAAAAGTTGAAAAGACGTTATTATTTCTTGAAGATGAAATAGACCTATAGTAGGGTAGCCAATCAGAATGCAGGATTTGTAAAAGTCCACTAGTTGGTTTATACTAAAATGTGTTATTCAAATTATTACTTTAAATTGTCTCAAAATGTCGGGGCACAGATAAGTCCCTAAATTTCAACGGGCACAGATAGTGGTGGATATTTACCTCGCCGAAGCGGCTCGGGAAATGATCCACCACTATTCACCTCCACTTCGGTGAATAATTGTTAAATATTCAGGACTAGTATATATACACGGCAAAGTGCAAAAACTTTGACCCCCCGCACCTCAACTATATAACTATATCGGGTGCATTATGGGTAGGAGTAAGTTCATTAAAATGCAACTACAGCCGATATCCGGGCGCGTTTCCAATACTTGTGTAGTTGATTTAAAGTTCGAGAATTTATCTAGAATGCAACACTTTTACTTGGAACAGGCAGGAAAGCTTAAAGTAAAGTAAGTGCACTCTATTTACCGTTTGGTCAAATATTTTTCCTGATTTTATGAATTAATGTTGACGTTAGCAGAACGAACCCGGACGGAACTGGCATGCCGAATTTCATTTGCGAAGCAAGAATTCAACGCTATTTTTGAGATTAAAATAGCTTAAAGGTTTACACAATTTATATTTTTTTTTACAACAAATCATAATACATTTAATTATTTTGATTAAGAAACGGATATAAATCAACGTATCCCATAACATTACCATATTTTATGGTACGAAACGATTCTAAAATTTTCTAATAAACTCTTAGTTATTCCTCTTGAAATTTCTTATCCAGTTTTATTCAAGGTTCGGCGGGATCCTGTTTTATGGTATTATTTTTTAGTGAATGCTTTTATGTTGAATGTTCTTATTATTGTTGCACATTTTACATTTCTTTCATTCTTATAATTTATTTTCTGATGAAACTGTTTATTATTTGCAGCTCCAAGCAACTGCAGTGTGTGAATTTCTTCTCATCGGGATCAGCTAAAAATAAACATACACACAGCAGTTAAAGGCAACGATTCGATGGTCAAATCTTACGTTACACTATAAAGTTTTTATTTTGCTTTGTTGGAACGTTTTTAACTATAAGCCAGGCTCTTGTGCAGTTTGTGCATGCAGTCAGCTCTGTACATATGACTCCTTTCATTCTGCTCACAGAGGTAGAAGACAGGACGGAATAACTGCTATGCGCTGATATCGAGCTGAGTTTGTTCATCGCTCTGGTTGTTGGTTTAGAATCACTGACAAAATTACTGACAAAATTACTGACAAAAAAATGTAGAATGTAAAAGTTTCTTACGAATTGATATTGGCCCTGAACCCACAGATCAGGTGTAATCATGTCTCCTCTATATGGGCTATCTCGATATTTTAGGTCATCAGAAGATCTCCTAGCAGCTTCAAAAATAGCTCGAACCTGAAACTTCGGCCTGATCTTTTCCCGTTCTCTTTCCGCCAACCAGGGATATGTTATCGGTTCTGCAAATATTCGACCTAACAGTAAATATATAGAGTGCATTTAAATACTCAGGTTACTTTAAGCTTTCCTGCCTGTCCCGAGTAAAAGTGTTTTATTCTAGATGAATTCTTGAACTTTAAATCAACTACATAAGTCTTCGCATAGTTAATAGAGTGGAATGGTTAGGAAACTCAGGGACCTTCTTTGTTATATGTCTTTGTTAGCTTTTTTCAACCACTACCGTGCACAAAACACAATAGAAATTCCAACATGTTAATCAATCAGCCAATAGAAACGTGTGAGTTCAGTCGTTCAGGGAACGCTAATGAACTATGATCGTGCACAATCTTTTGTCTTACCCCTTCCAACCTAAATCGCAGCGCCTTTGTTAGCCCTTTTGAAGTTTGCCGGGTTTCCTAACCATTCCACTCTATTAACTATGGTCTTCGCTATAATGATTTGCAAACGCGCGCGGATATCGGATGTAGTTGCATTTTAATGAACTTTACTCATACCCATAATGCACCCGATATAGTTATATAGTTGAGGTGCCGGGGGTCAAAGTTTTTGCACTTTGCTGTATATATATATATATATATATTAAATATATATATATGAATATAAACTTTAGCTGCCGGGTTGATGCGGGGCCTTCCAGTATGTAGCAGCAAGAGAACGGAATAACTTCTACAACCCTGGAATGTTGCAAGAAACAACAAGAATGAAACCCAAGAATGGAGCTTGAAATGGAGCTTGAATCTTGAAACCCAAGAATGGAGCAGAAACCCACAGGGGACTAACCAGAGTTCCTGAAGCTTTTCAGTTCTGGATGTGAGATAAACTTCGAGGAATGAGAGAAATTGTAGGACAAATGTAATTAGTTTCACAGTCCCAGTCAAGAACAAAACAATCAATATCTTTGGATCCCGGGTTCCAAAATCTAGAATTAAATCTTGGCAGTTTCGCATTTAACTAGTTAGCAATGCAAACCGATCAATGGTACTATGCCAAACGTGATCAATCGTCAGTGGCGGATCCAGGATTTGAAAAAGGGGGGTGACTATTTTGACCGGTACAGTTTCTGGTGCGAAATTTCTTACAAAATTTGAACGAATGTATTTTATTTTTACGAATTCTTATACAGAATTTGTTTTTGGCCCAAAAGGGGGGGGGGGGTGACATGTCACCCCCGTAACCACCCCTGGATCCGCCACTGATCGTGTGGAACGAACTGCAAGCTAAACCCAATAATCAGAATCATAAAACCGGCTCAGAAAATCGGCTTTCTTGTTCTCCGATCTGGGAACCATTCCATTTCAATTGATACCTTGCTGGAACAGCAGATCCTAAAAATCTGCATGAGCACACGAGATTATTTTAGGAACATTTTGGTTATCAGTAAACCATTTAACGGTACAGCTGGACAATTTATGGATGAGAGATGGAAGAACGTATTTAACGGCCAAAATTTCTCGCATGGTAGAACTCCAACGGCTTTATTTGTCTGACCACATTGGACGATGTACCCTCCAAAACCCGTATTGCTCGCGTCAGAATAAACGATACCGACCGAACTTGATCTGGAAATAATCGGCCTGCCGTTTATGAGATCAAAACTAGACGACCAAAACAAGAGCTCGTTCAAGATCCCCGAAGTTAGGGAAACACGTTGATTCCAACACGATCTCTGGTCAATCGCAACATAGCATTCCCTGGTTAACAGCCTAGTAACAACAACAACAACAAGCTTTATTTGTACCTTAAAATAAATTAGAGATTACAAATATAACATCCCCTACCGCACAAGACATGGAATTAATCTGGCCAGTTACAGAAGCCAAATTTCTAATGGGTTAGGGTTAACGTCTTTATACGTTAGAAGCAAATCAATGGATGATTTCAATTTAGAAATCCGCCTCGCCGGTATAAACAAACGCCCTGAAACAAAGTCCAGTGAAGTTCCCCAAAAAGTTAAGATCTGAGTAGCCCGCCCACCGATTTTTCATTGTCAATCGTAAAGCCGGAGAATACAATATCCTGCTTAATGGGTCTCCTAAGAAGTTGAGCTGCCTCAAAAGACAGCGCGCCGCCAATCCCGTCGTATAAATAGACTACAATCTTATGACCGGAACTGCGCCAATGCTTAACCAACTGTCTATTAAATGACTTTAGTAAAGACATAGGGGGCGGAATGTTCGTTGCTCCTCTAGCTTTTACTTAATTCCAACTTCTGCTCATGAGATAGAGGATATTATATCTGAACTTAAACCTGACAAAGCATGTAGTCCTTTTAGCATACCTATTTCAACATTAAAATTGCTCAAGGCTGCATTACGGAGTGGACCGTCTAGAAATACTTTATAATTATTCATTCTCCTCTGGCATTGTTCCAGATCGCTTCAAGATTGCAAATGTAATTCCTGTTTACAAAAAGGACCTCTCCTCTCTCTTTTGTGAACTACAGACCTATTTCACTTTTATCTATTTTTAATAGAATTCAAGAGAAACTGATGTACAAACGACTACTTAATTACTTGAATAAGACTGCTGTCATCTTCGAACGTCAGTTTGGCTTTCAAGCTAAGTATTAAACTACACATACACCCTTATAATTAATTAACCATATTCAAAAGTCTTTCGAAAAAGGTTCTTATGCACTAGTCAATTGAAACTCCGGCCCACCGACCCCCGGGACATAGCGGGGAATGTAACATTTATACAGTGTTACATTTTGACCTTTTCCCCGCCCAACGGGGACAGTTGGCTGTTACAATACCCGCCCCTATGGCCCCGGCATGTGCTTCAGAATTTTCAATTGGAAGGAGGCATTGATAAATTGAATATACATAAGCTTCAATCTGTTGTTCCATTACTTGAAAAAAATACATTTTCTGAAGCACATCACTAGCGGAACCGGGGGAGGGGTTTCGGGGGCTGCAACCCCTCTATGATTCCTGTGTAAATCACTGTAAATTCAATTTTAAAATCTCTAGATTTCACAAAATCCTGGATCCGCCCCTGTACATTTTCTATTACTATACATGCTTTCCGCACTTTTACAGTCTCCACCATTGTCTTGTTTATCAGAAACCGTTGTCTGTCAACAAAAAAAAAACAATGCGACAAAGAAATATAAAGGAAATATCATGCAGCTGCGTTTAAATATATTTAAGTAATGATCCGTGTAAAAAGTACGACAAAATCCATTGTTATGTGGCATTGAGCCTCCCTCACATGGGATTTGTCTGTGTTTTAGACTACGAAAACACTGGGTGATAATTATGATTATTCTGAAATAAAAGTATTATGAAACCTTAGTTTCATTCTATTTTTATGAACAAATTATCTTCCATCCAATAGGAACAGCCAAAAACAATAGCTACGAAACAGGCACGATTGATAAGGTTCCGACCATACGATTTGCTTTACAAACGACATTTGGAACCGCAGTGCAAATCGTAGTTTTAATAGTTTGAAAAATTGGAGGAAATTAAACGTCTTCCTAACCTTTAAGGCGATTTTCATGTTTCAACCATTCAGATCAAGAATTTTCACAATACGAAATCAAACCTTGCCCATCTGAATGCCGTTCGGTGTCGTACTTGTTACACGAATCATTACTTAATCTGATATTTTACCGTGACGCAAACTTTAACAAAACCGGCTTTGTTGTTGCAAATAACAAAGGGTGTGTAATAATAAACACTTCCTGATCTACTACTCGTGACTTAACTCAGTATAAACACTGCCTCTGATGGAAACACCCAGGACTTGTTTAAATTAACTACGATTTTTGCGTGTCCCTAGCTTCCGCCATGTTTGATACACGTTGTTGATGCTCGGGCCCAGTCCTGCTCTGTCTTGGCTGGCGTTACAACCACCGCTAAAATCCCCGTAAATTTTGCAAATTGTTACTTTCCCCGTTCCACCGGAGAAATGCAGCGTTAAATGTGCGTTATTCCACGGCCATGTCCCCGTTAATGTCCCGGGGGCCGGGGTTTCAATTGACTAGTGCATTACTCCTTTGCTATATTTATTAACTTATCTAAAGCATTTGACACAGTAAATCACAATATTTTATTGTCAAAACGTCATTATTGTAGTATTCGTGGTATTGCAACAGAGTGGTTTACTTCCTACCTTACTGGTAGGAGGCAATATGTAACCATATATAATATTCCTTCATACCATAATGACATTTCATGTGGTGTGCTACAGGTCAGTCCTTGGACCGATATTATTTCTCCTTTATATAAACGATTTTTCTGAATCCTCTAGTGTATTTTATTTCCATCTCTTTGCAGATGATTCAAATCTCTTTCTCACAGATCGCAGCTATAAGAACTTAGAAACTAAGGTTAATGAAGAATTAGCTAAGGTTCATTCCTGGCTCTGTGCCTCAAAAGAAGATTTATCCTCTTGAGATTAATATCAGTAATATGCCAATAGAGCAAAACAATGAAGTCAAATATCTTGGTGTAATAATAGATTCTAACTTAAATTGGAAGGCTCATGTTAGTGAGGTATAGGTATATTGCCTAAATTAAGACACTTTGTCCATCGTTCAATATTAGTTCAACAAGAGGCTGCGTGCAGCCTTAACTCGGGCTGTATACATGTTTGTTTGTTTTGAAAGTATTAACGCTCAATAAAATATTGGTTGCGATGATTTCATGCATGTACACAACTTGGAAAATAAAATGAAAACTAATTAAACTAAACATGGTCTGTTCGTGACTGTAATAATTAGTATACAAGACTAGTGAATGCACATATAAGCAATCACTGATTTATTGTCTGAACCAACATAAAAACCTGAATTATTTCTGAAATACTATATTGGACTACGGATCGGTTATACTAAATTATAGGCAATATGCAAGCCATTGATTCCCACACTAACCCTTTTGGATGGGATGGAGACAGAAATGCCCAGCAAGTCCACATCGTCCCAATTTCAAAACCTAAATTATTCTATTTTTACGACAATCCAGAGTCCTATTTCGGTATTTCGAAGTCAATTCGGTATACTCAGACATGTTTTACAATTTCCTGATGACGTCATACCAACGTTTTGCATGTTTTCCTAGTCATTCTGGGTTTTTTTCAGTCAGCTCTAATTCAATTTTCGTTTTACTTTTTTCTTCTTTTTCGGCATTTCAAATTGACTCTTTTTAACACATTTTAGGGCAACGGTGTTCGCTCTGTAAACAAATCTCGAGTCCAAATCATTGAATGTTTCTTCCCGCTCTCTTATAAAGTTTTATAAATTCTATTTATGGTTGTTCTAGTCAATTCCAGTATCTGTTAATAATTTATATTATTATAACATGACCTATGAAAGTTCTGCACTCTGATTGGCTTAGAGGAATGGTATTTCAATGTAATAGTGAAATTACAAACTCCAATGAGTTGTATTTCAAACTCCGGGGGGGGGGGGGCACTCATGTACATGACGTAATTTAGGTGTGCAGCATTACTGGGTCCAGGCTTGAGCCCAATTTGACTTTGGAACAAATTATCTATCAATACGGGTTGATTTTCATAAATGTCGTGGACATTCTGGTTAATAAAAATACCATCACCACTTTTTATTTTTCAAACTGGGTCAGGCTCTGAAGACAACACCTCACATACCTACCTTTATTATGCAAGCGGTGCCCCCCTTCAGTTTGAAGTTCAGTACATACAGATCGCCAAGCAGGTGCAACAAACTACAAAGCTAAGGTGGCAAATACCTGTCTTTTGACAGCTAAAATTGAAGGTTTTGGATCATCTGTGCATCTGCTAATGGTGATATGAGAAAGTTCAAAGTGATTTCAAGTCTTTGAGTGAGCAGTTGACTGGCGACGAGGTACGTTTGAATCAATGAATGAAAACGAACCGAAAATTCACATTCATCTCGTTCAAACAACTGCCCAGGAACAGCTGACATTACACAAGGACAAAATACCAGCAAAATAAGCCAAGTTTACTTTTAAATTTTATTTTAATTGTTTTGTTTTTAACCCATGTGACCCTTTGCCGTGAGACAGTTGATTCAAATCTTGTTCAAGTTGTCTGAAGAAAAACCCTTGCTTGAACTGCTGGAATTTCATTGCAATAATTTTGTTCAGTTTTCTAGTTTTCGATTGTAAAATTTATTTTGAAGATGAATAACAGTTACTGTCTTTATAAAACAGCAATGTGACAACTATTTTATTGTTTGATTGTGCTTGATGAACTGTCTGAAATCAAACTTTGCTTGTACCAGAAATTGACCTTTTCCACAGGTTATAGCTATTTTCTCTGAACTCTGGAGTCGATTATTAAGCCTTTCTTTGAGATTTGGCTGTTCAATTTAATAAGCAGGATTTTTCAAATATTTTCACTTCAGCTCAAACTCAAAGAAGTAAACAAACTCGGTGCACTTGAGAGAACATATCTGATTGTCTTTTTCAGTAAATTTCTAAGGTCATATTATAAACAAATAATAATATAGCATGATTTGTAGTGATATTTGGCATAAATACCGCTCATATTACAAAATTGTTCGTGGCACGATATTACGAAAAATGAGCAGTATTTATTCCCAATATCACTACAAATAATGCTATTACCTATACTAACTCGACGTTTTACATACGTTTTTCGATATTTACTCTTCCAGTTCGGTTTCTATTTACGGATTTTCACGACAACTCATGTTATTCTTTGACAGTGTCAACTCGGTTTTCTGAGTCACAACTTTATATATAGGTTTGTAAGTCATATCCATGCAGTTATTCTTTTGACGATTTCAACCTTTTCTTCTTAGTCGAACTCCATAAAGTCACACCCTAGGCATCCACTCCAGTTCAATTTACGGTATTCCAAGTCGATGTCTCGGCATTGGTTTGACTACCGGGTTTGACTATTAGTACAACGCAGTGAGGACTCGACGCGATCGTTCGATGGTAAGCAGTGGACAATCGAAATCACTCAAATGAGTTTAGCAGTCTGACCTCCTGAGCGAGTGAACTTGTAGGCAATATCAACAACGCAACACTGCATGCAATGATGCAGCAGTACAAGCATTTTCTTTCCGTTTCCATGGATTATTTGCAGAAACGGAACCAATTAAAACCTCCTCACTTTTCACAGAGCTAGAGAAAATCGTGGCTGGCGGCCATGTGTACGTGTCCACGTGGACAGTGCAATCTGATCGGTTGACGGCGAAATAGCTCGACACCAAAAATAGAAATAAAGGAACACCTGGAAAACTCGACTCGGGCCTGCCCACAGGCAGCCCGAGCAATTATACTATTCCTTCGACTACTCTTTTATGGTATATGGTAGTTGTGTGGGGCATTTTGTCCACCGTTCAATATTAGTTCAATTATACTATTCCTTCATATACTCTTTTATGGTATTTGGTTTAGTTGTGTGGGGCAATACAGTATGATTCAACACTTAGACTAATCTCAATCCTTCAGAAGAAAGCTGTGAGAATCATTACGTTTTCTAAACGAGATCAACACACCTCTCCACTTTTCAAGGAACATAATATTCTGAAATTCAATGATGTTATCTTTACATACAATGCATTGGCTTCAGATAACACTGTTATGGCTTGATAACACTGTTCTTCGTTTAATGAGAGCACGTGATCAAGTGCATAAAAAGGCATTAAATCTGGTTCACCTGCGGATTGGGAAGAGTACAGATACCTCCGTAACCAAGTGACGAGTATGAATAGAAAAAAAGGAGGGACTATTTCTCTAACAAATTAGAATAAAATCGAGCAAACCCCAAAGCTTACTGGAATACCTTACCTTACTTTTATATATATATATAAATCAAAAGCAATGTTTTTGAAAACGAGTGTTCATGTATTCATATATCTATATATAGATCTACACAAATTTCCATATAGATAGTCTGGTTCTCTTCGTTAATTACTTTTTTTTGTCTAGTTTGTTTGTTTTTCCTTTTTCGTAATGTCTCGCTTTTCCCCTATTTTTTTGTTCCACAACATATAATTTACTAAACTATTATCTTAATATGACGTTGCCCAGCTTAGTTTAGCTCCACAAAGTTATTCTGGGCAACGTATACTAAATACAGTTTTAATTAATATTTCTTGTTATTACTATGTAATCTAATGGAATGAAATAAAGTGTGTTGTTTGTTGCTATTGAAACCAAACGGCAGAACCTTAAATTCGTAAAATCGGAGGCGTCCCTCGCAAGACCTCCATTTGAAAGCCAAAATCTTCCAATGCATTTCGGAAATGTCAATGTGGTGAAAAATACGAATGAACCGGGAGAAAAAAAATGAAGAACTGTCCTAAGGTCTTCGTATTTAATAGATTTCTTAACGATCATTTTGTTCAAGATAAATCCAAAATGAGGCGTAATTTCCCTGAGGACTGTTGGGCCACGTGGAACGGATTACAATAGTGAGGATAACAAAAGACCTCCCTGATGCAACCACGGTCCAATAGCTCCTGAACTGCCCGCTCGACGAAATCATGATGGCGAGTCGAAGAGGATCTGTTCTCAATGGAATACAGAATGGGAGAATCTTGAAAAGTAATTTTAAAACCGTTATCGATAACGTCGAGAACAAATCGAGACGCCTCCACTACGTCGCGCCAAAAAGAAATATGGTTACGCAACGTCCCTTGAACAAAGGTCCCGGCAGACTCATGTTCATATTCAAATTGGTTCGCCTCATTAAGGCTTGGAGCCGGGTTGTTGGTCTTTGTCATGGTTCGGTACTGATAGGAACTGCAGAAATTGGCCCAATGGCCCCTCCTACCGCACCTGAAACACATATCGCTTGATCGACTATTGTTTCCGACGAATTTCTCTTGCGGACGACAAAACTACCAGAATAATAATTGCCAGAATTGAAACCGCCTTTGGAAAGGAATGAGTAAACGCAGAGTTTTAATCTTTTTGGATAGTTTTCCGCTTTTTTATCTTGTAGCTCTTTAATTCTTGTGGCAGCCCGTTTCTCCGCCTTCTTGTTTTTCTTTGCACCTCCTCGTTATCGGCGAGTTCGTCAGTAACATACTCTTGCACAGTAGCCCAACCGTAAGCAGACTTATCGGCTAATTTGATAATCTTTTGGCGACTATTAATAAGAGAAATACATTGACTCAATTCTTCCTGAGCTTTACCGATATCTTCGTTATCAAGCGCTGTTAATGCTGCTCGGCTACACCATAGTTAATAGAGTGGAATATGAATTAATAGAGTGTTATATGTCTTTGTTCGCTTTTTTCAACCACTACCGTGCACAAAACACAATAGAAATTCCAATGTGTTAATCAATCAGCCAATAGAAACATGTGAGTTCAGTCGTTCAGGGGACGCTAATGAACTATGACCGTGCACAATCTTTTGTCTTACCCCCTTCCAACATAAATTGCAGCGCCTTTGTTATCCCCTTTGAAGTTTGCCGGGTTTCAAAACCATTCCACTCTATTAACTATGGCTACACCTTGAAAGTTTCGTATTGAATTTGAATTGCTCCTCGTTGCCTTTCTTCTTAAATGAAAATTTGTCTGACTGAGCTTCGGATACGATACAAGAGGCAAAGTCCGATTGTGCTTTCAGGATATTGGACTGAGGACCCGTAATTTGATTGTTAAATACATTCAATATAGAGACTTTTTGAGCTTCCAAAATCAGTTGTACTCAAGTCAAGAGGAGCCGAAGATGGTCCTTGTTTCGCCATAACACACTATCCGGATAGCTAATTACCCAATAGAAAAAAACATAGCACTTATCTGAACTTTAGCTGGTTGATACGGGCCTTCTAGTATGTAGCACTTAAGAGAACGAAATAACCTCAACAACTCTATAAATACCCTAGATAGGCACATTGCCAACGAGAGCTTGTGCAGTAACGAGTTATTGGGGTTAGGTGGATTTCATTTCCGAATGGTGGCGTTAACCTGTGGATCTAGTATGGCGTTGCCTTTTCCGAATGGCGTTTGTGGTAGATTATGGGAGAGGACGCGTCGAAGGTTTCGAAAGGAATTGGTCATGCTGTAGATATGCCGCTGTCTAAGGTAATGAATTTTTCTCTGTTGTTTCTGTGTCTATTCAAACCACACGTTGCGCCAGTGTTTGGCAAGCGAAAGTCGCCAATGGACGAGTAACATTTTCAACGTTTCATGTGGAAACACTGACTTGTATGGCCAAATATTGTACTACACTTGGATAATATTTACCCAAAAGAAGCTTTTATTCCACTCAATTCGGTGCAGAAATGAGTTTTTGCCTACAAAACGCTCGCCAGTTTGAGTAAGAGGGAAAAACATTTGACAACTTTCTTGTCTTGTCCAACCAGCAATGTCTAGGCTAGCCTTAATTTACCTTAGGTTGCCTAAGAAACAGATTATTTACGACTAGGATGTCAAGCGATTCAGGATAGCTACGTTTAAGGACCAGAAATTGCGAAGTTATATTTATTTTAAGGCTAATGTACTGAAGACTTTGATTGTGACTAGAGAGTTTCAAAAATACTTAGCGCTAGCAAGCTGGTAAAAATAATATAGGAATTAAAATCTGTTGTGAATGTTTTCATGTCGAAAAACGTATGTTTAAGCCAAAAATTTCGGGCTGGAAATTTAGTATGGATAGCCTAGAGGTTGCAGTTAGTTTTTATTTGGTGAAAATCCATGCAGTAGTTATACTACAACAAGAGCCCATCTGGGCTTTCACTCGGGCCACATGAGATTGAAGATGAAATACACTTTCATTTGAAATCCTTTTAGTAATAACCGAAGGGAAGAATTATTAGCTGAATTTAGCAGTCTTTAGGAGTGGCCGGTAGCGCGGTGACATGCATTCTCTGCTCCCCTAGTATATATATTTCTCGTGTATGTAAATTAAAGAAGTTGACCTCTACTTATTCATGTACCGCACGCTTACAATTTAGTCTGCTGTTCTCCAGGTTCAGAGTACTAATAGATGTGTGTCTCAAATGTATGTTTATATTTGTCCCATATTATAAGTTGTATCCTGTCCACCTATGATGGAGCTATCATATGATATATTTCTCTACTGTTCATTCTACCCTGCGGCTCTTTATCGCAGCTCGCGTCCATATTGGTATTTATTAACTGAAATGCCTGTTGGTTATATACCCTCCTTCCCAAAACTGGTCTGCTCATTATATTACAGAACTATAAAGGGAACTGTTGGAAGCCTTTAATTTCTCGAACCAAAACCTCGGCCGTGAGAGGATTCTTGTTTAAGTTGACCTTGAGAGTTGAATATTGCTTCGCTCATCATAAATTATTCTGCGCGAGTGTTTATTTCTCCGGGGTATTTCTGACAGCCAAAAACACGCTCAAAATTATTTTAGTGCATGTTGGCCTACAGATCACGGTGTTTGCGCTGGTATGTATTATGACCGAGAGTAAAATGAAATGTGGCATAAAACCTACGAAACGTACCTCAAACAAGAATACCGTCCGATGGAAAAATCTATCAGCGCCACGAGGTCAACAAATCGACAAAGAAATGCAGATATAAACACGCAATGATTTCAACCTCACCGTACCTTAATTCATGACCTGACAAGACACTGTTCAGTTTCACTTTCACTCTCAGCTTTGTTCTTGAGTTGAAGTTGAGTTCGGCTTTGTTAAAGACTTCTTATTCAGTTGTATGGTATTGTGCAGTATATTTAAGTGTACAACTGACAACTGAATTTCTAACGAGACCTGAAACAACCATAGGGGCTGATCAAAGCCAGGTCCCGGCTAATCCACAGATCGAATTGGAATTTAGCGTGTTGGTTTTTGCGGAGGGAGGAAAACCGGAGAACCCGAAGGAAAACCCTCGGAGCAAGGGCGAGACACCAACAAACTCAACTCACATATGGCGTCGCGTCCGGGGATCGAACCTGGGCCACAGAGGTGAGAGGCGAAGCGCTTAACAACTGCGCCACCCCGACAGAGATTCAAATAACAAAGCCGTGGCGAAAGAGAAGCTTAAACGAGAAATATTTTGTCCTCCTAGAAAAACACAACATCTTGCCCTTTCTATCGAAGAAGCCTTGGTTTCAGCAGAAAGGAAAACGCTAAATTCCAATTCGATATGTGTGGATCTTTGAGTCCTTCAGGTCCGGCGTCGTGTCGTATATAAAATCACAGGCCATCTGGGTAAAAAACGCGGTCCTTCGGCTCCGACAAGAGCGCCAGTTGCAATATCCTGAGCCTGTTGGAAGGCTTTCGCACGAGTGAAGTTAAATAAAACATTAAACTGCTTACATTTGAGAAGAAGGGACTCCAAATTTGAGAGAAATTTGCTCGCGGATCCACCATTTTTATTTACTGTATTAAATTATGTACAGAAATTAACCTGGCGAGTGTTACGTGACCAGCACAGTGCGATCTGATTGGTGCTTAAATTTAATACATGGGTCAAAAGTCACATTTTGTTGCACCCAAAAAAAAAAAAAAACGCTTGCATTTTAAGACTCGGTGCTGCCACAGGCAGCCCGAGTAACTACAGAATTCAGTGAAGAAACTGTGCCATTTCAGTCGTTTATCTCTAGTAATATAATTCCGCATGATCCCAATTTGACCTTTAATTGTATATTAATAGCAACGAGAAATAAGCATTTCCGGTTTCCGCCAGTTGAATAAATTGCTTTCCTATATCATTCTGTCATTCTGCTGGGTTTGGAAAATGATATTGCGAGATTGCTTTTAGAATTGAAAACAGACAGAACATATGGCAGCAGACTCATACCCTGACATATACGAAGACTGCAAGGCTGTCTCTGTATGTTACCTTTAACTGCTACACAAGCAAAACTAATCTCATCACGCACTAAACACATATAGGCTCTGCCAACAACGATCACAACTGAACACAACACAAAATAGCTCACCGACCATCTGCGAGTTGCCCTTAGGGGCCCTATGTTTTCTCTTATTATTCAAAACGCGAAAAAAAAAAAATTTCCATATGAGCTTCTAACTCTTACACTATTTCTTCCCTCGGGCAGGTAATCATTATTAGATTGATAAATTATTCCCTGTAGAGATCTGCCGGTGTAAGACGCGTTCTTTGTCGCGCATGCGTTAGAGTTACCTAGCAACCACGGCATGATCCTCCATGTGACTTTGACACCCAACATCAATCAACTAACGTGTGCTACGCATTTCTGGTAAAAACTAAAAAAAACACCATTGAATTTCTAACGGGACCTGAAACAACCATAGGGGCTGATCAAAGTCAGGACCCGTCTATAAATCCACTGATCGAATTGGAATTTAGCATGTTGGTTTTTTGGAGGGAGAGAAGCCGGAGAATCTTGAGAAAAATCCTTGGAGCAAAGCCGAGATAACAACAAACGCAACAGTCACATATGGCGCCGCGTCCGGGGATCGAACCTGGGCCACAAAGGTGAGAGGCGGAGCGTTTAACCACTGCGCCACCCCGACGCAGTGGTTTCGAAACTTGATTCAAAACTTGTTTGAAAACTTATTTTGTTCGTCCATGGTGTTGTGGACGGTGGTAATATCAAGGAAAGCGTCCTACACCGGCAAAGGTCTCTTTCGTCTCTCTCTCTCTCTCTCTTCGTTATGGGAAGGAAGCGAACTCTGCCAGTAGGGAAGATAACTTACTTTTACGCTCACGTTCTGTTTTCTATACTTATCAAATTGTATTTGTTTTGCCTCATAGATCAGAGTTCCCAGCTCATGAGAAGAACATGGAAAGCAGAAAAACCAAAGCGAGTGCGAACGATATTCTCCCCTGATCAGCTAGAAAGATTGGAGAAGGAATTCGACACTCAACAATACATCGTGGGCACAGAGCGATTCTACCTGGCCTCTGAACTTGGTCTCACGGAGACTCAAGTCAAAGTGTGGTTTCAAAACAGACGAATCAAGTGGCGGAAACAGAACTTGGATATTTCTAAGGCTGTGGAGCAGGAACATGAGGAAAATTAATATACAAGAACTGTTATGTGTTTGAAAAACATTTAGAGCTGAAATGGCTTCCTCGTTAAACAGAAGTGGACGCCTTATCGTTTCCATGATAGAAACGATATGTAGAAAACTGTTAGTCATAATAGGACAGATAGGAGCTCAAGCTCAAATGTAAATAACCAGAAAATATCAAAAGACTGCATTTTTCGAGCGTAGTTTAAGTTGGAAGTGGTCACCAATGTCTCTTGACCAATAACGACTCTCATCTCACCTAAGATGCTTGAAGTTCCCGATGAGCCGTTAACAGTAAGACTATCATAAAGGAAGAGTTTGACTTCCACAATATGTTTAACTAAGGACCATTAAGAGCGACTGTCCACTAATATCGAGCGAAATCAGAATATCGCGGCAAAAGATGAAAAACACTTTTTCTTCATATTTCGTTCAAAGATAGGCTTTGGTCAGTTAGTAAATGTACTGGGATTTTTTTGTTCAAAAATTTATTTAACTTTGAGAAAAATTGAAAAAACGATTACATCCGGCGTGAGTCCGAGACACCCTGAAATAAGAGTGATTTTACCGGTCTATCTAACCTTGCCCTGTACAAACGCTAAAGGAGCTTCGCATTTTTCGAATTCGGATATTTGTTTAGAAAGTATTGATCAACTGTTTGAGTGCAATAATTAGATTATAGCTTTATTCTCAAGATCCTTAGAGCCCACTTAAATACGCTGTAGTTTGCTAATTTGAAAACCTTATTTCAGGGCACTTTTTGGAAAAAAAAATTTTATATGTGGTATAATTCAGAATCCATTGAAGCTTCGTTTTTGATACAAGTTAGCATTGATCTAAAACATATATGAGAATTAGTTTGGGTTATCTTCTCAGTGCTTCATACGAGCGGTGTGAATTTCGACGAAATGACAACATGAATTTGTAAACAGTCAAGTCTTACTCTTCGACAAGAGTGCAAAATATCGAGCAGAAACCTATTGAACCAGCAGTTTTTAACAATAAACATAACTTAAAAGAGTTGAATGAACTTACCTTTTAATCCCATTGCTAGAAAATCGATTCTTACTAAGTTTTCTTCCTTCTAAGTTGCCCTCTTCAATTGTTGTAATCCAAGGTCACAATTACCAATTAACTGTTCGGCGGGTCAGCTTCCAGACATGATGGAATAATAACGATTCTTGCATTAATCGAATGGCTTTTGACCGCTTAATACAGGAAATGCATTAAAAACATACCTAGCTGCAAAAAAAATCCACTGTTGCGATTGCATTTCGTGTTTTTGTAGGCAACAGTTACAAGAGCGGATTCAGCTTTATGCATGTCACGCGCTCTTGTGTTTGCGTGGTCATGTCACGCGCTCTCGTTGGAGAGGGTGGGAGGGAGGGAAGGGAGAGAAAGGAGAGAGATGAAATAAATGGGCGGGGGATTTTTAACAAACCCTAGTGGGAACAACATCACAGGGGAGCATTATCAAATTATTTATCCGGCTTATATCTCATTCGAACTTTCCCTAATAGTATTGTATACGCCTTCTATACAGTCAGTTGAGGCTGGCTGTACTTCTGATATGAATGGTAAACCATTCATTGAGATTTCATAACCAAATTTGGTACAGCGCAAAATAAATAAGAAACAAAACAATTAACATCCAACATGTCCAAATGGGTTGTTTAATGTCCTCGTCTGGGATACCGTAGAGGCAAGCTTTTTCCCCGCTCCACGGGTTGGGTGTAGTCATGTAATGTGTGCATAACGTGAAAACTAGCAGTGCGAATGAAGAGCCGTGAAAACGAGGAAGCTAAGTTTTAGCGGCGAACGTACGGAAGTGAACTGCGCTTTTCAAAACATTGTAGGCGTACTTATATGGCGCAGAGGCTCCTAGCCGTGTCGTGTTACTCAAGAAATATCCCAACACGAAAAGGCAAGAAAATGGCCAAAAGTAGAGCGCAGCACCAACAAAGAGGCGTCCAGAACGATCCTGACAGCTGACTGACATTTTTGTTCCTGTAGGTTCGGGTAAGAGTTTTCGTGTTAATCTCTGTACGGGCGGCAGTCAGGTGTAAGGAGCCACGATCCACGTGGTCTAGTGACTAACCCTAAATTAGCGAGCAATTGGGGATACTAAGTCAGGGTTAGAGAAGAGGAATTTAATGGTCCTGTGAACTAATCCAAACCCTAACTCAACATATTAAAAAAAACTAACCTTAGACAGAAGAACACGTGGATCGTCGATCTATCGATCTAGTTGATCTGCATAAAGAACTTTTCACGGTCAAAAGTGAAATCAACAACTTTTCGCTAATTAGCTAGCGGCGAAAGGCGTTGGGCTTAAAGTGCCGCTAACCCAATGTCTTTTCAAATAACCCCATAACAGCTGTTGAATTTTTCAAAAATAGGCGAAAAGCAAGCCAGCATTGTTCACAACCGAGTTATCGTGCACTAAATAAAAGCATCAGACTAGAAGGCTATTTCTATGATTATGTTTGTCGTCAATGAAATCTGGAATCCTGCCAACGATACAAACTGCAACAAGTGCTAGTAAATAAAGGCTTTTTGCCTAATTTGATGCCATTCGGCCAAGGCCCTAGCCTGCTTGCAGGCTCTGGTTGATTTGGAGCTATTGGTTGTTTGGAGTTCTTGTGGTGGGAGACAGGAGGGGTAAGGGGGAGAAAGAGGAGGGGGAAAATAGAGTCTGCGACAAGATCCTGTGTTTTTGAAATTCTCGTTCGTCCACAAGGTCTTGTCGCAGGCTCTCCTTTCTCTTTCTCCCCCTTCTCCCTCCTTTCTCCCACCCCAGGGACTCCAAATCAACCAGAGCCTACAAGCAGGCTACCAAGGCCCCAACTGCGCGCTCGTGAGAAAACTTGTCTAACATTAAAAAAAAACAGATTAAAAATAGCAACAACAATAACGACAACGATGACAATAATATCAGTGCGATTGATCAGTGGCAATGTTATAAGGTGGCTCTTCATGAACATTCACGGATAGACCTACAATTTATCATCTTTATCCGAGAGGACAAAAGGTCTAACCATTTGTGGTTTGAAATTTGATGTTTTGCGAAGACATTACCTTTTATCATGATCGAATCTGACTAATCATGTTCAACTATACAAAACACAATATGTACTCAATCGCGTTCGAAATTACAGACTCGTTCTTTGTCGCTGCTAAGTTGGCGGAGTGTGTTAGTACTAAAGTGCGCGGTGTGTCAGAGCAAGGATGGGAAGTCGAGTGTGTCACCGCCCTTGCCCTGATTATTTGCGCACACTTGCTAATACCGCTCAGCGTAGTGTAGCTAACTGGCTAATGTGATATAGTAGTATATAATATGCCGATCCTGGCACAGCACCTCCGTTTTCCGTCGTATATCACATCCGATGACCCCCTCCCCCTAACGCATTTTTGGACCACAATATGTACGTTCTCCCAACTTATTATCTCTCGAGTACCATAGATGTTGTGCCCATTTGTTGTCCCGTTTAAACAGCAATTAGAGAAAGGCTAGTATAAGGTATACATCGAACGATGACTGAGAAAATAAATTGTAGTTGGTTGATGCGAGGGAAGGACACGAAATGCGTAAGGAAGTGTTCTAAGACAACAGAGTACTGTGCTCAGCACAACTTCCAGATACAAAGAGGGGGCGCATTATTCATCCATGTTCGAAGTGTAGTCATGGTTGTCGTACGAGTTACGGACTTTGTACGAAGTGTGGCGCATCACAGCGCCGTATCATTCGCGAGGCGAAATACCGAGAGACTACATGCCGCACTAAGGATTTCTTTTCAAAGGTGTTGGCGGAATTGGAGAACCATAAGGTATTTCTAGATAATTAGGAATCGTGATATAAAAAGAAAAAAAGAAGAAAGAGAACCCCGCATCGTGTCTCTTTCTTCTTTTTTTCTTATGTTAGATAATAGATAGACCCTATAGTATACACCACTAGTATGGACGACCCCCTTGGCTTGCTTGGTTGTAGCCTATATACGATCGATATTAATCCTCCTATTCCACGACTACATATCAATCCCCTGAAATGTGCTCCGAATGTCTATGTCCAATGAAAGTGATAGGAACTGAATTCATATGTTCCACCTGTGGCCTTGTTTCCGAGGCTGAATTTTTTTTATTGTATTGTATTGTATTGTATTTTATTCGCCACTAATAGAAGTTACAAAGTAGATAATACAAAGTAAATATATATAAAGGTTAATGGCGAGGAAGCCTAAAAAGAAACCATTAAGGGCTTATGTGAATTTAGGCTTCCTCTTAAAATAACAGCAAGTGGATAGACATAACGAGTAACTATGACGAACTGGCGTTTTTTCCTTGTTATTTTTTGCGTTACCTGTATTCTTAATAATAATTAATCATGATTAATATTTACAAAAGAGATAGGATTTAAAATTTACTTTGAAAAGAGAAAGGGAGGCGGAGTTAATAAGTTCAGTATCAAGTGAATTAAATAACTTTGGACCTTGAAAGTATACAGAAAACTGCCTTATGTTGGTTTTACATAAGGGAGTGCGAAAAGCTGGAGCATTTCTAGTGTTGTAATTATGGACTTGATCATTTGTTAAAATCTTGTTGTTAAATTTAATTGGCAAAAGACCATTTTTGTAGGAGTACATAAATTGACCTATCTGTAACAAAAGAATGTCATGGAATTTAATTATGTTTAGTTCTTTGAAAATAGGATCAGTGTGAGCATCAAATTTAGTCTTCATTAGGATTCTAATGACACGTTTTTGAAGTAGTACTATACGACGAAGATTGGATGGGTAAGTAGAAGCCCAGACTAAATTACAATATTGAAGGTAAGGATAAATCATTGCATAATACAGTGTTCGTAAAGACGTTTTGGAAAGGTAAAAACTAGATTTAAAAATGATTCCTACAGATTTCGATATTTTGTTGGCTATATGAGATATATATGGTTTCCAAGATAAGTGTTCATCTAGTATTACCCCTAGAAACATGGTTTCTTTTACTTGATCAATTATCTGGTTGTTTATAACCAACTGAAGATTATGACATTGTCTATTTTGTCTGGGTTTAAATATCATGAATTTTGTCTTTGTTAAATTCAATGAGAGTTTATTTGCCTTGAACCAATCTGATAATTTGTTTATTTCAGCATTCAGAGTATTGATCAGGTAAACAGGGTCTTTGTGAGAGAAAAATATATTTGTGTCATCAGCAAATAGAATAAGCTCTAATACATTAGAAACATTATTCAAGTCATTGATATACAATAAAAAAAATAAAGGACCAAGAATTGAGCCTTGGGGTACCCCACAGCAAATCTTTTTAGGAGAAGAGCAGTGCTCATTAAACTGAACGAATTGTGTTCTGTTGGAAAAGTAACTTTTAATCCAATCTAATGCTATGCCACGAATCCCGTAATGTTCAAGTTTGTCAAAAAGAATGCTGTGGTTAACAGTGTCGAAGGCTTTTGATAAATCTAGAAAAATTCCAACAGCAATTTCTTTACGATCAATTGCAGATGAAATTTTATCATATATGTCGATCAAAGCAAGCGCTGTAGAGTGATTTTTTCTGAAACCGAACTGATTATCATTTAAAATATTACATTTATTAATGTATATCAATAGGCGGTTATAAATTACTCTTTCCAAAAATTTAGAGAAGCTTGGTAGAATTGAGACTGGTCTATAATTGGTGAACAAATCTTGTTTATCAGCTTTAAACAGAGGAATCACGCGAGCAATTTTCATTTCATCAGGAACAATACCATGACTAATGGATAAATTGATAATGTGAGTCAAGGGTTCAGAAATAATATCAATAGATTGTTGTATTATAGACATAGGTATGTTGTCATACCCAGAGGCTTTTCCTGGTTTAAAGCTGTTGGCAATTTCTATCATCTCTTCTTTGGTTGTTGGATTAAAAAACACTGAACTCGAAAAAAAGCCGGAAAGAAAATTCTGATGAGACATGGCTGAAGGCTGTATTTTTTTAGCTAAGTTAGGCCCAATATTAGGGAAATAATTACAAAATCTATTAGCAATTTCAACAGGATCAGAAATTTCATGGTCGTCAACTTTAAACGTCGAGGCTAATTTAGGCTTCGACCTTTTTTTGTTGATAACTTCATTAAGAATCCTCCAGGTGGCTTTAATGTTTGACTTATTGTCTTCTAATATTTTTTCGTAATACAGGCGTTTAGCAATTCTCAGAGAATGATTTAATTTGTTTTTGTAATCTTTATAAGACAGTTCGTGATTAGGAGTTGGAAAACGCAGGTATTTTTTATATAACTTGTTTTTTCTTTTTATGGACTTAAGGAGGCCTTTTGATAACCATGGCTTACCAAGGAGGCGGCGTTTTGCCTTTATTCTTCGTAACGGAAAGCACGCGTTATAAGTAGAAGTGTATTCTTTTAAGAAGCTATTGTATGCTTTCTTAGGGTCATTATACGCGTCAAGTTGAGACCAATTAATTGTTTCTAACTTATCTTTAAAATTAGCTAAGTTGTTTTGGCTTTTGTCACGAACAAGAATATAATCATTTGGGTTATGATACAGCGTGTCATCGGAACAAATCGAAAAAACCGGTAAATGGTCGGAAATGTCAGAAAACAATAGACCATTTCTCGAGTGATTATGAAAATGGTTGGTAAATATGTTATCAATTAGCGTTGCCGTATGAGATGTTATTCTAGAAGGACGAGTAATCAACGGAAGAAACATACTGGAGTACATTCCATCTAAGAATTCGCCGGTAGGTGCATGACATTGATAGTTCATTAGGTTCAAATTGAAATCGCCCATTAAGTAACATATTTTGTTTTCTTTAGAAATCTTTCCAATCATGTCATTGAATTTTTTCAAAAATTCATTCACATTCTGATTTGGTGGTCTATAGATGACGCCAACAATTATGTTTTTCCCCTGGGGTCTACTGATCTCAACGAATAACGAAATACCGGCGTTACAACGTATTCTTGGTTTGCATGTGACGTCAGGACGGCCATGCTGGTGGACGTTAAACAAAAGATTCTTCATTAGCGTCTCTTGTTCGTCCACCAGTATTCATTAGCGTCTCTTGTTCGTCCACCAGCATGTTTTTGTCTGTTGATTCTCCTGGGATTGATTGCAAACCATCAATAGCTGGTATTTATATTCTGTGCGTTGCATACCGTAGCAAGTGCCGCGGTAAGCGCGTTAATTGGGTTGTGAGTTCATTAGTAATGCTTTGTAGTTAGGGTATTTAAGGGTACACGTTGTTAGCGTGTTTCTCTTCAGCCGCGTACAACCTAGCAGGCAGACTTCTTTGAGTTTTGACTAACATGCAAATGACCCGCAAGAGTTCATCTTCTTCGACTATAAGACCTGACCTTCGACAGTTTATCACGCAGATTATCTTTCTACGACCTACTAATTTCTCCTCGGTTATCGATACGGGGTTTTATTTATTGAAGTCTCACGAATATTCTTCTAGCTTTTCAATCAAAATCCTCCTTGACTAGGGCAGCAAGCGGTAATTGAACCACCGGTACAAGGTTCTTGACAAGTTGGAGCAGGCTATTAAGCATGTACTGACCTACATCGAAAAGAGCAATTTAGTCCAAGAGGGAGCCATATAAGAAGCCTCCGATTTCGACGACGAAAAGCATAGTTTTCAGGTTAGAGAGAAGTGCACGTGAGCGCAGAGAGGTGTGCGAAACAGGTAGAGTCTAGCACAGGACTCGACAAAGACCGCCATATCGTCGATTTAATGCCGACATTCTTGCCTCTCCTGCGGTTCTACGCAACCAAGTTTGCAGTAATCCCACTTCTGCCTGGCCCGTGGTCAGATTGGTTCTTGCTTTAAGATAAGTTGTTCATGTAGTTGCAATTATATTTTGTACTACTAGTAGCCGTTGTTCTTTTTGTTTTTATTCACGGCTCCCACTTGCTGATTCTAAACTAACTTTGTTTTACTCTTCATCCCGATGTTATGACTGTAGGTTACCGGGCTGTATCCAGTATTCACCGTATATCTTTGTCTTATTGTTATTATTCCTGTTACTGCGTCTGTGCTTAGCACAGAATAACGAAATACCGGCGTTACAACGTATAGCTGGTATTTATATTCTGTGCGTTGCATACCGTAGCAAGTGCCGCGGTAAGCGCGTTAATTGGGTTGTGAGTTCTTTAGTAATGCTTTGTAGTTAGGGTATTTAAGGGTACACGTTGTTAGCGTGTTTCTCTTCAGCCGCGTACAACCTAGCAGGCAGACTTCTTTGAGTTTTTTCAGATTTTTTATTTCTGGTTCGGTTATCATGTTCTGTCAGGAGAACTTGTAAATTCAAATTTGTTATGTAGTTCCCTCGGAACTTGTAAATTATATTATAAGTGTGTTTTCCAGCGTATTGCTATGTATGGCCGCTTTCACGGTCTTCGTAGTTTTTTGTATGTTGTTCTGTCAGCAGAACTTGTAATTCCATTTCGTTCCCTTGGAACTTGTATATTATAGCACATATTGCTATGTATGACCGCTTTCACGGTCTTGGTGCATTTTTTTTTTTTATGTTCTGTACGTCAGCAGAACTTGTAAATTCCATTTCGTTATGTAGTTCCCTTGGAACTTGTAAATTATTTCCCAGCGTATTGCTATGTATGACCGCTTTCACGGTCTTGGTGCAGTTTTTTGTATATTATTCTGTCAACAGAACTTGTAAATTCCATTTCGTTATGTAGTTCCCTTGGAACTTGTAAATTATAGCACAAGTGTGTTCAGTGTATTTTCCAGCGTATTGCTATGTTGACCGCTTTTAAGGTCTTGGTGCAGTTTTTTGTATGCTCTGTCAGCACAAAAAGTGTATTTTTCAGTGTATTTCCCAGCGTATTGCTATGTATGACCGCTTTCACGGTCTTGGTGCAGTTTTTTGTATGTTGTTCTGTCAGCAGAACTTGTAATTCCATTTCGTTCCCTTGGAACTTTTATATTATAGCACATATTGCTATGTATGACCGCTTTCACGGTCTTGGTGCAGTTTTTTGTATGTTGTTCTGTACGTCAGCAGAACTTGTAAATTCCATTTCGTTATGTAGTTCCCTTGGAACTTGTAAATTATAGCACCAGTGTATTTTTCAGTGTATTTCCCAGCGTATTGCTATGTATGACCGCTTTCACGGTCTTGGTGCAGTTTTTTGTATGTTGTTCTGTACGTCAGCAGAACTTGTAAATTCCATTTCGTTATGTAGTTCCCTTGGAACTTGTAAATTATAGCACCAGTGTATTTTTCAGTGTATTTCCCAGCGTATTGCTATGTATGACCGCTTTCACGGTCTTGGTGCAGTTTTTTGTATGTTGTTCTGTCAGCAGAACTTGTAATTCCCGATTTCGTTCCCTTGGAACTTGTAAATTATTTCCCAGCGTATTGCTATGTATGACCGCTTTCACGGTCTTGGTGCAGTTTTTTGTATCTTATTCTGTCAGCAGAACTTGTAAATTCCATTTCGTTATGTAGTTCCCTTGGAACTTGTAAATTATAGCACCAGTGTATTTTTCAGTGTATTTCCCAGCTTATTGCTATGTATGACCGCTTTCACGGTCTTGGTGCAGTTTTTTGTTTGTTGTTCGGTACGTCAGCAGAACTTGTAAATTCCATTTCGTTATGTAGTTCCCTTGGAACTTGTAAATTATTTCCCAGCGTATTGCTATGTATGACAGCTTTCACGGTCTTGGTGCAGTTTTTTGTATATTATTCTGTCAACAGAACTTGTAAATTCCATTTCGTTATGTAGTTCCCTTGGAACTTGTAAATTATAGCACAAGTGTGTTCAGTGTATTTTCCAGCGTATTGCTATGTTGACCGCTTTCACGGTCTTGGTGCAGTTTTTTGTATGCTCTGTCAGCACAAGTGTATTTTTCAGTGTATTTCCCAGCGTATTGCTATGTATGACCGCTTTCACGGTCTTGGTGCAGTTTTTTGTATGTTGTTCTGTACGTCAGCAGAACTTGTAAATTCCATTTCGTTATGTAGTTCCCTTGGAACTTGTAAATTATAGCACCAGTGTATTTTTCAGTGTATTTCCCAGCGTATTGCTATGTATGACCGCTTTCACGGTCTTGGTGCAGTTTTTTGTATGTTCTGTCAGCAGAACTTGTAATTCCCGATTTCGTTCCCTTGGAACTTGTAAATTATTTCCCAGCGTATTGCTATGTATGACCGCTTTCACGGTCTTGGTGCAGTTTTTTGTATCTTATTCTGTCAGCAGAACTTGTAAATTCCATTTCGTTATGTAGTTCCCTTGGAACTTGTAAATTATAGCACCAGTGTATTTTTCAGTGTATTTCCCAGCTTATTGCTATGTATGACCGCTTTCACGGTCTTGGTGCAGTTTTTTGTATGTTGTTCTGTACGTCAGCAGAACTTGTAAATTCAATTTCGTTATGTAGTTCCCTTGGAACTTGTAAATTATTTCCCAGCGTATTGCTATGTATGACAGCTTTCACGGTCTTGGTGCATTTTTTTGTATATTATTCTGTCAACAGAACTTGTAAATTCCATTTCGTTATGTAGTTCCCTTGGAACTTGTAAATTATAGCACAAGTGTGTTCAGTGTATTTTCCAGCGTATTGCTATGTTGACCGCTTTCACGGTCTTGGTGCAGTTTTTTGTATGCTCTGTCAGCACAAGTGTATTTTTCAGTGTATTTCCCAGCGTATTGCTATGTATGACCGCTTTCACGGTCTTGGTGCAGTTTTTTGTATGTTGTTCTGTACGTCAGCAGAACTTGTAAATTCCATTTCGTTATGTAGTTCCATTGGAACTTGTAAATTATAGCACCAGTGTATTTTTCAGTGTATTTCCCAGCGTATTGCTATGTATGACCGCTTTCACGGTCTTGGTGCAGTTTTTTGTATGTTGTTCTGTCAGCAGAACTTGTAATTCCCGATTTCGTTCCCTTGGAACTTGTAAATTATTTCCCAGCGTATTGCTATGTATGACCGCTTTCACGGTCTTGGTGCAGTTTTTTGTATCTTATTCTGTCAGCAGAACTTGTAAATTCCATTTCGTTATGTAGTTCCCTTGGAACTTGTAAATTATTTCCCAGCGTATTGCTATGTATGACAGGTTTCACGGTCTTGGTGCATTTTTTTGTATATTATTCTGTCAACAGAACTTGTAAATTCCATTTCGTTAGGTAGTTCCCTTGGAACTTGTAAATTATAGCACAAGTGTGTTCAGTGTATTTTCCAGCGTATTGCTATGTTGACCGCTTTCACGGTCTTGGTGCAGTTTTTTGTATGCTCTGTCAGCACAAGTGTGTTTTTCAGTGTATTTTCCAGCGTATTGCTATGTATGACCGCTTTCACGGTCTTGGTGCAGTTTTTTGTATGTAGTTCTGATCAGCAGAACTTGTAAATACCATTTCGTCGTACTTGCACCAGTGTGTTTCAGTGCATTTTCCAGCGGTATTGCTCAGTCTGGCGGTGTGACGGCTGTAACAGTATATTGTTGCACATTTTGTATGTAGTTCTGATCAGCAGAACTTGTAATTCCAATTCGTCGCGCTTGTAAATTATATATCACCAGTGTGTTTCAGTGTATTTTCCAGGGTAAGGCTATACATGACCGCTTGACCGATGCAGTCGTTGTATGTAGTTCTCGCTCAGATCAGCAGAACTTGTAATTCCATTTTTGTTGTTGTTGTAGTTGATTCTAACTTATAGTTATTACGCTACCTCATTTCATTGCAATTTTAGTAGTATTGTCTTTGTCGTTAGGTAACTTTGTTATATTGCACGGATGTGCAGAATTTATTTATTTATATATATATATACTGATCATGTTTCATTTGTACTTTATTATGATATATATTTACATCGTATGTTCATCAATCTGTGTTTTTTTATTGATTTCTTTCAGATGGTAACTTTTGTTTTGTTCTTTGAGATAGGACATTATTCAACAGTGATTTGAGAGGACTTCTACCAACTACAAAAGTACAGCTTTCGCTCTCAGATTCCACCATGCATCATAGACCACTAACAAGTACGGCTGGAAGCACTGCAGATAGTATATACATGGCTTGTGTTCAAGGTGCTGGGGTCACCGAGTCGGCTGTTTACGCTTTGCTTTCACCTGCAGACCCGGAGGAGTCGCGCAGATAAAGCTCTAAAGACAAGTTTGCCCTACAGAACGTTTATCTTGGCAAATTCATAACTCACTGAACATTGTAATATTAATGAATATGCATCGTTTACCTCTAGTCGTTTTCTATTTATGGTACTCTTGTTTGGTATCCACGTCTTTTTATAAACAAAACCACGACCTCTCGTTTCCTACAAACGTATTATTAACCGTAGCCGACGCATTCATCCAATCTAAGAAAGTTTGTGTCAAGCGTAGCCATGCTAAGAGAACTATTTTAGCCGCTCTACTTTACCATGCATGTATACAATGTGGGTTCGTTCGCTCTAAAAGTGAGGTTGCTCATTTCATGCAACTCAACAACCAGCGTATCTATAGCGGCAACGTCTTTATACGCTCGCTACATGCCGACGACAAAATCTATATTGACTTAAACGCTGATCGCATAGCTCCTCATATCGCAACGACCTTTGTCAAACTCGACCTACCTGAAGCACATCTCCAACAAATAGTCTACGAGGTCGTTAACACAGCAATCGAATGTTGTATCGGTTTCCACTCCATACTTCACACCAAAGTTATTGGAGCAAGCTACGAGGTGCTACGTCGTTCAGGATCGTGTATATCTCTTATTGACGCTGTTAAACTATGTGGTACACATAAGAGTTCAATCGTACGTTTTATAGATGAGTTGCTTGCTTACCATTCCCACTTCGAGCCCATCTATATAAAACATGGTCTAACTAGTGATAGAGCCTAATTTAAAAAGAAATAAAAATACATAAGAATGAATAGCATCACGAAGTCTACGAACAGAAAGTTTCTCACGCGTCGGAATTATTTGAATAGCATCACGAAGTCTACGAACAGAAAGTTTCTCACGCGTCGGAATTATTTGAATAGCATCACGAAGTCTACGAACAGAAAGTTTCTCACGCGTCGGAATTATTTGAATAGCATCACGAAGTCAACGAACAGAAAGTTTCTCACGCGTCGGAATTATTTTAATAGCATCACGAAGTCTACGAACAGAAAGTTTCTCACGCGTCTGAATTGTTTTAATAGCATCACGAAGCCTACGAACAGAAAGTTTCTCACGTGTCGGAATTATTTTAATAGCATCACGAAGTCTACGAACAGAAAGTTTCTCACGCGTCGGAATAATTTTTTAATGGTTGGGATTCGAGCAAATACAGGTGCTAGACGAAAGATTTGGTAGCAAAAATAGTATTTATGTCTGGCAGAGCAGCTGCCGCATCGAGACAGAAATTTGCATATGAACTCGACATACGAATTAATTTATACGAAGCTTTTTGCAAAGTGAAAGTAGCTACCTTGTCCACTTCTCTCATAGGAAATATCGATTTTTATCCCACGAGACTGCCTAGTTTTGTTCTCATCTCGTTTTTTATCCCGGAGCGAAGTTCTTCGACGTTTTTTAACCCCCCTTCTCGCCTGTTTTTTTTGTCGTATTTCGAGCTTAAGCGCTTCGTATTTCCCTTTCTCACTAATAACACTTCCAAACTCGGCTTCTGAAATGTTACCATCGTCTAGGGCTTTCGAAACTTTGACTTCCACGGAATTAGCCTTAGCCCTGGCCAACATAACAGTCTTTTCGTGCTTCGAAACGTGAACCCCAAGTTTCTTACTGGCAACAGCCAACAAAGCCGAAACGACGGCACAAAGAAATCCGAGCGATCCTAAAGAAAGCCCCACTGGCAACCCCACACCTGTCAATGACGTACCCAACGCAGAGGCTGATAAAACACCACTCAGGCTACCTGTGGCCACAGCAACCCCATGAACAATACCACGCGCTCGGGCATATTTTTTGCGAACAACTTCGTAGTGCTTTGCCTGCTGTTCGAGCTCGGCAAGCGTATCGCAGACTTTCTGCAGTCGAAAGCTCTCTCCAGACAAACCAGTTTCAGATGAAGGTAGCTGGGGATAGACGGGCGTCGTTGGAATTTGTTGAATTGAATCGTTTGCCATTATATATCTGTCTACATATGGTTTACTCAAGCTTCAATACGAAATGAAGGGGGTGACCACGAAAGTCTATGATATTACCTTTCTCATCGCAAACTGTGAGGCGAAGTCTGTTTTGAATTATTCCTAGGGCTCGAATTGGTAAAGGAAACGGCATGATATATGTCAATCTTCTAAACCACCCACCAGGCGCATTAAAGTAAGATAATAATGTCGAGCGCTTTCCATTTAATAGTGAGAATTCGGAATTCACCACATCGCAGTAGATATATATTATTTCAATATCTTTTATCTTCAGGTCGTATTTTCCCACTTTTAGTGATACATTTCCATCTCCCACTTCATTTCCTTCGACGCCAAATAGTGTGCAGAGATTTGTACTGAATTTGATTGGTTTCTTTACCTCTAAGATCCAATACTTCTTATTAGGTATATCGATAAATTTAACGATGCCAGCATCAACTGCAGCGTTGAAGTGGGGCATTAGGGTTTTTATATTATAAGACCCCGGATCGATTTCGTATGGCAATCCCACACCTTCGGTTTCCCACTGGAACGAAGCCTTCTTTTCTAGGTTCTGCCAACTTTTCTCAATATTGATCTTGACTAGCGAAATATTCTGGATAAGAATAGGTTGATCGAAGTAGACCGTATGGTCAGCCGAGGTACAGGTGACATTTAAGATCACCATTGTGAAACTGCGCTTTTCGATAGTATTAAAGGCAAGCCACTATCCTATATAAGTCGCAAAGCTTCAATATGAGGAGGCACGGAGGCATTTTCAGCCTCCATCCGAGCTCGGGAGATAGCGAGAGAGACGATGAGACCCCAACACTGAATGCTAATTTACATGTAAAGGATAAGAATCAAGCCGGGAGAGAGAGAGAAGCTAAGGGGATCATCGATAAAAACGCGAGAATCGCAAAACTGAATGCCAATCTATTTGAGAAGTTCAAGAAAAAATACTCGCATGCAGATTTTCACCAGTTCTATGCATCCACTGACGTAGATGGTCCAGGCAAATATTCGACGAGTATTTGGTTTCGAGATGGGGATTCTAGCTATGTGGTTTACGGCGATGATGTCTCCAAGCTACCTGCTACCATTCGAAAACGTATCGACGGTGTGCTGTGGGATGTGCAGGGAGGTTTCCCATCTACCTTGACGCTAGACAAAAGTGTGAAATATCCTGTTACAGCGGTCCCAGATACCGAAAAAGCGCAAGATATCGATCTCACTAATCTATGGATATACGTTACACCTACGAAAACGTTGGAAGCAGGTGTTCCGAACATATTCAAGGAGACCGTTGTAAAGCATACAACATCACATGAGTCTTATGCATGGTTGTCTGCTCCGAATTTCAGCTATTGGCCTCAACAGTTAAATTTCGCAACGTGGTGTGCGACTTCTGGATGTGGAGTGTCGTTGTTCGACCTTGCTTTCAAAACATATCCACCCATTGTTCAAGGGTTCCTACGATTTCACGTATATTTCACAATACGAAGAATTCTGCGTGAACTTGGTGGTACTCATGGAGTGCCTCTACCTGGCGACTCTGCTTTCAAGCAAATTGATAACCTCTACAGCAAAACAGCTCTGGAGAACTTATGCATCGAGTTTGGTATATCTCGAACACCAGACTTCCGATGGCACGGAGGTAGGAATAACGGGCTAGGAGATATATTCCTTTTGTACCCGGGGCCGACAGGATACCTAAACGTCCATGGAGCCCGAAGCTATGACAAAGGGGCAACCACATGGCCCCAGCGCTATAATTTGTTTGCAGACCAAGGAGGCAAGGAGGACAAGGGCGATCTGGTATCTTTTATTCGGAACGATGAACACGAAGGGAAACAATACAATTGGTTTACGCCACCAATCGGGAAGGGTTTGACAGATGCTGGATTGGGTAGGTTGAATCGGTCGGTCGAGGCTTTCGGATATTGCGTTCTAGGTGCCCAAATCAACCTGGATGAATCCATCATAGATAGCCACAACGTCAAAGAAGAGTTTAGGAAGTTGGTTAAAGACGCTATTCTTGAAAACAATTTAGTGACGAGCTATAACAACTATAAGGTGGCCATAATGCACACACATAAGAGGCTCGATCTAGCAATAGCTGTAGGGGTGCGGTTACTACCAAGCAACCTTGAGTACTACCTCGGCAAGAAGGATGGTTATAAAAATCCAATCCCGAACGCCACGAAAGGTATGGTGTTAGGTGTAAACGGTGTTAATGATGAGGTTAAGGTTAACGATACCAAAGGATCAAACCCTATGGAAGGACCAACCAACAAGACACAACTACCACACGGCGCAAAGCAACAAGGTTCACCTCTCACACATAGCAAAAATACCCTCCATAGTACCGCTGCAGTAGAGCACTTACCAAATCCTACTCCACAACACGAGATCAATCTAGCAATGGTACCTATTGCTGCAGCTGGATCTGCTTGGTGGTTATTTCGCTAATGCCGTTTGAATTGCTCTATTACGAACACGACTACGGCCACGATTAACAACCAAGCGTTATTTGCTAGGAATCCCACAGCTTCACCAGCCATACTAAATATGAAACTTGCAATTGGTCCAATCATCCCAGGTAGAATCTGCCCCAGCTTCTTTCCTATTGCTTTTAATGTAGTCTCCAACCCTTGCGGCGTCAGCCAAACTATTTGGTAGCGAGGGAATTCCCTTCTTCAGATTGGAAACTATTGCACCAATCACGGTACCTACTACGGCCAGTATGCCAGTTATACCAACCCCGTACTTCCTTAAAATAGCTTTGACCCTATCGCGAAGGGGCAAACGTTCTAGTAGGGCTTCTTCTCTACGTTCTAGGACGTCCATTTCGTCACGGATGGTAGCTATCTCATTCTGAGCTGCTTCTTTCTGACCTGGGGTTGATGTAGGGTCTTGAAGTATGCTTTGTTCTAGTTTGAGATGCTCAGCAGCCTTTTTATTAGCTAGGACTACTTCTTCTATTGCCTCTGCATTTGTAGGACCTAGAACATATTTGAGGTCCTTCCCCATCCTCTTATATATATCACCATTCAAGGTGGTCAGAGGGATAGGTTTCTCTCCGCTTCCGTATGCGTGGATACCGACTCTACCATCAGACATGGTTGCTATCTCAAGTACGCCCCGAATCCCTGCATCCTCATAGTATCCCCAGACTTTATCGAACAACATCTGTTTAGCGCCTTCCGATAAGTTTTGTTTGAAGAGGAGATGTCGAGTGTTAAACTCTGGAGCTGTATATTCAACTTCCGAATAGTTCATCGCCTTCCTCCGAAAAAGTGGTTTCCTGAGTCTTCGGCTTAGCACCTTCTTTGTTATAGTTACGTCTTTTCATGTGGATCGTTTCGTCTGGCCCCGCATCTGGGGAATCTGGAAATATTAATGTCCATGCCTCTTTGTCAACAGTACCATCATCATTGTAGTCTCCACCTGCTTCAGCTCCACCAGTATTTTCCTCGTCTGGCTCAACCTCACCATCCATATTGAACCTAACTATATATCTTGCTATATTCAATATGATATCATCGAAGTTAGTTCCCGCACAAACGCATAGAGAGCCACTTGGACTCAAAGCTAGACGCATCCTATATAGACGAACTTTCGCACCATCATCTGCCAACCCAGGAGAGACGCTCTATGTCGCGGTTCCAAAACTAGGAGAAAACATCGTCCTAGTCCCAGGTAGCTTTGCACTATTAGCTGATATCGCATTGTCTGGCGGGCTTAACACCAATCGCGTAGTGTTAAATGACACTTAAAGGACAATTAAATGGAGTTGTGTTTTTAGATTTAAAAAAAGCTTTTGACACAGTAGATCATTCCATTCTCCTTGAGAAGTTATCCCTTTATGGGGTAGAGCCCTCCACTCTAAAATGGTTTTCATCCTACAAGTCAAATAGAGGTCAGAAGTGTTTAGTAAATGGTGCATTATCCTCTGAGTGTTTGATAAAATGTGGCGTGCCACAAGGATCTATTCTGGGTCCGTTACTCTTCTTACTCTATATAAATGATCTACCAAATTGTGTTAGCAACTGTAGGCCACGTCTTTACGCCGATGATACAAGTCTCTCTTTTACGGCTCCAGACGTGAGTAAACTGGAGACCGAAATAAATATGGAACTGACATCTGTAAAGAAATGGCTTATTGCTAACAAACTTTCACTCAATCTTCTTAAAACCGAATTTATGATTATAGGTACAAGACAGAGATTGGATTTTGATTATGATATTGAAATCTCATTGAATAATATTTCTGTAAGAAGAGTGAAGGAAACTAAACACCTCGGTGTATATTTAGATGAAAACCTTCGGTGGCACGCACACATTGATAATATTATTAAAAAGGTATCCTCTGGTCTTGGGATATTGAGGAGAGTAAGGCCCTTTGTACCAAGAGATGCTTTAATAAAAGTCTACATGGCACTGATTCTTCCACCCTTAGAATATTGCTCTATTGTTTGGGATAACCTTGGATTGGGTCTTGCCAATAAGTTACAGACTCTCCAAAATCGTGCTGCAAGAATAATAACTAAATCTGATTACACAATTAGGTCAACAGACATTCGTAAGGAATTGTGTTGGGAATCATTAAAAGAAAGAAGGCTAAAAACAAGGGCTATTATGATGTATAAGACAGTAAATAACCTAGCGCCCAGCTATCTTTCTGATCTTTTTATAAAAGAATCCCAACACTGTAGCTATAACTTACGTCATTCAAATGCAAACCTTCATATCCCAAGACCTCGAACAGAAGCACTAAAAAGAAGTTTTTCTTACAGTGGAGCCAAAATTTGGAACTCTTTGCCCAGTTTTACAAAAGAGGCAAACAGTTTAACCATATTTCGAACGGAGCTCCAAAATATTGATATTTGTGGACTCATGGACTGTTTATAATATATTTTTAATGTATATATTTAACATAAGTTTTGTAATTATATTATTAGTCCAAATACTATTAACTTATTGTAACGGTTCTCTTGGAAACCAAGTATAACTTGAAGAGATTCCGTGTTTTAAATAAAGATTCATTCATTCATTCATTCGTAGTAGCCAATGTCGGACGATGTTTAGTCTCCCACCGCAGATGTAGATTTGGAACAGAGGTAATAGAAGACCTTGCCCGACCAGATCTCCTACAAACATATTCCGATCTCTATCTTGCTACTCCAGATAGAGAAGCTCGGATTCAACAAGGTATCCAATCAGAGAAAGTGAACAAGCTTCGCTCGAAGACTAACGGCGCAACCGCTTTGAATGATGGAGAAACTGCGATACTGGCTGCATATGGTTCAAAGTATAGAATTCCATTAGATGTTGACATTCTAACACAACATGGAGCTTTGTATCCCCACGCCCTCCGTGACATTATTTCGTTCGATTTGGTTCTAGCGTCCGCTGTCGATATAGTGGTGGGATCAGATCCAACCAAGATAGGCACATACAAGCTCAACAACATACAGCTGGAGTATGAGGTCATCGAGGATGAAAAACTCGCCAGACAAGCAGAGCACGCATATACCACAGGCACTGCCTTTCTATTCGACTACGCTTTACACTCCACTACTGTACCTATTAATCAGGCATCAGACACTTTAGTGGCTAAGAACCTAACAGTCTCACGGAGATCCTTCACTGGACTACTTTTACTATTTGTGGCCCCATACACTGCAGGTACCCGGGACAGCGAGGCATTCTCCAATCCAGGCATAACTAAGGTGGAGGTAGATGTCAATGGCATTCCGAATTTCTTCTTTCCAGATTTATACTACCACCAGATTTCTGGGAGGCTGCCAAGGGATGGTTTGGTACATCAGTCGATGTCGATCCGAAAATGACACCTATGACGCCCGCCAAGTTCTACAACAACAAATTTGCCATATTGGTTGATTGTCGCACAGCAAAGGATTCAGTTGTCCATGGTGATGGCTTAGCTCAAATAGGTGGTGGAAAAGACATCGACATCCGAGTTCACAGAAGTGGAGGCAGTGGAACTGTTAACATGCACATCTTCGTTCTGTCAGATGCTCAGATTAATATATTGAATGGATCTCTGAGTAGTTTTACATATTAACAATGGATGCACTGGTAGAACACATACCATTCAACGCACTCATAGTAGGCCCAACAAACTGTGGGAAAACAGCATTTCTAATAGAGCAACTTCGTGGACCATTTCGTGGTAAGTTTGACTACATAGTATTAGTGTGCCCCACGTACGCCCACAACAAAACATATCGTGGATTCGCCAATCGAGATCCACACTTCTATGTTGTATCACCACCACAGGATTCTATCAATGCCGCATTACTTATTTGTGAAACCTTTTGGGCTGGGACCAATACTCTATTGATTCTAGATGATTGTGCCGCCTCAAAGGATGTCAAGAAACGAACCAACATACTCGTGGATTTAGCCTTTTCTGCTCGACATATCGGTATTTCAGTTTGGGTGCTCTCCCAACAATTAACAAGCATATGCAAACCTTTCCGCGAAAACGTAGCCGTCGTAGTTGCCTTCCTTACCGCATCGGCTATAGATGGAAAAAGGCTATTCGAGGACTATGGAGGCTCGCAAGAAGACAGTGAGTTACGAGCAGTGCTTCGGTCTCACAAGTTCGCTCGCATATGTTTTTGCTTACGACATCCTTTTGCGGTAGTGTTAGAGCTACCCGCACCTACAACATATTATCATGGGTGATGAAAAAGTACTTCTACTAGAGGGTGAGGATGTAACAGGCCCACCGCCTAAAACAGAGGACGTCGTAACAGATAACCGCGAAGCACTTGCAATTTTGGCTGCAACAGGTACAACAAAGGATTATCTAGGGAAAAAATTCTCTCTAGGAGACATTTCTAGACTACCTGAGAAAGAAGTAGATAGTTATATAGAAGATATCAGGCCGTTCTAGCTCAGCAAATAACAGGAAGCTTAGTCGATGGTGTGATGCGTCTAGCTACCCGATTAGTTGCTTACCTAGTACCCATAGACTCTCAAGAAGCACTGATCAAAGATCTACAAAAAGACCACCTAGTCCGCAATGAGATCAGTGCTGTGACTGGCCTATTATCACTTAAAGCAGGTCGCTTTGTAGCGCTAGCTAGCGTCTTGTTCCATGTATCTGGTCACATAGTCCTTCCTGGTACCTCTACTATCACACCTATTGAACCTTCACACATACCTACTATGTCGAAGCAAGATGGAGGAAACGATCAGATAACTGCGAATCCCCCGAAGACTGTGCCTGAGAAAAAAGGAAAAGATCCAAAGCGTGTTGCAGCTGCAAAAGCATTAGCAGAAAGCAATAAACGCGCTAGAGAGGCTCAGAAGAGAGAGTTGACACGTGAAGGTGAATTATCTAAAGAAACCGATGTGGGGGGAAGCTGGTCAAAAACCATATCTACCAATACTACTCTAGCAGCCATTGGCGTAGGCGCTTCGTTGGTGGGGGCGTACTATCAATACAGAATATACAGAGACGACGCCCCTAAGAATATTAGTACGATACAACCCGCGAGTCCAGTAGGGACTACGAAGGTAGCATTGCCGGATATGGAGTAGAACGATAAACATTTGAAGACTAGGACCATAGGTTATATGTCATAGGAGGATGGTAGAGAATAATTTGATGAAGGCAGTAGCTGACGCTGCTATAGTTACTGGGCTCGCTACAGGCATTGGTTGGATTGCAAGAAAGGTCGTTAAGGAACCTATGCTTAACGATCCTTCTGCTTCTATAGTGAACTACGTGAAGTGGACGGCCGTGGTGGCTGGTAGCATAGCTGCCAAGAAATATATCGAGGACAAGGGGTACATACCACCTGATTTGTGATGGCAACATTGGAGGGCATTGGAATGGCCATTTTCGGAGCTGTTTTGAATGCGACGGCATTCACCGGTGGTGGGGTGCTTGCTAAGTTTCTTTCTGGGAAAGATGAAAGACTTGCTATAGAACGAGAGAGACACGATAGGGCCATAGAGAAGAAAGAAAATGCCATGATGGTCTACAACAAGGAACGTCAAAGATTATACGATAATGCTATAGAACAGGAAGGTAAGGAGCGTGCTGCTTACAATACGCTAAAAGACACCAACAAAGCTTTCGTGCGATCCGATAAGCTACGCCAGGAACTGGAACGAATCAAAGCAATGAAAGAACCTCGGGTATCTGACTACTATCGACCTTCGAGTGAGCAGAAGACTGGTGAGTTGATCTATGTTGGAGGTGCAATGCTAGGCGCTGGCTATGCCGTTAGCCGCTGGCTATAGCTATGCTTTTTAAAAACGAGTCTTTTTATGTTCGTTGAGGTTACTAGGTAAATACTTACTAGGTATAGCGCAAAAGTTGGTTTTTCTATATCCATTTAAAGCTATATATACATATACGTATCAGAGGCAACTTTTTATTTAAATGGAAGAAGTGCAAGTCAAGGAGAACTTCAAGAGGCAACTTTCGATTAACACACAAGTTAAGATGCCCATCGGGATACATACAAAACACGAGGAAAGGCCCGTATGGGCAGTATCAGTTAAGGTAAAGGCTAAAGGAACCGGAAACTTCGTCGATGCTCGCGCTCTACTGGTCCTAGACTCTCCTATTTCATATTGTGCCGATTCGCTACTAGCCGAGTTAGGTTTCGAAGATGAGGTAGAGTTGGTAGCGCTATGGTCGGCCGATACAACCGGGTTACGCTTAGAAGGTGGTGGAGCCTTCTTAGTAGATCTAGAATTGCAATCTCTTGAGGGGGGGGGTAGATTATTCAACCTTCGTAGAGATGTGGTTCTCCCGACTGAAGTCTTAAACAATACGTACTTTGAGTGGCGTCTTCTCCATGATTTAACTATATCCAAGGCAGACAAAATCAGTTTGGTAATAAGGCACGAACACATGGTAGACTTCTATATCAAAGATAAAGAGCCGGCAATGCTCAAGTGGAATCCAGAACCCCGACAAATCAAAAGTCTGCTCCATATGGAGAGTGGTAGATACCCAGGCGTCATACCAATATACTAATGATGGTTGAGAATAAATCAATGCAAAAAAGAAGAAGAAGAACTAGTTGGGCTAGACGAGTCTTTGTTCTTCTTTTTTGTCTTCGTATTAGGGTCTCATCGTTATGCTATATATGATGGATGCTCGCCTTGCAAATATCTTCTATGGTCCTCTTGGCTACTGGAAAGGCCGCGCTGCGATTGGTAAGCTATCAGTAGCAGCAAAGGTATCAGAAGACGTTGCTGCAAGTTGGTTAGAGAAACAAGCACTATGGCAGATATACCTAACACCACCGCGATATATCCCACGACCACATTGGACTGTATCGAAACCTAATGAGGTTCACCAGGCTGATTTGATCTTTCTACCTCACGATCGACCTGGACGTGGGCGAAAGCTCTATAAATATGCCTTAGTGGTAATCGATGTGGCTTCTCGATATAAAGAAGCTGAGCCCTTAGCCTCGAAAGATAGTGGTGAAGTGTCTGCAGCCTTTAAAGAATCTACCGGCGTAGTCCACTAATATGGCCAAAAACGTTACAAGTCGATCCTGGTAGAGAATTCATGGGGCGTATGTCTGAAACCTTAGAACTACATGGTACGAAAGTCCAACGAGGTGAGGCTGGTAACCATAGGGCGCAAGGGTTCGTTGAGCGAGCAAATAGAACGCTAGCTGAGAGATTGTTTGGATATCAATACGTACAGGAGATGGTGCTTACTTCAGAAGGGTCGGATGCGCGTAGTAGAGAATGGGTGTTGCGTCTTCCAGAGGTCGTAAAAGCCATGAATAATGAGGTGACTCGACTGACAGGAAAGAACCCTTCGAATTCTGTTGTGTCACAGCAGGTGAACATAAAAACTCCTACATATTCGCGGACTGTTGGATTAGAAGAAAAGCGCATACCGTTCGATGTTCTAGTTCGATATCTCTATGCGCCTGGGGAGTTGAAAGGTGGAGCCAAGCGAGCAACTGATCCTGTGTGGAGTTTACAGACATATGTTATTTCTCGAAGTGTGATATCTTCGAACCAACCAGTTCTGTACTATTTGGGAAAAGATGCACCAAAGCGAGGTTTTGTGCGTGAAGAGCTACAGATAGTACCACTAGATACGGAATTACCTCCAAAGGGTATACTATTCGTACCCAACAAATCTAAGCTAGCAGCCCGCAAATAAAATCGTCTAAGTTTAACTCCTCTGGAATCGTATCTTTATGTTCATAAGATAGCAACTCATCAATTAGGTCATCAAAGTTTTCCTCGGTGTTTTTGTGCCCATAGGCTAGTGTACCGATTCCGTTTGCCGAAATCCAGCGCTTACTATCGAATGGTGATAGAGATACTTTGTTCATATGCATACCATACATCCTGTGACCTTCACTTCGAAGCATATGCATTCCATGGCGGAATACTTTATTATCTAGTAAGCACTCTTTGTATTGTTCATGACGAATACGATGTTTCACGACTGCCTTCTTGGTGCCTTTGGCCTTCCTAATCTCACCACCACCTACTTTCAATATCGAGTAGAGCTTTGATCGTAGCCCAACATATTCAACTATGGGAATACCTTCACATTCGTCTTTCATTTTACCAAGTACTTTCTTGTTGTCTGTGTTATACGATGGATGGTCCTTGCTATAGTTGCTTGTATCATAGAGATGTTTGTTGATAGCAATGTCTGCATAGATGTAGTCAGTTTCGATGTATAGCAATAGACTGTCAGTATCTGTATATAGTAGATTACATCGTTGTCCATATTGATTATTGAGCTCGTTATAGTAGAAGTCATACATCAGATGTTTTGATAGATCTAGAATTGACATTCCAACATATACTGGGCGGTTTAGTAGTAGCTTATTTTTGTAGTTGTGCACAGCGGCTAGATCGTTGTCAAAGATTGTGGAGCGAGCATAGCTAGGTTTATTCAAGAGACGCTGTAGTCTGATTCCTTCTGAAGAGCGCACTAGTTTGATATCTACACGTTTTCGTAGATTCTCCATTGTTTTCCCAAATACGCTATTATTCATTAATTTGTAGAGGTCTTGCTCGAAAGTGCTATTCGCTTGTTTTCGTAATTCTGTATTAATTCGTAATTATGGCTCCATCCATCGGGATTGGTCGAATCGTAGTGCTCTGTGGATCTTTTTCAAACGCATACAAAGAGATAAGTAGAGTTGTAGGTTGCGGTAGTGAAGCACATATCGTTCTTTGTTATATAGGTTAGGCACAAGCTTCTCTGCTTTCAAAGATCCATTGCCTTTGTATAGTTCCTCAAATAGATCAGTCTGATACTCTGAGAACCAAGCTTTATCCACTTGCATTCTCTCGGGAGCTAGCGGATAGCTGTTGTGTGCGTCGTGAAGTTCTCGAGGATATTCGAGATCGACTTCGAGGATGTAACCCTTATCTGAATTGCTCGCGTGCTGGGTGATTTGTTCTGCTGTTGGTATACACCACTCGAATCCTCCAGTTGGTAGATATTGACTCATAGCTCAACCGTATAGGTTATTAGCATCAATGTAGACTATATGGCTATTTAGCTTATTGTGATCGAAATCGGGTATGTTTGGGTTATTTGCTTTAGCATAACGTTGAGATACCATAGATATCCCACCACGTAGACCTTTCTCAACAAATAGATGAATGTCATAGTCAGTTAATAGTTCAAGCTCCACGCCAGTCTTCTTTAACAGCGCATCCCACGATAGACCAGGACTAGTATAGTAGTGAGCCGGGTCTAAGCCATAGTTTTGCATACATGTCGTGCGAAAACCCTCAAACACATCTGCTAGAAGAAGTACATCGGTTTGGAGGTAAAGGTCGTGGTAGTCTCCTAACGTCTCACAACTGAATGTTTTCCAAACTTCCAGGGCGTGTTCGTAGTCCTCGTCGGATACGTCCTCTAGGTTTAGTTTACTATAGAACGAATTCTTTGGCGGAAGAGAAGTCTCTATGAATTTTTCCCAAGTGTCCATGTACTCGTAAGGGTAGACACCTTTGCGACCAAGAAGATATGCATTAGTGGGTGTATGCTTAACGGTTATCGGTAGACGAGATGGGTCTAGTTGCTTTATGCTACCTTCTCCACACTGTGGGCAAGTCCCCACTAGCTCCCAAGCATTGTTAATAACAACCAGCTCGACCTTATTACATCGCTTACATTTGCCTGCTGATGCCTCTATAGTACTACGAACCAGTTTGTCAAGTGACCCTAAGAGAAATTGTGCACTATCAATGAACCGGAGGTTGCCAAGTGAGAATGAAATATATTTCTCCATATTGTTTGGAATACAAGAGATATGGCCCGCTGTCTTGGAGATGGATTGCATCAATAGGTGAGAATCGTATCCGCGCAAGTTGTGGAATACAACTGGAATGGTAGGTGAGATACGCAATTTGAGGTTACAGACTCTATGTGCGGCACCTCGAAACTCGCCTGTGATGTGGCAATGATCACGTACTCTATCGCTACCAACCAAGGGCTTCTGACAGATATGACAAATAGTTGACCTATTATAAGCTCTCTGGTTTTCCTGTGACATACATAGTGGCTTGGCCTCTTGGGCTTTGATCTTTGCCTCCTCTTCTTGTATGCATCGTAGAAAGCGTTCGATAGTATCTGGACCTCTATATAGTACAGGTGGCTCGCTATAACCATCGGAACGTACGACTATGTAGCAAAATCCACAGGGAATATGTTCTTCTGTCTTTTGTGTGTTGCTTTTCTTGGGGTCTTGGGCAGGTCCTTCGATCTTAGTGGTTAAAGCTTCGAGGTCGGCATAGATAACGTAGGGAACTTTGAGCTGTTTGTGGATATTCTGAAAGGAGACTATGTTGTTCTCATTGGTAGGCATTTCAATTCGAATGGCTCGGTCATCGACGCCGTTACACTCTGGGGTGTGCTTCTTAAGTAGATCATTGGTAGTGTATCCATGTAGACACCGTTCGCAGAAGTGCTGCCTATGGCCATGCTTTGTTTGATCGGATAGAAGTTTGTTGAAGTCCTTGATCCAACAGTAGTGTTGCAACCCGCCATCTGGGTGCTCTATAAGCAAGAGGTTAACGCGTGTTAAGAAAGTCTCCTTCGAGATGTGATGTACGACCAAGCACTTTTCCTTTGGATCCCAACCATACACGCTGATGGAGATTTCGTTTTGTTTCTCCAATAGTGGTATTTGCGAAATTGGTGTTGGTGAGTCCACCCCCTCGTGTTTCGGCCAATCTTCTTTTCGATACTTTAATATTCTCTGGGTTTTTTTCGCAACTTGATGCAGCGCTGCTGTTATCGTCCAAAGTGCGCAGTGGTCGTCGTCGTTGTTCACATTGATCACGGCTCTCTTATTCGCGATTTCTGTAGGCAGTCGCAAATATGAACCTCCACGGAGTGGTTGATATCGAGCGATGTTTAACCATAGAATGTTGACTCTATCTATAACCCAGTTCGATCCTCGACTGATCCACTTCTCGATGTGGTTGTAGATCTGAGCATGTGCTTCTACTATTACCCCACGGATCTCAGCACTGTTGGTCAAAACGGTTTGCGAGCTCCAAAAGGTAACTATATCATATACTGAACCCTCAGGTTTGTCGAGCCGGAGCGTTATGTTCAAAGCTAGCTGAAGCTTAAGGCTGTTGAGGTCTTGGAGCTCTTCCTCGAGCTTTTCGGTAGTCTGCTTCCACACACCGGCGAGGAAAGCAGCTGGGTCTGCTCCTAGAGGATTACCATCTTGGACATCCATCTTCCATCCGTGTAAATAAACCCCAATGCCGGGTGCTCGGACGAATGCTAGTATATGTTCAGACATAGTGTAATACCTTGTACTGACCCTCCTCTAATAGGGCGTCAAAATACAATAAGCGTACTATAGTAGTATATAATATGCCGATCCTGGTCGTAGCGCATTTGTTTTCAGTTTTATGTCACATTTGATGGCCCCCGAACCCAAACGTATTTGTTGGACTTTGTTGTACCAAATTACAACATCTATGGTACTCGAGAGATAATAAGTTGAGATTTGGTATAACAAAGTCAAAAAATACGTTAGGGGGAGGGGGTCATCAGATGTGATATAGAACTGAAAACGGAGGTGCTGTGCCAGGATCGGCATATTATACACTACTGATATACTAAATTGTTATTTGTGTGGCAGTCAGACTCCCACCGGCTGTTGAAGCAAACTGAAGCAAATCATTATATAGCTAAGTCGCGAGCTATGATTGGTAAATCATAGCTTCCCGTACGGACCTTCCGCCCACTTCCGGTCTCAAAGAAAATGAAGAAACTATATAATATTTTTTTTATTAACCTCGTTTGCTCGGCGCGCTTCGCGCTTGAGCCATAAAAAGGGGAAAACCTCGGTCCATGACTTACGGTACCGACCGAGCAAACGAGGTTAATAAGAGGTAAATATAGTTGTCAGCATTGTGTTCAAATAAAGTGATGGGTCTCTATGAAGGGCACAGCAACATTTACATAACCCAGGTGCTTTCCTGAAGTTCGTGTATTTTATCTATCTTATTAATTCCAGCTTGGCCACTCTTTTTCTGGTCAGTATAAAATGTACACGAAGACATTTTGATTTAGATATTTCACAGTGCAACGACTTCCATCGGAGCCATCGAATTTGATTGGCTCGAATCTTTGAATTATTGCCTCGAGAGCTAACGAAGGCTGGATGTTTTGTTGTAAACTCGTACTGTACACAATTAGCTGGTTAGTATCAGGTACCTGTAAAAAACACAAATGTACAGGTTCCTCGGGAGAAGATGTCACAGTCAGATTAAAAAAAAATGGATGCTCGTCTCAGATACTATCTAAAGTCAGTTGTAAAGTCGATAATCAGAAAAAAGAGAAATATTTCATAAGCAGTAGAACAATAAACATGTTACATCTCATCGAGTTTTAATATTTTTTATGTTATCTGACAATGAGTAACAGGAAAAATCCAAAATTGTCCAATCACAAGAAATAAAATAAAAATAAAAATAAATAAATAAAAAAACATGATCGATGACGGGTAATGACAACAAAACTAGGAACCTACCTAGGAACCAGAGGTTCTAACTTCTCGCACTCTCTCTAGTTTTAGGCGCGAAGCGAGCTTAGCAAGGTACCCCCTCCCCAAGTATATACAAAATAAATGAAAAATGCCAGAGTCAGATTTCAACTTTCCGACTCGTTTTCACTGGCTTTGCTTTGTGTTGAGATTCCACCAACTATATCCATATATTAATTTGCATATACCATATCATTTCCATTTTCACAATATTTGGGGTACAGGAATTTGCACGAGAATTTTTTTCGTGAACAAGCCATTTTGTGCCACCATACGCATGGTTTAAAGTCGGCATTGTGAAAATTTGGGTATTTGGTAATTTGGGATATTTGGTGAAATCAGAATATTTCAGTGCAATCGGCTGTATCTATCTATAATCTATCTAACAAAAGCTTGTGTTCTCGCGAATGAACTAGCAAGAGGCTCTTTTCACGGCTCTTCATTCACACTGCTAGTTTTCACGTTATGCACACATTACATGACTACACCCAACCCGTGGAGCGGAGAAAAAGCTGGCTTCTATGGTATCCCGAACGAGGACATTAAGCAACCCATTTGGACATGTTGGATGTTAATTGTTTTGTTTCTTATTTAGTTTGCGCCGTACCAAATTTGGATATGAAACTGGCTCAATGAATGGTTTACCATTCATATCAGAAGTACAGCCAGCCTCAACTGTACAGAAGGCGTATACAATACTATTAGGGAAAGTTCGAATGAGATATAAGCCGGATAAATAATTTGATAATGCTCCCCTGTGATGTTGTTCCCACTAGGGTTTGTTAAAAATCCCCCGCCCATTTATTTCATCTCTCTCCTTTCTCTCCCTTCCCTCCCTCCCACCCTCTCAACGAGAGCGCGTGACATGACCACGCAAACACAAGAGCGCGTGACATGCATAAAGCTGGATCCGCTCTTGTAACTGTTGCCTACAAAAACACGAAATGCAATCGAAACTGTGGATTTTTTTCCCTGTAGGTATGTTTTTAATGCATTTCCTGTATTAAGCGGTCAAAACCCATTCGATTAATGCAAGAATCGTTATTATTCCATCATGTCTGGAAGCTGACCCGCCGAACAGTTAATTACTCGGGCTGCCTGTGGCAGCACCGAGTCTAAATCTGCAAGCCGTTTTTTTTTTCATTTTTTCTTTTTTTCATGTAGCAAAATTTCTGCGCATGCGTTAAAGGTCAAATTCACACCAATCAGATTGCACTGTGCTGGTCACGCAACAATCGCCAGGTTAATTTATTTACACAATTTAATACAGTAAATCAAGATGGTGGACGACGGCGCGAGGAATTTTCTCTCAAATTTGGAGTCCCATCTCTCAAATGTAAGCAGTTTAATGTTTTATTTAACTTCACTCGTGCGAAAGCCTTCCAACAGGCTCAGGATATTTCAACTGGCGCTCTTGTTTGAGGTACGTTTCGTAGGTAATAAACACTCAGCACAGAATAATTTACGATGACCGAAGCAGTTATTCAACTCTCACGGTAAACAAGACTCCTCTCACGGCCGAGGTTTTGGTTCGAGAAATTAAAGGCTTCCAACAGTTCCATTTATAGTTCTGTAATATAATGAGCAGACTGCAGTTTTGGGAAGGAGGGTAAAAGCTTTTAAATAGAGATAAACAAAACGGGCATTTCAGTTAATAATCTTTAGTCCAACAAATACCGATATGGTCGCGATCAAAGAGCCGCAGGGTAGAACGAACAGTAGAGAAATATAGTGATAGCTCCATCATAGGTGGACAGGTACAACTTATAATATGGGACAAATATAAACATACATTTGAGACACTCATCTATTAGTACTCTGAACCTGCAGAACAGCAGACTAAATTAGGACCGAATTCGCATTTTTTTCGATAAAAAAAAAGAATCAATGCCTTCAGCTGCTTCAGTATGATTCCCAGTCATATCAGTAATGGTGACTACCAAGCATTGTTGCTGGGGGAGATGTAAGAGTGACTCTAGATGTGAAAAACATTCATAAATCCGGCGCTAAAAGAGATATGTCTCGGAGAATGAAGCATCGATCGGTACACCGCTAGTAGAGGTTTCTCATCTTTTCTCGGCCTTTTTGATCACTCACAGGAGGAGCTTTTCTGTTCCAAAACCTTTACAGCAAGTTCAGTGAGAAATGTCAGCGTTGGATAAATGTTTGTACAAGAGACCTTAAAAGCACAGAACAACGACACTAGGTCTGGCAATGAAACGTAAGTGGCTATAAATTACTGAAACCCTGACTATGTATCCACCAGTAAACAATGAGAAGGAACTACTGTTCAACCATTAAGTTTACTTGAATTTATCAGTGGATTCTAAATAAATTTTGGAAGCAAAGCCTCGTCTACAGTACATCTACAATGCTTTGATTTATTTTCTGAGCACAAATGAAGTTAATTTCTTTCGGAGCTGCAGGTATTAAATTTGAAAACTCGATAAATGCAAACAATAATATAATGGTTTGAAAGAGCACACCAACATAAGAAAAATTGCCGAATTTTAGGATGCTATCAGTTCATAGTTTTAATGTATATGCTCTTCCAGCCATAACAGCTTTGGTCTCCGGTGAGTTTTATTGAAGAAGATGATTGCACTCGGTGTTGCAATGTTACTTCCGGTCTTACATATTTGGAAGACCTGGTCATGTGATCATCAGCCATGATGAATAAACAAGTTGAATTAACACGAACCCGCGTTCGGTCTTGTTGAGAAACATGGTGTCAGAAAAGTGGATTTTAACTTAGTTTAGATGAGCTAGCTACGCTCAAATAAGTTAAAAAAGCCAGTTAAGGTTTCAGAGAAGATTTCAAAGAAAAAAAAACCCGGAGGAAATCGGCTGAAACGGCGAAATTTCTAGCGAATCGTGCACGAGCAGATGGCACAAAATGTCTGACTCAGAGGAAAACACGCCGTCAACTTCAACTCAATCATCAGCAGGGGCATCGACACAGGCTCCCATCAGCAGCAGCTACCCGTCAAATTTCCCGATACCGAGCCAGATGGTATGTAGAGGAGATTTAACAAGCAATTGGGAATTCTTTAAACAGCAATGGAGCGACTACGAGATCGCCACAGGGCTAATTCAGCGACCCGAATCAGTGCGACTGGCGACTCTCCGTTCTGTCATGGGAAGGGAGTGTTTGCAAATTTTTCTTAACCTCAATTGTGGTCCAGACGAAGTCACGATTAAAACAGCTTTAGAAGTGCTGGAGGGATATTTCTTACCCAAGAGAAACGTGGTGTATGAGAGGTATGTGTTTAATTCATGCGTTCAAGGAAATGATGAAACTGTTGATAACTATGTTAACAGACTGAGAAAACTTGCCTCTTCGTGTGAATTTGGCACGCTTTCCGATGAAATGATTCGAGATCGATTGGTTATAGGCACAAGTGATCACATAACAAAAGGCAGAATGCTAAGAGCGACGGCACTTTCTCTTAACAAAGCTGTTGAAATGTGCAAATCAAGTGAAATAACAAACAAACAGCTGAAAAGTATGAAATCCGAAGTCGGCAAATCGAGCGAAGATCTCCATTACACGAGAAACGACCAACGTCGGTCACGTTCCAAAACGAAAGGCAAGCAATCTCACACTAACCGTAATCCAAGCCACAAGGCAAACCCTAATGTAGATGACAAATGCAAATATTGTGGAAGAAAAAGTAAGCACAATAAGAAAGAGGATTGTCCCGCCTTTGGCCAGCAATGTCATAAGTGCAAAAGAAAAAATCACTTCGCAAGCATGTGTTTGGCAGACAAAGAAAAAAATCCATGCAACTCAGCAACAAGAAGAATATGATTCGGATGAGTCATTGCTGAAAATAGAGAAAATAACTGCACTGAAGGGAAATGGAAAGCAGTTACTAGCTAACCTAACATTTTGCACAGAAACAAATCACAGAGAGAGAATTGTGTGTCAGCTGGACACAGGAGCGACTTGCAACGTGATAGGTTACAGAGATCTTGCACAGCTCTTACAGAATAGTGATCCACCGCTGACTCAGTCAAAAGCCAAGCTTAAGTTGTTTGATGGCACAATAATGCATCAATGGGACAAACCACTTTAGTAGTAGAAAGGAAAGGGAAGCTCTCAGACCTTAAGTTTCAAGTTGTCAATATCTCGAACAAGCCACTGATCTCAGCAGAGACATGTGAACAGTTAGAACTACTCAAAGTTGAGTTAGACTCAACAGAGTCCGTGTTTGGCCTTGAAAACAAAGAGAGTAGCTACCTCAGCAGAGAGCAGATACTGACAGAGTACAATGATGTTTTTGAAGGGTTGGGTCATATTGGTGACACAACAATCGTTGTAGATCCAGGGGTGAAACCAGTACAGCACACTCCTCGCAGGGTACCAGTAGCCCTGCAAGACAAAGTCAGATCCAAACTAGAAGATTTGGAGAAGAAGGGTATAGTGTAAAAGTTCACTAAACCAACCGAGTGGATCAGTAGCATGGTAATAGTCTCCACTCCGAAGAAAATTAGAATCTGTCTAGATCCCAAAGATTTAAACCGAGCAGTACTCCGCCCAAAGTACCAAATGCCTACTTTAGAAGAGGTATTGCCAAAACTAAGCCAAGCCAAGGTTTTCAGTACCCTTGATGCGAAAGATGGCTTTTATCAAATTGGCTTAGACGAAGAAAGTAGTCTAAAGACAACATTCTGGACGCCATTCGGAAGATACCGATATCTTCGAATGCCTTTCGGAATAAACCTAGCACCTGAAGAGTTCGAGCGAAAGCTCCATGAGAAATTGGATGGTCTCCCAGGCATCGAGATCCTAAGAGATGACATTCTAGTAATGGGCTATGGAGATACCCAAGAAGAAGCTCAGGAGAACCATGACGAAAACCTGGTTAGGTTATTAGAGGAAGCACGGAAAGCTAATTTACGCCTAAATAGCAGCAAGATGAACCTCAGGAAGACAGAAGTGCAGTTCATGGGGCATTTGATCACCAAAGATGGATTAAAGCCAGACCCTGAGAAAGTAAAGGCCGTGCAAAATATGCCTAAGCCGACATCCAAGAAAGAGCTGTCGAGCCTCCTAGGCTTTGTGAACTATCTGTCTCAGTTTTTGCCAAGGCTATCAGAAGTAGCGCAGCCTTTGAGAAATCTGACAGCTAAAGACATGAAGTTTGTTTGGTCTAAGCAGCATGACTCAGCATTCAAAGAAGTTCGAGAACTTGTAGTGAGTCATCCAGTTCTCAAATACTATGATCTGAATGAAGAAGTTACAGTGCAATGCGACGCCAGCGAGTATGGACTAGGAGCAGCATTAATGCCAAATGGTCAACCCGTTGCATTTGCTTCTAGGTCTCTTTCACAGACAGAGAGACAATATGCACAAATCGAGAAAGAATGTCTCGCCATAGTGTTTTCTTGTGAAAGGTTCAGTCAGTACCTAGCAGGCAGAGAGAAAGTCACCGTATAATCTGACCATAAGCCTCTGCAGACCATATTTCAGAAGTCAGTACTCTCCGCACCATGCAGATTGCAGCGAATGCTACTAAGGCTACAAAGATATAATCTAGATGTGAGGTACAAGCCAGGCTCACAGATGTATGTCGCAGATCATTAAGGTAGCACCAGACAGACTGAAGCAAATTCAGAAATGTACAGCGCAGGATCTGGTATTGGAAACTTTGAAGACCACAGTCCTAGCTGCATGGCCGGAAAGAAGAGAAGACGTTCCTGTACAAATCCGAGACTACTGGACTTACAGAGAAGAGATTTCACTGCACAACGGCGTTCTCTTTAAGAGTCAACGTGTGATCATCCCGAAAGCCATGAGATCTGAAATGCTCTCAAGAATTCACTCAAGTCACCAAGGAATAGACTCATGCATGCGAAAAGTTAAAGATGTAGTTTTCTGGCCGGGAATGAGTTCTGAAATCAAAGAGAGGCTACATTCTTTTGTTTTTGCCTTAATACAGGAAAACCTGACCTTTGTAACTTTTCGATGTTTAGGTGAAGTCTTACAACGATATTACATGGGAAAGGATGAGTTTGGGATACAGTTTAAATAGGACTTGACAGTCTATATACAAGGGCACCCAACGAAGTTTTCGGTTAAAAAGCTGTTCGGTTTGAAAAAATTGTCCCTAGAAAATTGTTTTCTGAAATACTGGCTAGAAAATTTGTTTTAAATCTCTAGAAAATTATAGAAGAAAAGGGAGACTAAAAGATTTCCCCTAAAATATTCGTACGTCCCAATTCATTTGATCAATAGAGTCAGAACAGGAAAAAAGAATCCCTAAAAAATTCGTACCTCCACAAAACTTTGCAACATGAAGTTACTTGGGCTAGAAAATTCTTGTTATGTTCTAGACTACTAACAAATTCGTAGGCCGGGAATATTTTGCCATAGTATTTTCGGTTGACACGATTTCCACCTAGAAAATCCGAACAGCTAATAGCTTTCTAGAATATGTCAAAAGACATAGTAGGCGCCTTAAAATGGCTAGATAAGCTGCAGACAACTGGTTTCAAACGAATTTCAAAAAGTACTCGTTGGGTGCCCTTGTATATAGTAAGCAATTTTTGTCTCGTTGGTTGGCCAGCGAAGATGCAAAACTCGCTTGACAAGATCGACGTTTGTCGCTTTGTTTCAATCCTCTGTATTTCAGCCAAATTTTAAGCTGTTCGACAGTATAATCATCAGGTTCTCTTTCAAAATATGTTCCAGGAAAGCAGTCATTTCTGGTAGAATAGACAGAGGACGAACTGAAGTGCTAGTCAATTCTTGTAAGTTGATACAAGAAAAGCGGTTTGTTTGTCTGAGTCTTGGCGGGGGGTCTAGACTTGTGACGTAATTACCGCGCTCCGCTATAAGCGTGCGTAACATGAACATGAATAAGTAGGTCAACTTATTTAATTTACATACACGAGAAAAACAAAAATATTAAATTACATATATATACTAGGGGAGCAGAGAATGAATGTCACCGCGCTACTAGCCACTCCTAAAGACTGCTAAATTCAGCTAATGAATCCTCACTTCGGTTATTACTAGAGGATTTCAAATGTGGCCCGAGTGAAAGCCCAGATGGGCTCTTGTTGGTAATTGTGACCTTGGATTACAACAATTGAAGAGGGCAACTTAGAAGGAAGAAAACTTAGTAAGAATCGATTTTCTAGCAATGGGATTAAAAGGTAAGTTCATTCAACTCTTTTAAGTTATGTTTATTGTTAAAAACTGCTGGTTCAATAGGTTTCTGCTCGATATTTTGCACTCTTGTCGAAGAGTAAGACTTGACTGTTTACAAATTCATGTTGTCATTTCGTCGAAATTCACACCGCTCGTGTGAAGCATTGAGAAGATAACCCAAACTAATTCTCATATATGTTTTAGATCAATGCTAACTTGTATCAAAAACGAAGCTTCAATGGATTCTGAATTATACCACATATAAAATTAATTTTTCCAAAAAGTGCCCTGAAATAAGGTTTTCAAATTAGCAAACTACAGCGTATTTAAGTGGGCTCTCAAGATCTTGAGAATAAAGCTATAATCTAATTATTGCACTCAAACAGTTGATCAATACTTTCTAAACAAATATCCGAATTCGAAAAATGCGAAGCTCCTTTAGCGTTTGTACAGGGCAAGGTTAGAGAGACCGGTAAAATCACTCTTATTTCAGGGTGTCTCGCACTCACGCCGGCCGTAATCGTTTTTTCAATTTTTCTCAAAGTTAAATTTATTTTTGAACAAAAAAATCCCAGCACGTTTACTAACTGACCAAAGCCTATCTTTGAACGAAATATGAAGAAATATTTTTTTTAATCTTTTGTCGCGGTTTGCTCGATATTAGTGGACAGTCGCTCTTAAATACTTCTGGTTGGCGAAGGTACCTATCAAAGAAAAACAAATGCAAACAACAAACAGTTTGTGCTTTTTAGGGTATCTGAGACCATCACTTCTTCCAGCTTTTAAGGGTAGTTTGTAGTCAGCATGACCTTTTTGCAATTAGTTGCGTATTTACATATATTGTTGAGTTTTAAAGATTTTCCGACTCTATTTTTTACTCTCTTCCCCTAATCCCAGAAATACTGCAAAAACTCGGGCCTGAAAGGGTTAACACCTTATAATAATTATATCTTATTAACACCTTATAATAATTATATCTTATTAATGCCATATTAATACTATAACCACAAAAATAAAATAAAATAAAAAATAAGTGTGAATTGGTGGTGCTTGCTTGCACAAGCACACTAACAATGTTGACATCATCTTGTATGATGGGGTTCGGTACCACCTAACCTGGACCGTTCAGATGGCTCGGTCGCCCTCCTACGAGGAGGACATTGCATAACCTACAACTGTTCCATACAGGAAGGAACCAGGTAGCTCCTTAAGTCCACCATACCATATTCAAATACTTATTTTATCATAATTAACATATATACTTATCATTAACTCTCTAATCTATTAACAATCTTAATAACAATTCTAATATAATAATTAATCACCATCCATATATATAAATAAATATAATCAAAAACACTTTAATTAATATTTTAACCGACTCTAATCTTCTTCACACAAGTTCATCCTATTTTATTATTAACAATTATATTATTAACAACTCTAATCTTCTCCATTCTTCTTCACACCAGTTCATTCAAGTCCTAACCACTCCACCCTTTTCCACTCTTCTTCACACCAATTAATTAGATTAAATTAATTAACTCCACCTTTCTCCACTCTTCTTCACACCATTTAATTTAATTAATTCACACCATTTAATTTAATTAATTCACTCAACATAATAAACACACAACCAATCACAAACAATTACAACATAAATTAACCCTTAACCTTCATAAACACAAAAAAAATGCAACATCTTAATAGACAAAACCAAAATACAACATCTCAGACAAAACCAAAATTAACTTTATTTAAATAATAACTTCTGTCTTCATTAGTCCAATAATACAGTAATACATTAGTTCATTAATCGAATACAATCACTATATTTTAACCTCAATATTTAACCTCTATAATATATCTCTGTATATTAACCTCTGTATATTAACCTCCATATTTAACCTCTGTACCTCCATATTTAACCTCTATACATGCCATTGGTGTAGTCGTTTATGTAGATTAACCTTAGTACTTATCCGCTCTCGTAATTTAGGCATTACATATCTTACTAATAATATTCGCCTTAAACTTCCACGATAACGAGCTGCCATATTTATTATCATTGTTAATTTCCTATCTAACAACTTATTACCAGTATAAGGTAATCTAATAGTTCTTATCCCTACTGGCAACCCTGTCCTCGTTCCTGACAACCCCACAGAATTAACATTACTATACACACTATAAGGTACACTGTACTTTCTAATAGTTCGTAACTTATAACCTAATTTCCTCATCCTTATAGAATATAAAGTCATCGTATGATCGAAATCTTCCTCTGTACTAGATATCCTTGCGTACCTTATACTCTCATTACGCACCAATCCCTTAAAAACATTAGCAGGATGATTAGATTTTAATTTTAAATAGTTAAACCGATGATGCAATTTAAAATGGGTCATCCTATGCACCCTCTTTAAACACATAGATATGTCATCCAAAAATAATTTTACATCCAAAAATATACAACTACAATAGTTAATATCAAACTTAACTATTAAATTCGTAGGATAATATAACATCAGTCTATCTAATTCACTCTTAATCTCGACCTTATCTCTAGTACTCAATAATAAAAATCCATCATCAGCATACCTGCTCATCAGACATACAATGTTATTATCAACACTACGGGTAAGAAGATATAAATACTCTGAATATAACAACACTAAATCAGATACCTCCTTAGAATAATAACAACCCATTGGTACACCCTTACATTGCCTATAAACATAATTCCCTACATGAAAATAATTACTACTATTACACAAATGGTACAAATCTAACAAAAAGGAAATATAACCCTCTGTGTAACCTAACGAATCACACATACCTTCTAATACTCGTTTCACATCTACATCTAATATATTAGTAAATAAATCCTTAAAATCATAAGTAACAAATGTATACTTCAAATTGTCTAGTAACTCAAAATTGTCTATCCTCTGTAAAAACTCTAAAGTACTACTTATCACACCTACATCTAAACTTAATTCTTTCATATGATCTTTAAGCTTACTACTAAAAAGAGAAAATTCATGTTGCAAAAACTTTGATAGCTCAACAGTACACCACCCATAACCGGTTATTATAGGTCGACCGGTTAAATATTTTTCAGTTTGTGGCTCAGCCATCCCATCTAATTTATGAACTTTTGGCATAATATTCATACTCGATAACACATATCCATCTTTCGGAGTAGTCAATAGTACCTTACACAAATCTTCAGAAGCATTAAAATTCTTCAAAATAGAGGTTAAACTCAACTTGTAATTACTTATAATTTCGTGAACAACACTGCACCTCGGACCGATACGCTCATAAAAATCACTATTAATATGCCGCTCATACTCATGTTTATACCACCCTAATGTATTCACAGCCCAACCTAAACCCTTATCAGCCTCTCTAACCACTACCCCTTTCAGATTAGCTAACCTCTTAATCGCCTTCAACTCTCTACTATTTCTAACCAGCACTGGCTTAGTTACTCCCAATTCTTTACTCTTTCTCACTACCTCTTTTTCAGCCGATGGTATACCTATATCCATAGCCTCTAAAACTCTATATACAAAAGCCTTATCAACAGAAGATATATCGGGGTGTCTCAACAATCGCAATACTTCTTTACGTTTACTATCCCCCACTAATTTACACTGAAAATTTATCTTATTTCTCTTCCTAAGTCGCCTTAACTTAGCATAAATCCCTAGTCTCTTAACCCTATTGGAACAATTCTTATACATAGACACCCTTAAATATTCAAGCAATATATCATCACCTATTAATTTCAAACACTCATTACTGTCATTAATTACCACCCTTGGTACATAACCTGGATTCTGATTTAATACACTAATCTCTTCCTTACTAAATCCTTCATAAGTAAAATTATGAAAACTGTCTCCTCTTGATTTCTTCTCATTGTTTATATCTTGTTCTAATTGTTGTTTCCTTAGGTCTCCAATCCTTCTTGTATAATCTTCACTTAACATATTCTTCCTTTCATATATCAAATCCATATATACTCTTGTAACATCGTGTAATTCTAACATGTCAATACTTGGTCTACCCCTTACTCTCTTAATCCTCCTTGCGCCGAGAATTTCTTGCTTGCATCTCTTAAAGAAAATGCTACGGTTTTGAATAATGTTATTAACATCTCCTTCTAAAAGTTTCAACCTTAACTTTAAATTAACCAATTCATCCTTCCTATGATTCTCCTTTTCTTCACCGTCCATTTGATCATTAACCATCTCTCTCCGATTCTCATCCTCTCCATGATCGCCTTGTTCTTCTTTCTGTCCAATATTAATAACATCCTCCTGTCCATGATCTTTAACCACATCCTCCTGTCCATGATCTTTAACCAAATCTTTAACCACATCCTCCTGTCCATGATCTTTAACCAAATCTAATTTCTCTTCATTTCCTTCTAACATGTTATGATGATTAGCAACCACCCCTCCATGATCATCAACTGCCCCTCTTTCTGTTTCTTTCTTTACAGCCTGTCTGCATCCTGCATAGTCATCAGCATTATATGTGCAATGTTCACTTGTCTTCAAGTATAACCCATACATAGTAACCTCGACATTAACCATCTCCAACATCTTTTGATCCAAATCTCTCAACTCATTTTTAAAATGTTTCCACCCTTATGCCAGTTGTTCAAACGTTGTCGCCACAAACGGATCATGTTAAATCGTTCAATCATATATTAAATAGCTATAAACTCCTCGCTGTTTCTAAATAAATCACATTGCTTATACTCCTGCTCACTCAGAATCAAAAACCTCTCTCTGTCCTGCTCACTCAGAATGAAGGCACTCAACAGACACAGCACTCGTTTTTATAGCGTTATATAATCCTCATAAAATCTTTTGAAAAATAACGATCTTTAACTTGCTCGCACTCTCTTTTAAAATAACGTATATTCCAAAAAAAACGCAATCATATGACTGTTAAAAATCCTCTTTAAACACGACGTGATAATAATTAGCAAGCTGTTCGTAAAAACCTTCACAAGTAAATCACGGTAAGCATGTTAACTTTGACGGTTTATATTCACTCTACGATCTAAGACTAACGTTAACATCGTTATAAACAATTTTAGATAAAGCAAGAACAAGCACAGTAATTAATAATCCGTACATTCGTAAGTAAAGCAAGCCAAGTCATCGTTAAAGTGCTGCCAAGTGAGGTAGGTAAATATAATCGTAAACACATTCATTAGTTACAGACATAATAAACTTTTAATTCTACTAACCTCCATATAGTCTCCATGAAATCTCCATGAAATCTCCAATTGTCTCAAACGGTTTAAACGATCAATATTTCAACTCTAAACCTCTAAATCCTTTAGGCTTAACAAAAACAAAATGGCGCATAGAATCAACCGTGTGTATTTACGTGTCGGGTTAGGCCTGGGCCCAAGGCAGAAACACGTGACCGTCTCAGAACACCACTATGTTCTAGGTCCTAGCAAGCTTCCTAACCCTTGATAAAGGGGCTTGTTATTCAGAAATACACATTTGATATCTTTGGTTCTTATGCTTTGTCATTTTAATAAATTAATGCTTTTAGTCATTTTAATAAATTAATGCTTTTAGTCATTTTAATAAATTATTAATACTCTTATTCAGTCATTGGAAGTTGAATTTAGTACCCCTAGTCGTTAATCATTAAAAATAAATTTAATAAAGATAAAATTAAATAAAAATTAAAACCAAATTGATAATTTATATAAAAAAATACCAAAATTAAAACCAAATTTATAAATTAATATATAAAATAAAATAAATTACAAAAACTAGCGAACTTTTGATCTTCTTCCTAACTAGCAAACGTTTAACTTTCTTCCTAACTAGAAATCAACATGAGTGTCTCCGAGGACGTTGCTGACAGCGACGACCAGACGTGGAACTTTGGTGACGATGAAAATGTCGACATTGAAAACCAAATTCAACAGACACAATTAACAGAGGAGAGAACCCCCAAACGGCCATGGGTCAAAAAGATGGGTGCACTGTGCACTTTGAACAATAGCCTCGAAAGGGAGGAAGAAGAACTTAATAAGCAGAAAGGAATTATCGTAAAGAGACTGAATGCAATAGAAAAACAAAAAGAAGAGATTAAAATTAAAATTAAGAAACATAGCCAAATATGCCCACTATGAACAAAAAATAACATTCATGGGTGTAGCTGCTTTTAAGCCAGTTAACCCTGGCTTACAAACTTTCTGTTCGAACGGACTAACAAACCAAAAATGGCCAGCTATGCCCCTGACAGTAAATTTATTGTTGTCATATATAAATATATTTTTCCTTTTCTCTTAATGGGCCAATCGTACCTTAATAATTGGATACATAAAATTCCATATCATAACATGTGATAATAATAATAATTAAAAACCTTTTTAAATAATACTTGTTATGTCATCCCTCGATTCTAAGTCTGTTCTAAGTCGGACGCAATCATCTATTCTTAAGAACACAGTCCTCAGCAATTATGTTTTTAACATCCTGAGGATACAATCCTCCTGTAGCCTTGTATACATGTATGGATATCACTGATACATCCCATATTATGTGAAGGGTCATGGGTTGAGTGCAATCCTCCAGTACATTAAAAATATCCAAACGATGAATGCAATCCTCCAGTACGTTGAAAGTATCCAAACGATGACAATTATAATTGGTTTTAATGTTTTTGAGAATACAATCCTCCAATGTTATATAGACATGGTCATCCTCTATTGCACACCAACACGGTCATCCTTTATTGCATGTACATCACTGTTATCTATAGATCCTATAATCAAATGGAATCAGAGGGGTATATGTCATACTTCTTCATAGTATATAAATTACTATGATAACATCTAATCGTATTAATCTCATTCATAATTCATTTCATTTAAATTCAAATTTATTTTAATCCTACTTTTACTGCCGATATACCTTATATTGTAACTCTATTGTAACTCCTACCTATACTGTCATCCTTAATTCTCTCACTAATGATTATCTCACTGTCATCATAAAATCTAACTATCCTTTTCCCATATAACATAACATAACATAATATAACAATATAACATGGTATAACACTATAATAACAATACAATAATATTAACTTCGTACCTCAATACTATCACTCTATCACTATATCATAATCATCGCATATCACCACAATTTTAAAACATTAACCCTTTCATGCCCACATATGGAATTTTCCATATTACACTTGTTTTTAAAGCTACATGTAGACCCATAACATTCCCACTAACCAATTAACGAAAAGAATAATTTCATCCTAATGAACTACAATTGGCATGTTAATGAAAGAATAATTTCATCTAAATCCTTTCTCTGCATAAGCCAACTATAGGTTACATTATTTCAAAATAGACTAAAATAGGAATTCCAAAAAATAATTATTTCTCCTCAGATTCAACATTTTCTCTCAAAAAATAATTATTTCTCCTCAGATTCAACATTTTCTCTCAAAAATACATATTTCACAACACATTTTAGAGTTTCATGTTTGCACTAACCTCACTTTCTATCTCCCAACACCCAAACTTGCCCAGAAACAAACCATTCTGTCCACAAACATTTTCACCCATAATGACCGCGATGCATGCCGGGAAATCCTACCAAACAACGACATGGCACTTCCCCCATCTTCATTCTTCAAAATATATACTAAGTCTAAAGCCATTTCGACCTAATACCTTCATATTGGAATCAATGGCAAGTAAATATTGTCCAATATTCCAAAAAAGCTATGATAGGTGGCTCCAGAACCCCATTTATAAAGCCCACGCTAAAGTGACACAAGACGTCCTGGCCCATTCACGAGTGGAAAATGAAGCTCTTTCTCTGTCACAATAAACTGGCACAAACTCGGTTCTTTGAGAAAGTACTGATTGAAGCTCTCATCGGACTTAATGATGTCCTCCAGCACTCTATAAATGGTAAAAAAGGTTTTTTAAAAAGCCTATAATTCTATGTATTCATCCGAACAAACTTCCCGCCGGATCCGATAAGTAATCCACAACTGCCTTCAAAATGGCCGTCTAAAAACTCTGAGCCCCTAGTATTATAGGTCAGTTAAAAATTCCATGGTAACAATGACTATTTAGTTAGGGGGGAGGGTTTTTTCAGTCTAGAAATACTGCAAAAACTCGGGCCTGAAAGGGTTAACACCTTATAATAATTATATCTTATTAACACCTTATAATAATTATATCTTATTAATGCCATATTAATACTATAACCACAAAAATAAAATAAAATAAAAAATAAGTGTGAATTGGTGGTGCTTGCTTGCACAAGCACACTAACAATGTTGAGTATCAAATGGTCTACCACAGCAAATCAGTAGAGCGCAACAGGATAGCGGTCAAAAGACTGAGTATTCTGTACTTTATATTTTAGGCAGAAGCCAATTTTATTGAGATAATCAACATTTTAACGTTTGCTGGATGCTCGGACTATTTTTAACGTTTTTATTTTAATATTTGAAGGTCATCAAGATGACATACAAGATTGCATTCTTTCGAAAGATACTTTCCGCATTTAATTGTATTTGTCATTAACTTACTTTCTTGCTGAAGTGAGAATTCAATTTATTACATTATAAATTTAAAGTTTCCTTATTGCTCCTTCAGTAAATAAAAATAACCGACTACTTGAAGATTCAGGATTACCCCTAATATCTCAAACCTTGCTGCCAGTTTAATTTGTTACAGTCGAAAACTAATACATTTTTCATTCATTGTGAACGGAGAACAATTAGAAAAGTCCACGTTAAACAGACTGGCTCAAAGCAGGAGCGTCCATCTCGCATGGGTTAGGTTTTAGAATGTTTTTCCCCGAGTTCGGTTTCCGCTAGCCAATCACAAGCGTTTGCGTAATTTTCATTCAAATGATTAATTATGTTGCAGCCATCATCATTTTATCATCATCATTTTATTAAATAAACCACCAGTTTACAAACAACAGCGGAATTACACAAGTATTTATCACGCCCACAAACATGCCACGCCCTCGAGCACACACACACACACCAAAGTAGATATTAATTATTAGTATATACCACACCAGTGAATATCACTATTCGCGCGCTCTGATTGGCTACTCAAACAGTGAATATGATTTCATATTCACCTCTGAGCAAAGTAGCGATCATCTCGTGCGAGTTTTCGTTCATTTGATAGAAAATAAAATAACTATTTGGTGCTGGCTATTCACCTGGAGTTGTGGTATATACTATGATATCCACCACTATTCACCTCCACTTCGGTGAATAATTGTTAATTATTACTATATAGATATGGTAACAATAACTAAGTAGTAATAGTATGGTGGAAAGACAGCCTAAATAGAAGTCCTTTTTACACAAATAAGATTTTTCAAACGATAGTACAAACGAGCAGGGGAATACAACCAAATTCAATAAAAGAACATAAAAACATAAAATGTTTAAAAACATAAAATGCTTAAATAGCATGGTGGCCTTCCACTTTAAATTAAAGAAGAATCACGACTTTCATTCATA
>JAOWCC010000393.1:0-42111 GCA_030867875.1 Actinernus sp. WN-2022
CTCTCCGTTTGAGAATTTTACGGCACATTGAACGTTTTTAATATTAGCTCGCGGGCAGGAATCTATGAATTTGCTGGAAAGATGGAATCTCTCCGTTTGTGAATTTTACTACCCATTGAACGTTTTTAATATTAGCTCGCGATCAGGAATCTACTAATTTGCTGGAAAGATGGAATCTCTCCGTTTGAGAATTTTACGGCACATTCAACGTTTTTAATATTAGCTCGCTGTCAGGAATCTATTAATTTGCTGGAAAGATGGAATCTCTCCGTTTGAGAATTTTACGGCACATTGAACGTTTTTAATATTAGCTCGCGAGCAGGAATCTATTAATTTGCTGGAAAGATGGAATCTCTCCGTTTGAGAATTTTACGGCACATTGAACGTTTTTAATATTAGCTCGCGATCAGGAATCTACTAATTTGCTGGAAAGTTGGAAGCTCTCCGTTTGAGAATTTTACGGCACATTGAACGTTTTTAATATTAGCTCGCGATCAGGAATATACGAATTTGCTGGAAAGATGGAATCTCTCCGTTTGAGAATTTTGCGGCCTATTGAACGTTTTTAATATTAGCTCGCGAGCAGGAATCTATTAATTTGCTGGAAAGATGGAATCTCTCCGTTTCAGAATTTTACGGCACATTCAACGTTTTTAATATTAGCTCGCTGTCAGGAATCTATTAATTGGCTGGAAAGATGGAATCTCTCCGTTTGAGAATTTTACGGCACATTGAACGTTTTTAATATTAGCTCGCGAGCAGGAATCTATTAATTTGCTGGAAAGATGGAATCTCTCCGTTTGAGAATTTTACGGCACATTGAACGTTTTTAATATTAGCTCGCGATCAGGAATCTACTAATTTGCTGGAAAGTTGGAATCTCTCCGTTTGAGAATTTTACGGCACATTGAACGTTTTTAATATTAGCTCGCGATCAGGAATATACGAATTTGCTGGAAAGATGGAATCTCTCCGTTTGAGAATTTTGCGGCCTATTGAACGTTTTTAATATTAGCTCGCGAGCAGGAATCTATTAATTTGCTGGAAAGATGGAATCTCTCCGTTTGAGAATTTTACGGCACATTGAACGTTTTTAATATTAGCTCGCGAGCAGGAATCTATTAATTTGCTGGAAAGATGGAATCTCTCCGTTTGAGAATTTTACGGCACATTGAACGTTTTTAATATTAGCTCGCGGTCAGTAATCTATTAATTTGCTGGAAAGATGGAATCTCTCCGTTTGAGAATTTTACGGCCCATTGAGCGTTTTTAATATTAGCTCGCGATCAGGAATCTATTAATTTGCTGGAAAGATGGAATCTCTCCGTTTGAGAATTTTACGGCACATTCAACGTTTTTAATATTAGCTCGCGATCAGGAATCTACGAATTTGCTGGAAAGATGGAATCTCTCCGTTTGAGAATTTTACGGCCCATTGAACGTTTTTAATATTAGCTCGCGATCAGGAATATACGAATTTGCTGGAAAGATGGAATCTCTCCGTTTGAGAATTTTACGGCCCATTGAACGTTTTTAATATTAGCTCGCGATCAGGAATCTATGAATTTGCTGGAAAGATGGAATCTCTCCGTTTGAGAATTTTACGGCACATTGAACGTTTTTAATATTAGCTCGCGATCAGGAATCTATTAATTTGCTGGAAAGATGGAATCTCTCCGTTTGAGAATTTTACGGCACATTCAACGTTTTTAATATTAGCTCGCGATCAGGAATCTACGAATTTGATGGAAAGATGGAATCTCTCCGTTTGAGAATTTTACGGCCCATTGAACGTTTTTAATATTAGCTCGCGATCAGGAATATACGAATTTGCTGGAAAGATGGAATCTCTCCGTTTGAGAATTTTACGGCCCATTGAACGTTTTTAATATTAGCTCGCGATCAGGAATATACGAATTTGCTGGAAAGATGGAATCTCTCCGTTTGAGAATTTTACGGCCCATTGAACGTTTTTAATATTAGCTCGCGATCAGGAATCTATTAATTTGCTGGAAAGATGGAATCTCTCCGTTTGAGAATTTTACGGCACATTCAACGTTTTTAATATTAGCTCGCGATCAGGAATCTACGAATTTGCTGGAAAGATGGAATCTCTCCGTTTGAGAATTTTACGGCCCATTGAACGTTTTTAATATTAGCTCGCGATCAGGAATATACGAATTTGCTGGAAAGATGGAATCTCTCCGTTTGAGAATTTTACGGCCCATTGAACGTTTTTAATATTAGCTCGCGAGCAAGAATCTATGAATTTGCTGGAAAGATGGAATCTCTCCGTTTGAGAATTTTACGGCCCATTGAACGTTTTTAATATTAGCTCGCGAGCAAGAATCTATGAATTTGCTGGAAAGATGGAATCTCTCCGTTTGAGAATTTCACGGCACATTGAACGTTTTTAATATTAGCTCGCGAGCAAGAATCTATGAATTTGCTGGAAAGATGGAATCTCTCCGTTTGAGAATTTTACGGCACATTGACCGTTTTTAATATTAGCTCGCGAGCAGGAATCTATTAATTGGCTGGAAAGATGGAATCTCTCCGTTTGAGAATTTTATGGCACATTGAACGTTTTTAATATTAGGTCGCGGTCAGGAATCTATTAATTTGCTGGAAAGATGGAATCTCTCCGTTTGAGAATTTTATGGCACATTGAACGTTTTTAATATTAGCTCGCGATCAGGAATCTATTAATTTGCTGGAAAGATGGAATCTCTCCGTTTGAGAATTTTACGGCACATTAAACGTTTTTAATATTAGCTCGCGATCAGGAATCTATTAATTTGCTGGAAAGATGGAATCTCTCCGTTTGAGAATTTTACGGCACATTGAACGTTTTTAATATTAGCTCGCGATCAGGAATATAAGAATTTGCTGGAAAGATGGAATCTCTCCGTTTGAGAATTTTACGGCCCATTGAACGTTTTTAATATTAGCTCGCGATCAGGAATCTATGAATTTGCTGGAAATATGGAATCTCTCCGTTTGAGAATTTTACGGCACATTCAACGTTTTTAATATTAGTTCGCTGTCAGGAATCTACTAATTTGCTGGAAAGATGGAATCTCTCCGTTTGAGAATTTTACGGCACATTGAACGTTTTTAATATTAGCTCGCGAGCAGGAATCTATTAATTTGCTAGAAAGATGGAATCTCTCCGTTTGAGAATTTTACGGCACATTGAACGTTTTTAATATTAGGTCGCGGTCAGGAATCTATTAATTTGCTGGAAAGATGGAATCTCTCCGTTTGAGAATTTTACGGCACATTGAACGTTTTTAATATTAGCTCGCGATCAGGAATCTACTAATTTGCTGGAAAGATGGAATCTCTCCGTTTGAGAATTTTACGGCCCATTGAACGTTTTTAATATTAGCTCGCGAGCAGGAATCTATTTATTTGCTGGAAAGATGGAATCTCTACGTTTGAGAATTTTACGGCACATTCAACGTTTTTAATATTAGCTCGCTGTCAGGAATCTATTAATTTGCTGGAAAGATGGAATCTCTCCGTTTGAGAATTTTACGGCCCATTGAACGTTTTTAATATTAGCTCGCGAGCAGGAATCTATTAATTTGCTGGAAAGATGGAATCTCTCCGTTTGAGAATTTTACGGCACATTGAACGTTTTTAATATTAGCTCGCGGTCAGGAATCTATTAATTTGCTGGAAAGATGGCATCTCTCCGTTTGAGAATTTTACGGCACATTAAACGTTTTTAATATTAGCTCGCGATCAGGAACCTATTAATTTGCTGGAAAGATGGAATATCTCCGTTTGAGAATTTTACGGCACATTGAACCTTTTTAATATTAGCTCGCGATCAGGAATCTATTAATTTGCTGGAAAGATGGAATCTCTCCGTTTGAGAATTTTACGGCACATTGAACGTTTTTAATATTAGCTCGCGAGCAGGAATCTATGAATTTGCTGGAAAGATGGAATCTCTCCGTTTGAGAATTTTACGGCACATTGAACGTTTTTAATATTAGCTCGCGGGCAGGAATCTATGAATTTGCTGGAAAGATGGAATCTCTCCGTTTGAGAATTTTACGGCACATTGAACGTTTTTAATATTAGCTCGCGATCAGGAATCTATGAATTTGCTGGAAAGATGGAGTCTCTCCGTTTCAGAATTTTACGGCACATTGAACGTTTTTAATATTAGCTCGCGATCAGGAATCTATGAATTTGCTGGAAAGATGGAATCTCTCCGTTTGAGAATTTTACGGCACATTGAACGTTTTTAATATTAGCTCGCGGTCAGGAATCTATTAATTTGCTGGAAAGATGGAATCTCTCCGTTTGAGAATCTTACGGCCCATTGAACGTTTTTAATATTAGCTCGCGATCAGGAATCTATTAATTTGCTGGAAAGATGGAATCTCTCCGTTTGAGAATTTTACGGCACATTGAACGTTTTTAATATTAGGTCGCGGTCAGGAATCTATTAATTTGCTGGAAAGATGGAATCTCTCCGTTTGAGTATTTTACGGCCCATTGAACGTTTTTAATATTAGCTCGCGAGCAGGAATATACGAATTTGCTGGAAAGAAGGAATCTCTCCGTTTGAGAATTTTACGGCCCATTGAACGTTTTTAATATTAGCTCGCGATCAGGAATATACGAATTTGCTGGAAAGATGGAATCTCTCCGTTTGAGAATTTTACGGCCCATTGAACGTTTTTAATATTAGCTCGCGATCAGGAATCTATGAATTTGCTGGAAAGATGGAATCTCTCCGTTTGTGAATTTTACTACCCATTGAACGTTTTTAATATTAGCTCGCGATCAGGAATCTACTAATTTGCTGGAAAGATGGAATCTCTCCGTTTGAGAATTTTACGGCACATTGAACGTTTTTAATATTAGCTCGCGGGCAGGAATCTATGAATTTGCTGGAAAGATGGAATCTCTCCGTTTGAGAATTTTACGGCACATTGAACGTTTTTAATATTAGCTCGCGATCAGGAATCTATGAATTTGCTGGAAAGATGGAGTCTCTCCGTTTCAGAATTTTACGGCACATTGAACGTTTTTAATATTAGCTCGCGATCAGGAATCTATGAATTTGCTGGAAAGATGGAATCTCTCCGTTTGAGAATTTTACGGCACATTGAACGTTTTTAATATTAGCTCGCGGTCAGGAATCTATTAATTTGCTGGAAAGATGGAATCTCTCCGTTTGAGAATCTTACGGCCCATTGAACGTTTTTAATATTAGCTCGCGATCAGGAATCTATTAATTTGCTGGAAAGATGGAATCTCTCCGTTTGAGAATTTTACGGCACATTGAACGTTTTTAATATTAGGTCGCGGTCAGGAATCTATTAATTTGCTGGAAAGATGGAATCTCTCCGTTTGAGTATTTTACGGCCCATTGAACGTTTTTAATATTAGCTCGCGAGCAGGAATATACGAATTTGCAGGAAAGAAGGAATCTCTCCGTTTGAGAATTTTACGGCCCATTGAACGTTTTTAATATTAGCTCGCGATCAGGAATATACGAATTTGCTGGAAAGATGGAATCTCTCCGTTTGAGAATTTTACGGCCCATTGAACGTTTTTAATATTAGCTCGCGATCAGGAATCTATGAATTTGCTGGAAAGATGGAATCTCTCCGTTTGTGAATTTTACTACCCATTGAACGTTTTTAATATTAGCTCGCGATCAGGAATCTACTAATTTGCTGGAAAGATGGAATCTCTCCGTTTGAGAATTTTACGGCACATTCAACGTTTTTAATATTAGCTCGCTGTCAGGAATCTATTAATTTGCTGGAAAGATGGAATCTCTCCGTTTGAGAATTTTACGGCACATTGAACGTTTTTAATATTAGCTCGCGAGCAGGAATCTATTAATTTGCTGGAAAGATGGAATCTCTCCGTTTGAGAATTTTACGGCACATTGAACGTTTTTAATATTAGCTCGCGATCAGGAATCTACTAATTTGCTGGAAAGTTGGAATCTCTCCGTTTGAGAATTTTACGGCACATTGAACGTTTTTAATATTAGCTCGCGATCAGGAATATACGAATTTGCTGGAAAGATGGAATCTCTCCGTTTGAGAATTTTGCGGCCTATTGAACGTTTTTAATATTAGCTCGCGAGCAGGAATCTATTAATTTGCTGGAAAGATGGAATCTCTCCGTTTCAGAATTTTACGGCACATTCAACGTTTTTAATATTAGCTCGCTGTCAGGAATCTATTAATTGGCTGGAAAGATGGAATCTCTCCGTTTGAGAATTTTACGGCACATTGAACGTTTTTAATATTAGCTCGCGAGCAGGAATCTATTAATTTGCTGGAAAGATGGAATCTCTCCGTTTGAGAATTTTACGGCACATTGAACGTTTTTAATATTAGCTCGCGGTCAGTAATCTATTAATTTGCTGGAAAGATGGAATCTCTCCGTTTGAGAATTTTACGGCCCATTGAACGTTTTTAATATTAGCTCGCGATCAGGAATCTATTAATTTGCTGGAAAGATGGAATCTCTCCGTTTGAGAATTTTACGGCACATTCAACGTTTTTAATATTAGCTCGCGATCAGGAATCTACGAATTTGCTGGAAAGATGGAATCTCTCCGTTTGAGAATTTTACGGCCCATTGAACGTTTTTAATATTAGCTCGCGATCAGGAATATACGAATTTGCTGGAAAGATGGAATCTCTCCGTTTGAGAATTTTACGGCCCATTGAACGTTTTTAATATTAGCTCGCGATCAGGAATCTATGAATTTGCTGGAAAGATGGAATCTCTCCGTTTGAGAATTTTACGGCACATTGAACGTTTTTAATATTAGCTCGCGATCAGGAATCTATTAATTTGCTGGAAAGATGGAATCTCTCCGTTTGAGAATTTTACGGCACATTCAACGTTTTTAATATTAGCTCGCGATCAGGAATCTACGAATTTGATGGAAAGATGGAATCTCTCCGTTTGAGAATTTTACGGCCCATTGAACGTTTTTAATATTAGCTCGCGATCAGGAATATACGAATTTGCTGGAAAGATGGAATCTCTCCGTTTGAGAATTTTACGGCCCATTGAACGTTTTTAATATTAGCTCGCGATCAGGAATATACGAATTTGCTGGAAAGATGGAATCTCTCCGTTTGAGAATTTTACGGCCCATTGAACGTTTTTAATATTAGCTCGCGATCAGGAATCTATTAATTTGCTGGAAAGATGGAATCTCTCCGTTTGAGAATTTTACGGCACATTCAACGTTTTTAATATTAGCTCGCGATCAGGAATCTACGAATTTGCTGGAAAGATGGAATCTCTCCGTTTGAGAATTTTACGGCCCATTGAACGTTTTTAATATTAGCTCGCGATCAGGAATATACGAATTTGCTGGAAAGATGGAATCTCTCCGTTTGAGAATTTTACGGCCCATTGAACGTTTTTAATATTAGCTCGCGAGCAAGAATCTATGAATTTGCTGGAAAGATGGAATCTCTCCGTTTGAGAATTTTACGGCCCATTGAACGTTTTTAATATTAGCTCGCGAGCAAGAATCTATGAAGTTGCTGGAAAGATGGAATCTCTCCGTTTGAGAATTTTACGGCACATTGAACGTTTTTAATATTAGCTCGCGAGCAAGAATCTATGAATTTGCTGGAAAGATGGAATCTCTCCGTTTGAGAATTTTACGGCACATTGACCGTTTTTAATATTAGCTCGCGAGCAGGAATCTATTAATTGGCTGGAAAGATGGAATCTCTCCGTTTGAGAATTTTACGGCACATTGAACGTTTTTAATATTAGGTCGCGGTCAGGAATCTATTAATTTGCTGGAAAGATGGAATCTCTCCGTTTGAGAATTTTACGGCACATTAAACGTTTTTAATATTAGCTCGCGATCAGGAATCTATTAATTTGCTGGAAAGATGGAATCTCTCCGTTTGAGAATTTTACGGCACATTGAACGTTTTTAATATTAGCTCGCGATCAGGAATATACGAATTTGCTGGAAAGATGGAATCTCTCCGTTTGAGAATTTTACGGCCCATTGAACGTTTTTAATATTAGCTCGCGATCAGGAATCTATGAATTTGCTGGAAATATGGAATCTCTCCGTTTGAGAATTTTACGGCACATTCAACGTTTTTAATATTAGTTCGCTGTCAGGAATCTACTAATTTGCTGGAAAGATGGAATCTCTCCGTTTGAGAATTTTACGGCACATTGAACGTTTTTAATATTAGCTCGCGAGCAGGAATCTATTAATTTGCTGGAAAGATGGAATCTCTCCGTTTGAGAATTTTACGGCACATTGAACGTTTTTAATATTAGCTCGCGGTCAGGAATCTATTAATTTGCTGGAAAGATGGCATCTCTCCGTTTGAGAATTTTACGGCACATTAAACGTTTTTAATATTAGCTCGCGATCAGGAACCTATTAATTTGCTGGAAAGATGGAATATCTCCGTTTGAGAATTTTACGGCACATTGAACCTTTTTAATATTAGCTCGCGATCAGGAATCTATTAATTTGCTGGAAAGATGGAATCTCTCCGTTTGAGAATTTTACGGCACATTGAACGTTTTTAATATTAGCTCGCGAGCAGGAATCTATGAATTTGCTGGAAAGATGGAATCTCTCCGTTTGAGAATTTTACGGCACATTGAACGTTTTTAATATTAGCTCGCGGGCAGGAATCTATGAATTTGCTGGAAAGATGGAATCTCTCCGTTTGAGAATTTTACGGCACATTGAACGTTTTTAATATTAGCTCGCGATCAGGAATCTATGAATTTGCTGGAAAGATGGAGTCTCTCCGTTTCAGAATTTTACGGCACATTGAACGTTTTTAATATTAGCTCGCGATCAGGAATCTATGAATTTGCTGGAAAGATGGAATCTCTCCGTTTGAGAATTTTACGGCACATTGAACGTTTTTAATATTAGCTCGCGATCAGGAATCTACTAATTTGCTGGAAAGATGGAATCTCTCCGTTTGAGAATTTTACGGCACATTGAACGTATTTAATATTAGCTCGCGATCAGGAATCTATGAATTTGCTGGAAGATGGAATCTCTCCGTTTGAGAATTTGACGGCACATTGAACGTTTTTAATATTAGCTCGCGATCAGGAATCTATTAATTTGCTGGAAAGATGGAATCTCTCCGTTTGAGAATTTTACGGCACATTGAACGTTTTTAATATTAGCTCGCGATCAGGAATATACCAATTTGCTGGAAAGATGGAATCTCTCCGTTTGAGAATTTTACGGCCCACTGAACGTTTTTAATATTAGCTCGCGATCAGGAATTTATGAATTTGCTGGAAAGATGGAATCTCTCCGTTTGAGAATTTTACGGCACATTCAACGTTTTTAATATTAGCTCGCTGTCAGGAATCTATTAATTTGCTGGAAAGATGGAATCTCTCCTTTTGAGAATTTTACGGCACATTGAACGTTTTTAATATTAGCTCGCGAGCAGGAATCTATTAATTTGCTGGAAAGATGGAATCTCTCCGTTTGAGAATTTTACGGCACATTGAACGTTTTTAATATTAGGTCGCGGTCAGGAATCTATTAATTTGCTGGAAAGATGGAATCTCTCCGTTTGAGAATTTTACGGCACATTGAACGTTTTTAATATTAGCTCGCGAGCAGGAATCTATGAATTTGCTGGAAAGATGGAATCTCTCCGTTTGAGAATTTTACGGCACATTGAACGTTTTTAATATTAGCTCGCGGGCAGGAATCTATGAATTTGCTGGAAAGATGGAATCTCTCCGTTTGAGAATTTTACGGCACATTGAACGTTTTTAATATTAGCTCGCGATCAGGAATCTATGAATTTGCTGGAAAGATGGAGTCTCTCCGTTTCAGAATTTTACGGCACATTGAACGTTTTTAATATTAGCTCGCGATCAGGAATCTATGAATTTGCTGGAAAGATGGAATCTCTCCGTTTGAGAATTTTACGGCACATTGAACGTTTTTAATATTAGCTCGCGATCAGGAATCTACTAATTTGCTGGAAAGATGGAATCTCTCCGTTTGAGAATTTTAAGGCACATTGAACGTATTTAATATTAGCTCGCGATCAGGAATCTATGAATTTGCTGGAAGATGGAATCTCTCCGTTTGAGAATTTGACGGCACATTGAACGTTTTTAATATTAGCTCGCGATCAGGAATCTATTAATTTGCTGGAAAGATGGAATCTCTCCGTTTGAGAATTTTACGGCACATTGAACGTTTTTAATATTAGCTCGCGATCAGGAATATACCAATTTGCTGGAAAGATGGAATCTCTCCGTTTGAGAATTTTACGGCCCACTGAACGTTTTTAATATTAGCTCGCGATCAGGAATCTACTAATTTGCTGGAAAGATGGAATCTCTCCGTTTGAGAATTTTACGGCCCATTCAACGTTTTTAATATTAGCTCGCGATCAGGAATCTATTAATTTGCTGGAAAGATGGAATCTCTCCGTTTGAGAATTTTACGGCACATTGAACGTATTTAATATTAGCTCGCGATCAGGAATCTATGAATTTGCTGGAAGATGGAATCTCTCCGTTTGAGAATTTGACGGCACATTCAACGTTTTTAATATTAGCTCGCTGTCAGGAATCTATTAATTTGCTGGAAAGATGGAATCTCTCCGTTTGAGAATTTTACGGCCCATTGAACGTTTTTAATATTAGCTCGCGAGCAGGAATCTATTAATTTGCTGGAAAGATGGAATCTCTCCGTTTGAGAATTTTACGGCACATTGAACGTTTTTAATATTAGCTCGCGGTCAGGAATCTATTAATTTGCTGGAAAGATGGAATCTCTCCGTTTGAGAATTTTACGGCACATTAAACGTTTTTAATATTAGCTCGCGATCAGGAACCTATTAATTTGCTGGAAAGATGGAATATCTCCGTTTGAGAATTTTACGGCACATTGAACCTTTTTAATATTAGCTCGCGATCAGGAATCTATTAATTTGCTGGAAAGATGGAATCTCTCCGTTTGAGAATTTTACGGCACATTGAACGTTTTTAATATTAGCTCGCGAGCAGGAATCTATGAATTTGCTGGAAAGATGGAATCTCTCCGTTTGAGAATTTTACGGCACATTGAACGTTTTTAATATTAGCTCGCGAGCAGGAATCTATGAATTTGCTGGAAAGATGGAATCTCTCCGTTTGAGAATTTTACGGCACATTGAACGTTTTTAATATTAGCTCGCGATCAGGAATCTATGAATTTGCTGGAAAGATGGAATCTCTCCGTTTCAGAATTTTACGGCACATTGAACGTTTTTAATATTAGCTCGCGATCAGGAATCTATGAATTTGCTGGAAAGATGGAATCTCTCCGTTTGAGAATTTTACGGCACATTGAACGTTTTTAATATTAGCTCGCGAGCAGGAATCTATGAATTTGCTGGAAAGATGGAATCTCTCCGTTTGAGAATTTTACGGCACATTGAACGTTTTTAATATTAGCTCGCGAGCAGGAATCTATGAATTTGCTGGAAAGATGGAATCTCTCCGTTTGAGAATTTTACGGCACATTGAACGTTTTTAATATTAGCTCGCGATCAGGAATCTATGAATTTGCTGGAAAGATGGAATCTCTCCGTTTCAGAATTTTACGGCACATTGAACGTTTTTAATATTAGCTCGCGATCAGGAATCTATGAATTTGCTGGAAAGATGGAATCTCTCCGTTTGAGAATTTTACGGCACATTGAACGTTTTTAATATTAGCTCGCGATCAGGAATCTACTAATTTGCTGGAAAGATGGAATCTCTCCGTTTGAGAATTTTACGGCACATTGAACGTATTTAATATTAGCTCGCGATCAGGAATCTATGAATTTGCTGGAAGATGGAATCTCTCCGTTTGAGAATTTGACGGCACATTGAACGTTTTTAATATTAGCTCGCGATCAGGAATCTATTAATTTGCTGGAAAGATGGAATCTCTCCGTTTGAGAATTTTACGGCACATTGAACGTTTTTAATATTAGCTCGCGATCAGGAATATACCAATTTGCTGGAAAGATGGAATCTCTCCGTTTGAGAATTTTACGACCCACTGAACGTTTTTAATATTAGCTCGCGATCAGGAATCTATGAATTTGCTGGAAAGATGGAATCTCTCCGTTTGAGAATTTTACGGCACATTCAACGTTTTTAATATTAGCTCGCTGTCAGGAATCTATTAATTTGCTGGAAAGATGGAATCTCTCCTTTTGAGAATTTTACGGCACATTGAACGTTTTTAATATTAGCTCGCGAGCAGGAATCTATTAATTTGCTGGAAAGATGGAATCTCTCCGTTTGAGAATTTTACGGCACATTGAACGTTTTTAATATTAGGTCGCGGTCAGGAATCTATTAATTTGCTGGAAAGATGGAATCTCTCCGTTTGAGAATTTTACGGCACATTAAACGTTTTTAATATTAGCTCGCGATCAGGAATCTATTAATTTGCTGGAAAGATGGAATCTCTCCGTTTGAGAATTTTACGGCACATTGAACGTTTTTAATATTAGCTCGCGATCAGGAATCTATGAATTTGCTGGAAAGATGGAATCTCTCCGTTTGAGAATTTTACGGCCCATTGAACGTTTTTAATATTAGCTCGCGATCAGGAATCTATTAATTTGCTGGAAAGATGGAATCTCTCCGTTTGAGAATTTTACGGCACATTGAACGTTTTTAATAATAGCTCGCGATCAGGAATCTATGAATTTGCTGGAAAGATGGGATCTCTCCGTTTGAGAATTTTACGGCACATTGAACGTTTTTAATATTAGCTCGCGATCAGGAATCTATGAATTTGCTGGAAAGATGGAATCTCTCCGTTTGAGAATTTTACGGCCCATTGAACGTTTTTAATATTAGCTCGCGGTCAGGAATCTATGAATTTACTGGAAAGATGGAATCTCTCCGTTTGAGAATTTTACGGCACATTGAACATTTTTAATATTGGCTCGCGATCAGGAATCTATGAATTTGCTGGAAAGATGGAATCTCTCCGTTTGAGAATTTTACGGCACATTGAACGTTTTTAATATTAGCTCGCGATCAGGAATCTACTAATTTGCTGGAAAGATGGAATCTCTCCGTTTGAGAATTTTACGGCCCATTGAACGTTTTTAATATTAGCTCGCGATCAGGAATCTACTAATTTGCTGGAAAGATGGAATCTCTCCGTTTGAGAATTTTACGGCACATTGAACGTTTTTAATATTAGCTCGCGATCAGGAATCTATTAATTGGCTGGAAAGATGGAATCTCTCCGTTGGTGAATTTTACGGCCCATTGAACGTTTTTAATATTAGCTCGCGATCAGGAATCTACTAATTTGCTGGAAAGATGGAATCTCTCCGTTTGAGAATTTTACGGCCCATTGAACGTTTTTAATATTAGCTCGCGATCAGGAATCTATTAATTTGCTGGAAAGATGGAATCTCTCCGTTTGAGAATTTTACGGCACATTGAACGTATTTAATATTAGCTCGCGATCAGGAATCTATGAATTTGCTGGAAGATGGAATCTCTCCGTTTGAGAATTTGACGGCACATTGAACGTTTTTAATATTAGCTCGCGATCAGGAATCTATTAATTTGCTGGAAAGATGGAATCTCTCCGTTTGAGAATTTTACGGCACATTGAACGATTTTAATATTAGCTCGCGATCAGGAATATACGAATTTGCTGGAAAGATGGAATCTCTCCCTTTGAGAATTTTACGGCCCATTGAACGTTTTTAATATTAGCTCGCGATCAGGAATCTATGAATTTGCTGGAAAGATGGAATCTCTCCGTTTGAGAATTTTACGGCACATTCAACGTTTTTAATATTAGCTCGCTGTCAGGAATCTATTAATTTGCTGGAAAGATGGAATCTCTCCGTTTGAGAATTTTACGGCACATTGAACGTTTTTAATATTAGCTCGCGAGCAGGAATCTATTAATTTGCTGGAAAGATGGAATCTCTCCGTTTGAGAATTTTACGGCACATTGAACGTTTTTAATATTAGGTCGCGGTCAGGAATCTATTAATTTGCTGGAAAGATGGAATCTCTCCGTTTGAGAATTTTACGGCACATTAAACGTTTTTAATATTAGCTCGCGATCAGGAATCTATTAATTTGCTGGAAAGATGGAATCTCTCCGTTTGAGAATTTTACGGCACATTGAACGTTTTTAATATTAGCTCGCGAGCAGGAATCTATGAATTTGCTGGAAAGATGGAATCTCTGCGTTTGAGCATTTTACGGCACATTGAACGTTTTTAATATTAGGTCGCGGTCAGGAATCTATTAATTTGCTGGAAAGATGGAATCTCTCCGTTTGAGAATTTTACGGCACATTAAACGTTTTTAATATTAGCTCGCGATCAGGAATCTATTAATTTGCTGGAAAGATGGAATCTCTCCGTTTGAGAATTTTACGGCACATTGAACGTTTTTAATATTAGCTCGCGATCAGGAATCTATGAATTTGCTGGAAAGATGGAATCTCTGCGTTTGAGAATTTTACGGCCCATTGAACGTTTTTAATATTAGCTCGCGATCAGGAATCTATTAATTTGCTGGAAAGATGGAATCTCTCCGTTTGAGAATTTTACGGCACATTGAACGTTTTTAATAATAGCTCGCGATCAGGAATCTATGAATTTGCTGGAAAGATGGGATCTCTCCGTTTGAGAATTTTACGGCACATTGAACGTTTTTAATATTAGCTCGCGATCAGGAATCTATGAATTTGCTGGAAAGATGGAATCTCTCCGTTTGAGAATTTTACGGCCCATTGAACGTTTTTAATATTAGCTCGCGATCAGGAATCTATTAATTTGCTGGAAAGATGGAATCTCTCCGTTTGAGAATTTTACGGCACATTGAACGTATTTAATATTAGCTCGCGATCAGGAATCTATGAATTTGCTGGAAGATGGAATCTCTCCGTTTGAGAATTTTACGGCACATTGAACGTTTTTAATATTAGCTCGCGATCAGGAATCTATTAATTTGCTGGAAAGATGGAATCTCTCCGTTTGAGAATTTTACGGCACATTGAACGATTTTAATATTAGCTCGCGATCAGGAATATACGAATTTGCTGGAAAGACGGAATCTCTCCCTTTGAGAATTTTACGGCCCATTGAACGTTTTTAATATTAGCTCGCGATCAGGAATCTATGAATTTGCTGAAAAGATGGAATCTCTCCGTTTGAGAATTTTACGGCACATTCAACGTTTTTAATATTAGGTCGCTGTCAGGAATCTATTAATTTGCTGGAAAGATGGAATCTCTCCGTTTGAGAATTTTACGGCACATTGAACGTTTTTAATATTAGCTCGCGAGCAGGAATCTATTAATTTGCTGGAAAGATGGAATCTCTCCGTTTGAGAATTTTACGGCACATTGAACGTTTTTAATATTAGGTCGCGGTCAGGAATCTATTAATTTGCTGGAAAGATGGAATCTCTCCGTTTGAGAATTTTACGGCACATTAAACGTTTTTAATATTAGCTCGCGATCAGGAATCTATTAATTTGCTGGAAAGATGGAATCTCTCCGTTTGAGAATTTTACGGCACATTCAACGTTTTTAATATTAGGTCGCTGTCAGGAATCTATTAATTTGCTGGAAAGATGGAATCTCTCCGTTTGAGAATTTTACGGCACATTGAACGTTTTTAATATTAGCTCGCGAGCAGGAATCTATTAATTTGCTGGAAAGATGGAATCTCTCCGTTTGAGAATTTTACGGCACATTGAACGTTTTTAATATTAGGTCGCGGTCAGGAATCTATTAATTTGCTGGAAAGATGGAATCTCTCCGTTTGAGAATTTTACGGCACATTAAACGTTTTTAATATTAGCTCGCGATCAGGAATCTATTAATTTGCTGGAAAGATGGAATCTCTCCGTTTGAGAATTTTACGGCACATTGAACGTTTTTAATATTAGCTCGCGAGCAGGAATCTATTAATTTGCTGGAAAGATGGAATCTCTCCGTTTGAGAATTTTACGGCACATTGAACGTTTTTAATATTAGGTCGCGGTCAGGAATCTATTAATTTGCTGGAAAGATGGAATCTCTCCGTTTGAGAATTTTACGGCACATTAAACGTTTTTAATATTAGCTCGCGATCAGGAATCTATTAATTTGCTGGAAAGATGGAATCTCTCCGTTTGAGAATTTTACGGCACATTGAACGTTTTTAATATTAGCTCGCGATCAGGAATCTATGAATTTGCTGGAAAGATGGAATCTCTGCGTTTGAGAATTTTACGGCCCATTGAACGTTTTTAATATTAGCTCGCGATCAGGAATCTATTAATTTGCTGGAAAGATGGAATCTCTCCGTTTGAGAATTTTACGGCACATTGAACGTTTTTAATAATAGCTCGCGCTCAGGAATCTATGAATTTGCTGGAAAGATGGGATCTCTCCGTTTGAGAATTTTACGGCACATTGAACGTTTTTAATATTAGCTCGCGATCAGGAATCTATGAATTTGCTGGAAAGATGGAATCTCTCCGTTTGAGAATTTTACGGCCCATTGAACGTGTTTAATATTAGCTCGCGGTCAGGAATCTATGAATTTGCTGGAAAGATGGAATCTCTCCGTTTGAGAATTTTACGGCACATTGAACGTTTTTAATATTAGCTCGCGATCAGGAATCTATGAATTTGCTGGAAAGATGGAATCTCTCCGTTTGAGAATTTTACGGCCCATTGAACGTTTTTAATATTAGCTCGCGGTCAGGAATCTATGAATTTGCTGGAAAGATGGAATCTCTCCGTTTGAGAATTTTACGGCACATTGAACGTTTTTAATATTAGCTCGCGATCAGGAATCTATGAATTTGCTGGAAAGATGGAATCTCTCCGTTTGAGAATTTTACGGCACATTGAACGTTTTTAATATTAGCTCGCGATCAGGAATCTACTAATTTGCTGGAAAGATGGAATCTCTCCGTTTGAGAATTTTACGGCCCATTGAACGTTTTTAATATTAGCTCGCGATCAGGAATCTACTAATTTGCTGGAAAGATGGAATCTCTCCGTTTGAGAATTTTACGGCACATTGAACGTTTTTAATATTAGCTCGCGATCAGGAATCTATTAATTGGCTGGAAAGATGGAATCTCTCCGTTTGTGAATTTTACTACCCATTGAACGTTTTTAATATTAGCTCGCGATCAGGAATCTACTAATTTGCTGGAAAGATGGAATCTCTCCGTTTGAGAATTTTACGGCCCATTGAACGTTTTTAATATTAGCTCGCGATCAGGAATCTATTAATTTGCTGGAGAGATGGAATCTCTCCGTTTGAGAATTTTACGGCATTGAACGTTTTTAATATTAGCTCGCGATCAGGAATCTACTAATTTGCTGGAAAGATGGAATCTCTCCGTTTGAGAATTTTACGGCACATTGAACGTTTTTAATATTAGCTCGCGAGCAGGAATCTATTAATTTGCTGGAAAGATGGAATCTCTCCGTTTGAGAATTTTACGGCACATTGAACGTTTTTAATATTAGCTCGCGAGCAGGAATCTCTTAATTTGCTGGAAAGATGGAATCTCTCCGTTTGAGAATTTTACGGCACATTCAACGTTTTTAATATTAGCTCGCTGTCAGGAATCTATTAATTTGCTGGAAAGATGGAATCTCTCCGTTTGAGAATTTTACGGCACATTGAACGTTTTTAATATTAGCTCGCGAGCAGGAATCTATTAATTTGCTGGAAAGATGGAATTTCTCCGTTTGAGAATTTTACGGCACATTGAACGTTTTTAATATTAGCTCGCGATCAGGAATCTATGAATTTTTTGGAAAGATGGAATCTCTCCGTTTGAGAATTTTACGGCACATTGAACGTTTTTAATATTACCTCGCGAGCAGGAATCTATGAATTTGCTGGAAAGATGGAATCTCTCCGTTTGAGAATTTTACGGCACATTGAACGTTTTTAATATTAGCTCGCGATCAGGAATCTATGAATTTGCTGGAAAGATGGAATCTCTCCGTTTGAGAATTTTACGGCACATTGAACGTTTTTAATATTAGCTCGCGATCAGGAATCTATGAATTTGCTGGAAAGATGGAATCTCTCCGTTTGAGAATTTTACGGCCCATTGAACGTGTTTAATATTAGCTCGCGGTCAGGAATCTATGAATTTGCTGGAAAGATGGAATCTCTCCGTTTGAGAATTTTACGGCACATTGAACGTTTTTAATATTAGCTCGCGATCAGGAATCTATGAATTTGCTGGAAAGATGGAATCTCTCCGTTTGAGAATTTTACGGCCCATTGAACGTTTTTAATATTAGCTCGCGGTCAGGAATCTATGAATTTGCTGGAAAGATGGAATCTCTCCGTTTGAGAATTTTACGGCACATTGAACGTTTTTAATATTAGCTCGCGATCAGGAATCTATGAATTTGCTGGAAAGATGGAATCTCTCCGTTTGAGAATTTTACGGCACATTGAACGTTTTTAATATTAGCTCGCGATCAGGAATCTACTAATTTGCTGGAAAGATGGAATCTCTCCGTTTGAGAATTTTACGGCCCATTGAACGTTTTTAATATTAGCTCCCGATCAGGAATCTACTAATTTGCTGGAAAGATGGAATCTCTCCGTTTGAGAATTTTACGGCACATTGAACGTTTTTAATATTAGCTCGCGATCAGGAATCTATTAATTGGCTGGAAAGATGGAATCTCTCCGTTTGTGAATTTTACTACCCATTGAACGTTTTTAATATTAGCTCGCGATCAGGAATCTACTAATTTGCTGGAAAGATGGAATCTCTCCGTTTGAGAATTTTACGGCCCATTGAACGTTTTTAATATTAGCTCGCGATCAGGAATCTATTAATTTGCTGGAGAGATGGAATCTCTCAGTTTGAGAATTTTACGGCATTGAACGTTTTTAATATTAGCTCGCGATCAGGAATCTACTAATTTGCTGGAAAGATGGAATCTCTCCGTTTGAGAATTTTACGGCACATTGAACGTTTTTAATATTAGCTCGCGAGCAGGAATCTATTAATTTGCTGGAAAGATGGAATCTCTCCGTTTGAGAATTTTACGGCACATTGAACGTTTTTAATATTAGCTCGCGAGCAGGAATCTCTTAATTTGCTGGAAAGATGGAATCTCTCCGTTTGAGAATTTTACGGCACATTCAACGTTTTTAATATTAGCTCGCTGTCAGGAATCTATTAATTTGCTGGAAAGATGGAATCTCTCCGTTTGAGAATTTTACGGCACATTGAACGTTTTTAATATTAGCTCGCGAGCAGGAATCTATTAATTTGCTGGAAAGATGGAATTTCTCCGTTTGAGAATTTTACGGCACATTGAACGTTTTTAATATTAGCTCGCGATCAGGAATCTATGAATTTTTTGGAAAGATGGAATCTCTCCGTTTGAGAATTTTACGGCACATTGAACGTTTTTAATATTACCTCGCGAGCAGGAATCTATGAATTTGCTGGAAAGATGGAATCTCTCCGTTTGAGAATTTTACGGCACATTGAACGTTTTTAATATTAGCTCGCGATCAGGAATCTATGAATTTGCTGGAAAGATGGAATCTCTCCGTTTGAGAATTTTACGACACATTGAACGTTTTTAATATTAGCTCGCGATCAGGAATCTATGAATTTGCTGGAAGATGGAATCTCTCCGTTTGAGAATTTTACGGCACATTGAACGTTTTTAATATTAGCTCGCGATCAGGAATCTATGAATTTGCTGGAAAGATGGAATCTCTCCGTTTGAGAATTTTACGGCACATTGAACGTTTTTAATATTAGCTCGCGATCAGGAATCTACTAATTTGCTGGAAAGATGGAATCTCTCCGTTTGAGAATTTTACGGCCCATTGAACGTTTTTAATATTAGCTCGCGATCAGGAATCTACTAATTTGCTGGAAAGATGGAATCTCTCCGTTTGAGAATTTTACGGCACATTGAACGTTTTTAATATTAGCTCGCGATCAGGAATCTATTAATTGGCTGGAAAGATGGAATCTCTCCGTTTGTGAATTTTACGGCCCATTGAACGTTATTAATATTAGCTCGCGATCAGGAATCTATGAATTTGCTGGAAAGATGGAATCTCTCCGTTTGAGAATTTTACGGCCCATTGAACGTTTTTAATATTAGCTCGCGATCAGGAATCTATTAATTTGCTGGAAAGATGGAATCTCTCCGTTTGAGAATTTTACGGCACATTGAACGTTTTTAATAATAGCTCGCGATCAGGAATCTATGAATTTGCTGGAAATATGGGATCTCTCCGTTTGAGAATTTTACGGCACATTGAACGTTTTTAATATTAGCTCGCGATCAGGAATCTATGAATTTGCTGGAAAGATGGAATCTCTCCGTTTGAGAATTTTACGGCCCATTGAACGTTTTTAATATTAGCTCGCGGTCAGGAATCTATGAATTTACTGGAAAGATGGAATCTCTCCGTTTGAGAATTTTACGGCACATTGAACATTTTTAATATTGGCTCGCGATCAGGAATCTATGAATTTGCTGGAAAGATGGAATCTCTCCGTTTGAGAATTTTACGGCACATTGAACGTTTTTAATATTAGCTCGCGATCAGGAATCTACTAATTTGCTGGAAAGATGGAATCTCTCCCTTTGAGAATTTTACGGCCCATTGAACGTTTTTAATATTAGCTCGCGATCAGGAATCTACTAATTTGCTGGAAAGATGGAATCTCTCCGTTTGAGAATTTTACGGCACATTGAACGTTTTTAATATTAGCTCGCGATCAGGAATCTATTAATTGGCTGGAAAGATGGAATCTCTCCGTTGGTGAATTTTACGGCCCATTGAACGTTTTTAATATTAGCTCGCGATCAGGAATCTACTAATTTGCTGGAAAGATGGAATCTCTCCGTTTGAGAATTTTACGGCCCATTGAACGTTTTTAATATTAGCTCGCGATCAGGAATCTATTAATTTGCTGGAAAGATGGAATCTCTCCGTTTGAGAATTTTACGGCACATTGAACGTATTTAATATTAGCTCGCGATCAGGAATCTATGAATTTGCTGTAAGATGGAATCTCTCCGTTTGAGAATTTGACGGCACATTGAACGTTTTTAATATTAGCTCGCGATCAGGAATCTATTAATTTGCTGGAAAGATGGAATCTCTCCGTTTGAGAATTTTACGGCACATTGAACGATTTTAATATTAGCTCGCGATCAGGAATATACGAATTTGCTGGAAAGATGGAATCTCTCCCTCTGAGAATTTTACGGCCCATTGAACGTTTTTAATATTAGCTCGCGATCAGGAATCTATGAATTTGCTGGAAAGATGGAATCTCTCCGTTTGAGAATTTTACGGCACATTCAACGTTTTTAATATTAGCTCGCTGTCAGGAATCTATTAATTTGCTGGAAAGATGGAATCTCTCCGTTTGAGAATTTTACGGCACATTGAACGTTTTTAATATTAGCTCGCGAGCAGGAATCTATTAATTTGCTGGAAAGATGGAATCTCTCCGTTTGAGAATTTTACGGCACATTGAACGTTTTTAATATTAGGTCGCGGTCAGGAATCTATTAATTTGCTGGAAAGATGGAATCTCTCCGTTTGAGAATTTTACGGCACATTAAACGTTTTTAATATTAGCTCGCGATCAGGAATCTATTAATTTGCTGGAAAGATGGAATCTCTCCGTTTGAGAATTTTACGGCACATTGAACGTTTTTAATATTAGCTCGCGAGCAGGAATCTATGAATTTGCTGGAAAGATGGAATCTCTGCGTTTGAGCATTTTACGGCACATTGAACGTTTTTAATATTAGGTCGCGGTCAGGAATCTATTAATTTGCTGGAAAGATGGAATCTCTCCGTTTGAGAATTTTACGGCACATTAAACGTTTTTAATATTAGCTCGCGATCAGGAATCTATTAATTTGCTGGAAAGATGGAATCTCTCCGTTTGAGAATTTTACGGCACATTGAACGTTTTTAATATTAGCTCGCGATCAGGAATCTATGAATTTGCTGGAAAGATGGAATCTCTGCGTTTGAGAATTTTACGGCCCATTGAACGTTTTTAATATTAGCTCGCGATCAGGAATCTATTAATTTGCTGGAAAGATGGAATCTCTCCGTTTGAGAATTTTACGGCACATTGAACGTTTTTAATAATAGCTCGCGATCAGGAATCTATTAATTTGCTGGAAAGATGGAATCTCTCCGTTTGAGAATTTTACGGCACATTCAACGTTTTTAATATTAGGTCGCTGTCAGGAATCTATTAATTTGCTGGAAAGATGGAATCTCTCCGTTTGAGAATTTTACGGCACATTGAACGTTTTTAATATTAGCTCGCGAGCAGGAATCTATTAATTTGCTGGAAAGATGGAATCTCTCCGTTTGAGAATTTTACGGCACATTGAACGTTTTTAATATTAGGTCGCGGTCAGGAATCTATTAATTTGCTGGAAAGATGGAATCTCTCCGTTTGAGAATTTTACGGCACATTAAACGTTTTTAATATTAGCTCGCGATCAGGAATCTATTAATTTGCTGGAAAGATGGAATCTCTCCGTTTGAGAATTTTACGGCACATTGAACGTTTTTAATATTAGCTCGCGAGCAGGAATCTATTAATTTGCTGGAAAGATGGAATCTCTCCGTTTGAGAATTTTACGGCACATTGAACGTTTTTAATATTAGGTCGCGGTCAGGAATCTATTAATTTGCTGGAAAGATGGAATCTCTCCGTTTGAGAATTTTACGGCACATTAAACGTTTTTAATATTAGCTCGCGATCAGGAATCTATTAATTTGCTGGAAAGATGGAATCTCTCCGTTTGAGAATTTTACGGCACATTGAACGTTTTTAATATTAGCTCGCGATCAGGAATCTATGAATTTGCTGGAAAGATGGAATCTCTCCGTTTGAGAATTTTACGGCCCATTGAACGTGTTTAATATTAGCTCGCGGTCAGGAATCTATGAATTTGCTGGAAAGATGGAATCTCTCCGTTTGAGAATTTTACGGCACATTGAACGTTTTTAATATTAGCTCGCGATCAGGAATCTATGAATTTGCTGGAAAGATGGAATCTCTCCGTTTGAGAATTTTACGGCCCATTGAACGTTTTTAATATTAGCTCGCGGTCAGGAATCTATGAATTTGCTGGAAAGATGGAATCTCTCCGTTTGAGAATTTTACGGCACATTGAACGTTTTTAATATTAGCTCGCGATCAGGAATCTATGAATTTGCTGGAAAGATGGAATCTCTCCGTTTGAGAATTTTACGGCACATTGAACGTTTTTAATATTAGCTCGCGATCTGGAATCTACTAATTTGCTGGAAAGATGGAATCTCTCCGTTTGAGAATTTTACGGCCCATTGAACGTTTTTAATATTAGCTCGCGATCAGGAATCTACTAATTTGCTGGAAAGATGGAATCTCTCCGTTTGAGAATTTTACGGCACATTGAACGTTTTTAATATTAGCTCGCGAGCAGGAATCTATTAATTTGCTGGAAAGATGGAATCTCTCCGTTTGAGAATTTTACGGCACATTGAACGTTTTTAATATTAGCTCGCGAGCAGGAATCTCTTAATTTGCTGGAAAGATGGAATCTCTCCGTTTGAGAATTTTACGGCACATTCAACGTTTTTAATATTAGCTCGCTGTCAGGAATCTATTAATTTGCTGGAAAGATGGAATCTCTCCGTTTGAGAATTTTACGGCACATTGAACGTTTTTAATATTAGCTCGCGAGCAGGAATCTATTAATTTGCTGGAAAGATGGAATTTCTCCGTTTGAGAATTTTACGGCACATTGAACGTTTTTAATATTAGCTCGCGATCAGGAATCTATGAATTTTTTGGAAAGATGGAATCTCTCCGTTTGAGAATTTTACGGCACATTGAACGTTTTTAATATTACCTCGCGAGCAGGAATCTATGAATTTGCTGGAAAGATGGAATCTCTCCGTTTGAGAATTTTACGGCACATTGAACGTTTTTAATATTAGCTCGCGATCAGGAATCTATGAATTTGTTGGAAAGATGGAATCTCTCCGTTTGAGAATTTTACGGCACATTGAACGTTTTTAATATTAGCTCGCGATCAGGAATCTATGAATTTGCTGGAAGATGGAATCTCTCCGTTTGAGAATTTTACGGCACATTGAACGTTTTTAATATTAGCTCGCGATCAGGAATCTATGAATTTGCTGGAAAGATGGAATCTCTCCGTTTGAGAATTTTACGGCACATTGAACGTTTTTAATATTAGCTCGCGATCAGGAATCTACTAATTTGCTGGAAAGATGGAATCTCTCCGTTTGAGAATTTTACGGCCCATTGAACGTTTTTAATATTAGCTCGCGATCAGGAATCTACTAATTTGCTGGAAAGATGGAATCTCTCCGTTTGAGAATTTTACGGCACATTGAACGTTTTTAATATTAGCTCGCGATCAGGAATCTATTAATTGGCTGGAAAGATGGAATCTCTCCGTTTGTGAATTTTACGGCCCATTGAACGTTTTTAATATTAGCTCGCGATCAGGAATCTACTAATTTGCTGGAAAGATGGAATCTCTCCGTTTGAGAATTTTACGGCCCATTGAACGTTTTTAATATTAGCTCGCGATCAGGAATCTATTAATTTGCTGGAAAGATGGAATCTCTCCGTTTGAGAATTTTACGGCACATTGAACGTTTTTAATATTAGCTCGCGAGCAGGAATCTATGAATTTGCTGGAAAGATGGAATCTCTCCGTTTGAGAATTTTACGGCACATTGAACGTTTTTAATATTAGCTCGCGATCAGGAATCTATGAATTTGCTGGAAAGATGGAATCTCTCCGTTTGAGAATTTTACGGCCCATTGAACGTATTTAATATTAGCTCGCGATCAGGAATCTATGAATTTGCTGGAAGATGGAATCTCTCCGTTTGAGAATTTGACGGCACATTGAACGTTTTTAATATTAGCTCGCGATCAGGAATCTATTAATTTGCTGGAAAGATGGAATCTCTCCGTTTGAGAATTTTACGGCACATTGAACGATTTTAATATTAGCTCGCGATCAGGAATATACGAATTTGCTGGAAAGATGGAATCTCTCCGTTTGAGAATGTTACGGCCCATTGAACGTTTTTAATATTAGCTCGCGAGCAGGAATCTATTAATTTGCTGGAAAGATGGAATCTCTCCGTTTGAGAATTTTACGGCACATTGAACGTTTTTAATATTAGGTCGCGGTCAGGAATCTATTAATTTGCTGGAAAGATGGAATCTCTCCGTTTGAGAATTTTACGGCACATTGAACGTTTTTAATATTAGCTCGCGATCAGGAAACTATTAATTGGCTGGAAAGATGGAATCTCTCCGTTTGTGAATTTTACGGCCCATTGAACGTTTTTAATATTAGCTCGCGATCAGGAATCTACTAATTTGCTGGAAAGATGGAATCTCTCCGTTTGAGAATTTTACGGCCCATTGAACGTTTTTAATATTAGCTCGCGATCAGGAATCTATTAATTTGCTGGAAAGATGGAATCTCTCCGTTTGAGAATTTTACGGCCCATTGAACGTATTTAATATTAGCTCGCGATCAGGAATCTATGAATTTGCTGGAAGATGGAATCTCTCCGTTTGAGAATTTGACGGCACATTGAACGTTTTTAATATTAGCTCGCGATCAGGAATCTATTAATTTGCTGGAAAGATGGAATCTCTCCGTTTGAGAATTTTACGGCACATTGAACGATTTTAATATTAGCTCGCGATCAGGAATATACGAATTTGCTGGAAAGATGGAATCTCTCCGTTTGAGAATGTTACGGCCCATTGAACGTTTTTAATATTAGCTCGCGATCAGGAATCTATGAATTTGCTGGAAAGATGGAATCTCTCCGTTTGAGAATTTTACGGCATATTCAACGTTTTTAATATTAGCTCGCTGTCAGGAATCTATTAATTTGCTGGAAAGATGGAATCTCTCCGTTTGAGAATTTTACGGCACATTGAACGTTTTTAATATTAGCTCGCGAGCAGGAATCTATTAATTTGCTGGAAAGATGGAATCTCTCCGTTTGAGAATTTTACGGCACATTGAACGTTTTTAATATTAGGTCGCGGTCAGGAATCTATTAATTTGCTGGAAAGATGGAATCTCTCCGTTTGAGAATTTTACGGCACATTAAACGTTTTTAATATTAGCTCGCGATCAGGAATCTATTAATTTGCTGGAAAGATGGAATCTCTCCGTTTGAGAATTTTACGGCACATTGAACGTTTTTAATATTAGCTCGCGATCAGGAATCTATGAATTTGCTGGAAAGATGGGATCTCTCCGTTTGAGAATTTTACGGCACATTGAACGTTTTTAATATTAGCTCGCGATCAGGAATCTATGAATTTGCTGGAAAGATGGAATCTCTCCGTTTGAGAATTTTACGGCCCATTGAACGTTTTTAATATTAGCTCGCGGTCAGGAATCTATGAATTTGCTGGAAAGATGGAATCTCTCCGTTTGTGAATTTTACGGCCCATTGAACGTTTTTAATATTAGCTCGCGATCAGGAATCTACTAATTTGCTGGAAAGATGGAATCTCTCCGTTTGAGAATTTTACGGCCCATTGAACGTTTTTAATATTAGCTCGCGAGCAGGAATCTCTTAATTTGCTGGAAAGATGGAATCTCTCCGTTTGAGAATTTTACGGCACATTCAACGTTTTTAATATTAGCTCGCTGTCAGGAATCTATTAATTTGCTGGAAAGATGGAATCTCTCCGTTTGAGAATTTTACGTTTGAGAATTTTACGGCACATTGAACGTTTTTAATATTAGCTCGCGATCAGGAATCTATGAATTTGTTGGAAAGATGGAATCTCTCCGTTTGAGAATTTTACGGCACATTGAACGTTTTTAATATTAGCTCGCGATCAGGAATCTATTAATTGGCTGGAAAGATGGAATCTCTCCGTTTGTGAATTTTACTACCCATTGAACGTTTTTAATATTAGCTCGCGATCAGGAATCTACTAATTTGCTGGAAAGATGGAATCTCTCCGTTTGAGAATTTTACGGCCCATTGAACGTTTTTAATATTAGCTCGCGATCAGGAATCTATTAATTTGATGGAAAGATGGAATCTCTCCGTTTGAGAATTTTACGGCATTGAACGTTTTTAATATTAGCTCGCGATCAGGAATCTACTAATTTGCTGGAAAGATGGAATCTCTCCGTTTGAGAATTTTACGGCACATTGAACGTTTTTAATATTAGCTCGCGAGCAGGAATCTATTAATTTGCTGGAAAGATGGAATCTCTCCGTTTGAGAATTTTACGGCACATTCAACGTTTTTAATATTAGCTCGCTGTCAGGAATCTATTAATTTGCTGGAAAGATGGAATCTCTCCGTTTGAGAATTTTACGGCACATTGAACGTTTTTAATATTAGCTCGCGAGCAGGAATCTATTAATTTGCTGGAAAGATGGAATTTCTCCGTTTGAGAATTTTACGGCACATTGAACGTTTTTAATATTAGCTCGCGATCAGGAATCTATGAATTTTTTGGAAAGATGGAACCTCTCCGTTTGAGAATTTTACGGCACATTGAACGTTTTTAATATTACCTCGCGAGCAGGAATCTATGAATTTGCTGGAAAGATGGAATCTCTCCGTTTGAGAATTTTACGGCACATTGAACGTTTTTAATATTAGCTCGCGATCAGGAATCTATGAATTTGCTGGAAAGATGGAATCTCTCCGTTTGAGAATTTTACGGCACATTGAACGTTTTTAATATTAGCTCGCGATCAGGAATATACGAATTTGCTGGAAAGATGGAATCTCTCCGTTTGAGAATTTTACGGCCCATTGAACGTTTTTAATATTAGCTCGCGATCAGGAATATACGAATTTGCTGGAAAGATGGAATCTCTCCGTTTGAGAATTTTACGGCCCATTGAACGTTTTTAATATTAGCTCGCGATAAGGAATATACGAATTTGCTGGAAAGATGGAATCAGTCCGTTTGAAAATTTTACGGCCCATTGAACGTTTTTAATATTAGCTCGCGATCAGGAATATACGAATTTGCTGGAAAGATGGAATCTCTCCGTTTGAGAATTTTACGGCCCATTGAACGTTTTTAATATTAGCTCGCGATCAGGAATCTATTAATTTGCTGGAAAGATGGAATCTCTCCGTTTGAGAATTTTACGGCACATTCAACGTTTTTAATATTAGCTCGCGATCAGGAATCTACGAATTTGCTGGAAAGATGGAATCTCTCCGTTTTAGAATTTTACGGCCCATTGAACGTTTTTAATATTAGCTCGCGATCAGGAATCTACTAATTTGCTGGAAAGATGGAATCTCTCCGTTTGAGAATTTTACGGCACATTGAACGTTTTTAATATTAGCTCGCGATCAGGAATCTATGAATTTGCTGGAAAGATGGAATCTCTCGGTTTGAGAATTTTACGGCACATTGAACGTTTTTAATATTAGCTCGCGATCATGAATCTATGAATTTGCTGGAAAGATGGAATCTCTCCGTTTGAGAATTTTACGGCACATTGAACGTTTTTAATATTAGCTCGCGATCAGGAATCTATGAATTTGCTGGAAAGATGGAATCTCTCCGTTTGAGAATTTTACGGCACATTGAACGTTTTTAATATTAGCTCGCGATCATGAATCTATGAATTTGCTGGAAAGATGGAATCTCTCCGTTTGAGAATTTTACGGCAGATTGAACGTTTTTAATATTAGCTCGCGATCAGGAATCTACTAATTTGCTGGAAAGATGGAATATCTCCGTTTGAGAATTTTACGGCACATTGAACGTTTTTAATATTAGCTCGCGATCAGGAATCTACTAATTTGCTGGAAAGATGGAATCTCTCCGTTTGAGAATTTTACGGCACATTGAACGTTTTTAATATTAGCTCGCGATCAGGAATCTAGTAATTGCCTGGAAAGATGGAATCTCTCCGTTTGAGAATTTTACGGCACATTGAACGTTTTTAATATTAGCTCGCGATCAGGAATCTACTAATTGGCTGGAAAGATGGAATCTCTCCGATTGAGAATTTTACGGCCCATTGAACGTTTTTAATATTATCTCGCGATCAGGAATCTATTAATTTGCTGGAAAGATGGAATCTCTCCGTTTGAGAATTTTACGGCACATTAAACGTTTTTAATATTAGCTCGCGATCAGGAATATACTAATTTGCTGGAAAGATGGAATCTCTCCGTTTGAGAATTTTACGGCACATTGAACGTTTTTAATATTAGCTCGCGAGCAGGAATCTATTAATTTGCTGGAAAGATGGAATCTCTCCGTTTGAGAATTTTACTTCACATTGAACGTTTTTAATATTAGCTCGCGAGCAGGAATCTATTAATTTGCTGGAGAGATGGAATCTCTCCGTTTGAGAATTTTACGGCATATTCAACGTTTTTAATATTAGCTCGCGATCAGGAATATACGAATTTGCTGGAAAGATGGAATCTCTCCGTTTGAGAATTTTGCAGCCCATTGAACGTTTTTAATATTAGCTCGCGATCAGGAATATACGAATTTGCTGGAAAGATGGAATCACTCCGTTTGAGAATTTTACGGCCCATTGAACGTTTTTAATATTAGCTCGCGATCAGGAATATACGAATTTGCTGGAAAGATGGAATCTCTCCGTTTGAGAATTTTACGGCCCATTGAACGTTTTTAATATTAGCTCGCGATCACGAATCTATTAATTTGCTGGAAAGATGGAATCTCTCCGTTTGAGAATTTTACGGCACATTCAACGTTTTTAATAATAGCTCGCGATCAGGAATCTATGAATTTGCTGGAAAGATGGAATCTCTCCGTTTGAGAATTTTACGGCACATTGAACGTTTTTAATATTAGCTCGCGATCAGGAATCTATGAATTTGCTGGAAAGATGGAATCTCTCCGTTTGAGAATTTTACGGCCCATTGAACGTTTTTAATATTAGCTCGCGGTCAGGAATCTGTGAATTTGCTGGAAAGATGGAATCTCTCCGTTTGAGAATTTTACGGCCCATTGAACGTTTTTAATATTAGCTCGCGATCAGGAATATACGAATTTGCTGGAAAGATGGAATCTCTCCGTTTGAGAATTTTACGGTACATTGAACGTTTTTAATATTAGCTCGCGATCAGGAATCTACTAATTTGCTGGAAAGATGGAATCTGTCCGTTTGAGAATTTTACGGCACATTGAACGTTTTTAATATTAGCTCGCGAGATCAGGAATCTATGAATTTGCTGGAAAGATGGAATCTCTCCGTTTCAGAATTTTACGGCACATTGAACGTTTTTAATATTAGCTCGCGAGATCAAGAATCTATTAATTTGCTGGAAAGATGGAATCTCTCCGTTTGAGAATTTTACGGCACATTGAACGTTTTTAATATTAGCTCGCGATCAGGAATCTATTAATTTGCTGGAAAGATGGAATCTCTCCGTTTGAGAATTTTACGACCCATTGAACGTTTTTAATATTAGCTCGCGATCAGGAATATACGAATTTGCTGGAAAGATGGAATCTCTCCGTTTGAGAATTTTACGGCCCATTGAACGTTTTTAATATTAGCTCGCGATCAGGAATATACGAATTTGCTGGAAAGATGGAATCACTCCGTTTGAGAATTTTACGGCCCATTGAACGTTTTTAATATTAGCTCGCGATCAGGAATATACGAATTTGCTGGAAAGATGGAATCTCTCCGTTTGAGAATTTTACGGCCCATTGAACGTTTTTAATATTAGCTCGCGATCAGGAATCTATTAATTTGCTGGAAAGATGGAATCTCTCCGTTTGAGAATTTTACGGCACATTCAACGTTTTTAATATTAGCTCGCGATCAGGAATCTACGAATTTGCTGGAAAGATGGAATCTCTCCGTTTTAGAATTTTACGGCCCATTGAACGTTTTTAATATTAGCTCGCGATCAGGAATCTACTAATTTGCTGGAAAGATGGAATCTCTCCGTTTGAGAATTTTACGGCACATTGAACGTTTTTAATATTAGCTCGCGATCAGGAATCTATGAATTTGCTGGAAAGATGGAATCTCTCCGTTTGAGAATTTTACGGCACATTGAACGTTTTTAATATTAGCTCGCGATCATGAATCTATGAATTTGCTGGAAAGATGGAATCTCTCCGTTTGAGAATTTTACGGCAGATTGAACGTTTTTAATATTAGCTCGCGATCAGGAATCTACTAATTTGCTGGAAAGATGGAATCTCTCCGTTTGAGAATTTTACGGCACATTGAACGTTTTTAATATTAGCTCGCGATCAGGAATCTACTAATTTGCTGGAAAGATGGAATCTCTCCGTTTGAGAATTTTACGGCACATTGAACGTTTTTAATATTAGCTCGCGATCAGGAATCTATTAATTGCCTGGAAAGATGGAATCTCTCCGTTTGAGAATTTTACGGCACATTGAACGTTTTTAATATTAGCTCGCGATCAGGAATCTACTAATTGGCTGGAAAGATGGAATCTCTCCGATTGAGAATTTTACGGCCCATTGAACGTTTTTAATATTATCTCGCGATCAGGAATCTATTAATTTGCTGGAAAGATGGAATCTCTCCGTTTGAGAATTTTACGGCACATTGAACGTTTTTAATATTAGCTCGCGATCAGGAATATACTAATTTGCTGGAAAGATGGAATCTCTCCGTTTGAGAATTTTACGGCACATTGAACGTTTTTAATATTAGCTCGCGAGCAGGAATCTATTAATTTGCTGGAAAGATGGAATCTCTCCGTTTGAGAATTTTACGGCCCATTGAACGTTTTTAATATTAGCTCGCGATCAGGAATATACGAATTTGCTGGAAAGATGGAATCTCTCCGTTTGAGAATTTTACGGCCCATTGAACGTTTGTAATATTAGCTCGCGATCAGGAATCTATTTATTTGCTGGAAAGATGGAATCTCTCCGTTTGAGAATTATACGGCACATTCAACGTTTTTAATATTAGCTCGCGATCAGGAATCTACGAATTTGCTGGAAAGATGGAATCTCTCCGTTTGAGAATTTTACGGCCCATTGAACGTTTTTAATATTAGCTCGCGATCAGGAATATACGAATTTGCTGGAAAGATGGAATCTCTCCGTTTAAGAATTTTACGGCCCATTGAACGTTTTTAATATTAGCTCGCGATCAGGAATATACGAATTTGCTGGAAAGATGGAATCTCTCCGTTTGAGAATTTTACGGCCCATTGAACGTTTTTAATATTAGCTCGCGGTCAGGAATATACGAATTTGCTGGAAAGATGGAATCTCTCCGTTTGAGAATTTTACGGCACATTGAACGTTTTTAATATTAGCTCGCGATCAGGAATCTACTAATTTGCTGGAAAGATGGAATCTCTCCGTTTGAGAATTTTACGGCACATTGAACGTTTTTAATATTAGCTCGCGATCAGGAATCTACTAATTGGCTGGAAAGATGGAATCTCTCCGATTGAGAATTTTACGGCCCATTGAACGTTTTTAATATTATCTCGCGATCAGGAATCTATTAATTTGCTGGAAAGATGGAATCTCTCCGTTTGAGAATTTTACGGCACATTGAACGTTTTTAATATTAGCTCGCGATCAGGAATATACTAATTTGCTGGAAAGATGGAATCTCTCCGTTTGAGAATTTTACGGCACATTGAACGTTTTTAATATTAGCTCGCGAGCAGGAATCTATTAATTTGCTGGAAAGATGGAATCTCTCCGTTTGAGAATTTTACTTCACATTGAACGTTTTTAATATTAGCTCGCGAGCAGGAATCTATTAAGTTGCTGGAAAGATGGAATCTCTCCGTTTGAGAATTTTACGGCACATTCAACGTTTTTAATATTAGCTCGAGATCAGGAATATACGAATTTGCTGGAAAGATGGAATCTCTCCGTTTGAGAATTTTACGGCCCAATGAACGTTTTTAATATTAGCTCGCGATCAGGAATATACGAATTTGCTGGAAAGATGGAATCTCTCCGTTTGAGAATTTTACGGCCCATTGAACGTTTTTAATATTAGCTCGCGATCAGGAATCTATTAATTTGCTGGAAAGATGGAATCTCTCCGTTTGAGAATTTTACGGCACATTGAACGTTTTTAATAATAGCTCGCGATCAGGAATCTATGAATTTGCTGGAAAGATGGAATCTCTCCGTTTGAGAATTTTACGGCACATTGAACGTTTTTAATATTAGCTCGCGGTCAGGAATATACGAATTTGCTGGAAAGATGGAATCTCTCCGTTTGAGAATTTTACGGCACATTGAACGTTTTTAATATTAGCTCGCGATCAGGAATCTACTAATTTGCTGGAAAGATGGAATCTCTCCGTTTGAGAATTTTACGGCACATTGAACGTTTTTAATATTAGCTCGCGATCAGGAATCTACTAATTGGCTGGAAAGATGGAATCTCTCCGATTGAGAATTTTACGGCCCATTGAACGTTTTTAATATTATCTCGCGATCAGGAATCTATTAATTTGCTGGAAAGATGGAATCTCTCCGTTTGAGAATTTTACGGCACATTGAACGTTTTTAATATTAGCTCGCGATCAGGAATATACTAATTTGCTGGAAAGATGGAATCTCTCCGTTTGAGAATTTTACGGCACATTGAACGTTTTTAATATTAGCTCGCGAGCAGGAATCTATTAATTTGCTGGAAAGATGGAATCTCTCCGTTTGAGAATTTTACTTCACATTGAACGTTTTTAATATTAGCTCGCGAGCAGGAATCTATTAATTTGCTGGAAAGATGGAATCTCTCCGTTTGAGAATTTTACGGCACATTCAACGTTTTTAATATTAGCTCGAGATCAGGAATATACGAATTTGCTGGAAAGATGGAATCTCTCCGTTTGAGAATTTTACGGCCCAATGAACGTTTTTAATATTAGCTCGCGATCAGGAATATACGAATTTGCTGGAAAGATGGAATCTCTCCGTTTGAGAATTTTACGGCCCATTGAACGTTTTTAATATTAGCTCGCGATCAGGAATCTATTAATTTGCTGGAAAGATGGAATCTCTCCGTTTGAGAATTTTACGGCACATTGAACGTTTTTAATAATAGCTCGCGATCAGGAATCTATGAATTTGCTGGAAAGATGGAATCTCTCCGTTTGAGAATTTTACGGCACATTGAACGTTTTTAATATTAGCTCGCGATCAGGAATCTGTGAATTTGCTGGAAAGATGGAATCTCTCCGTTTGAGAATTTTACGGCCCATTGAACGCTTTTAATATTAGCTCGCGGTCAGGAATCTGTGAATTTGCTGGAAAGATGGAATCTCTCCGTTTGAGAATTTTACGGCCCATTGAACGTTTTTAATATTAGCTCGCGATCAGGAATATACGAATTTGCTGGAAAGATGGAATCTCTCCGTTTGAGAATTTTACGGTACATTGAACGTTTTTAATATTAGCTCGCGATCAGGAATCTACTAATTTGCTGGAAAGATGGAATCTGTCCGTTTGAGAATTTTACGGCACATTGAACGTTTTTAATATTAGCTCGCGAGATCAGGAATCTATGAATTTGCTGGACAGATGGAATCTCTCCGTTTCAGAATTTTACGGCACATTGAACGTTTTTAATATTAGCTCGCGAGATCAGGAATCTATTAATTTGCTGGAAAGATGGAATCTCTCCGTTTGAGAATTTTACGGCACATTGAACGTTTTTAATATTAGCTCGCGATCAGGAATCTATTAATTTGCTGGAAAGATGGAATCTCTCCGTTTGAGAATTTTACGGCCCATTGAACGTTTTTAATATTAGCTCGCGATCAGGAATATACGAATTTGCTGGAAAGATGGAATCTCTCCGTTTGAGAATTTTACGGCCCATTGAACGTTTTTAATATTAGCTCGCGATCAGGAATATACGAATTTGCTGGAAAGATGGAATCACTCCGTTTGAGAATTTTACGGCCCATTGAACGTTTTTAATATTAGCTCGCGATCAGGAATATACGAATTTGCTGGAAAGATGGAATCTCTCCGTTTGAGAATTTTACGGCCCATTGAACGTTTGTAATATTAGCTCGCGATCAGGAATCTATTTATTTGCTGGAAAGATGGAATCTCTCCGTTTGAGAATTATACGGCACATTCAACGTTTTTAATATTAGCTCGCGATCAGGAATCTACGAATTTGCTGGAAAGATGGAATCTCTCCGTTTGAGAATTTTACGGCCCATTGAACGTTTTTAATATTAGCTCGCGATCAGGAATATACGAATTTGCTGGAAAGATGGAATCTCTCCGTTTAAGAATTTTACGGCCCATTGAACGTTTTTAATATTAGCTCGCGATCAGGAATATACGAATTTGCTGGAAAGATGGAATCTCTCCGTTTGAGAATTTTACGGCCCATTGAACGTTTTTAATATTAGCTCGCGATAAGGAATATACGAATTTGCTGGAAAGATGGAATCACTCAGTTTGAAAATTTTACGGCCCATTGAACGTTTTTAATATTAGCTCGCGATCAGGAATATACGAATTTGCTGGAAAGATGGAATCTCTCCGTTTGAGAATTTTACGGCCCATTGAACGTTTTTAATATTAGCTCGCGATCAGGAATCTATTAATTTGCTGGAAAGATGGAATCTCTCCGTTTGAGAATTTTACGGCACATTCAACGTTTTTAATATTAGCTCGCGATCAGGAATCTACGAATTTGCTGGAAAGATGGAATCTCTCCGTTTTAGAATTTTACGGCCCATTGAACGTTTTTAATATTAGCTCGCGATCAGGAATCTACTAATTTGCTGGAAAGATGGAATCTCTCCGTTTGAGAATTTTACGGCACATTGAACGTTTTTAATATTAGCTCGCGATCAGGAATCTATGAATTTGCTGGAAAGATGGAATCTCTCCGTTTGAGAATTTTACGGCACATTGAACGTTTTTAATATTAGCTCGCGATCATGAATCTATGAATTTGCTGGAAAGATGGAATCTCTCCGTTTGAGAATTTTACGGCAGATTGAACGTTTTTAATATTAGCTCGCGATCAGGAATCTACTAATTTGCTGGAAAGATGGAATCTCTCCGTTTGAGAATTTTACGGCACATTGAACGTTTTTAATATTTGCTCGCGATCAGGAATCTACTAATTTGCTGGAAAGATGGAATCTCTCCGTTTGAGAATTTTACGGCACATTGAACGTTTTTAATATTAGCTCGCGATCAGGAATCTATTAATTGCCTGGAAAGATGGAATCTCTCCGTTTGAGAATTTTACGGCACATTGAACGTTTTTAATATTAGCTCGCGATCAGGAATCTACTAATTGGCTGGAAAGATGGAATCTCTCCGATTGAGAATTTTACGGCCCATTGAACGTTTTTAATATTATCTCGCGATCAGGAATCTATTAATTTGCTGGAAAGATGGAATCTCTCCGTTTGAGAATTTTACGGCACATTGAACGTTTTTAATATTAGCTCGCGATCAGGAATATACTAATTTGCTGGAAAGATGGAATCTCTCCGTTTGAGAATTTTACGGCACATTGAACGTTTTTAATATTAGCTCGCGAGCAGGAATCTATTAATTTGCTGGAAAGATGAAATCTCTCCGTTTGAGAATTTTACTTCACATTGAACGTTTTTAATATTAGCTCGCGAGCAGGAATCTATTAATTTGCTGGAAAGATGGAATCTCTCCGTTTGAGAATTTTACGGCACATTCAACGTTTTTAATATTAGCTCGCGATCAGGAATATACGAATTTGCTGGAAAGATGGAATCTCTCCGTTTGAGAATTTTACGGCCCATTGAACGTTTTTAATATTAGCTCGCGATCAGGAATATACGAATTTGCTGGAAAGATGGAATCTCTCCGTTTGAGAATTTTACGGCCCATTGAACGTTTTTAATATTAGCTCGCGATCAGGAATCTATTAATTTGCTGGAAAGATGGAATCTCTCCGTTTGAGAATTTTACGGCACATTGAACGTTTTTAATAATAGCTCGCGATCAGGAATCTAGGAATTTGCTGGAAAGATGGAATCTCTCCGTTTGAGAATTTTACGGCACATTGAACGTTTTTAATATTAGCTCGCGATCAGGAATCTATGAATTTGCTGGAAAGATGGAATCTCTCCGTTTGAGAATTTTACGGCCCATTGAACGTTTTTAATATTAGCTCGCGGTCAGGAATCTGTGAATTTGCTGGAAAGATGGAATCTCTCCGTTTGAGAATTTTACGGCCCATTGAACGTTTTTAATATTAGCTCGCGAGATCAGGAATCTATTAATTTGCTGGAAAGATGGAATCTCTCCGTTTGAGAATTTTACGGCACATTGAACGTTTTTAATATTAGCTCGCGATCAGGAATCTATTAATTTGCTGGAAAGATGGAATCTCTCCGTTTGAGAATTTTACGGCCCATTGAACGTTTTTAATATTAGCTCGCGATCAGGAATATACGAATTTGCTGGAAAGATGGAATCTCTCCGTTTGAGAATTTTACGGCCCATTGAACGTTTTTAATATTAGCTCGCGATCAGGAATATACGAATTTGCTGGAAAGATGGAATCACTCCGTTTGAGAATTTTACGGCCCATTGAACGTTTTTAATATTAGCTCGCGATCAGGAATATACGAATTTGCTGGAAAGATGGAATCTCTCCGTTTGAGAATTTTACGGCCCATTGAACGTTTGTAATATTAGCTCGCGATCAGGAATCTATTTATTTGCTGGAAAGATGGAATCTCTCCGTTTGAGAATTATACGGCACATTCAACGTTTTTAATATTAGCTCGCGATCAGGAATCTACGAATTTGCTGGAAAGATGGAATCTCTCCGTTTGAGAATTTTACGGCCCATTGAACGTTTTTAATATTAGCTCGCGATCAGGAATATACGAATTTGCTGGAAAGATGGAATCTCTCCGTTTAAGAATTTTACGGCCCATTGAACGTTTTTAATATTAGCTCGCGATCAGGAATATACGAATTTGCTGGAAAGATGGAATCTCTCCGTTTGAGAATTTTACGGCCCATTGAACGTTTTTAATATTAGCTCGCGATAAGGAATATACGAATTTGCTGGAAAGATGGAATCACTCCGTTTGAAAATTTTACGGCCCATTGAACGTTTTTAATATTAGCTCGCGATCAGGAATCTATTAATTTGCTGGAAAGATGGAATCTCTCCGTTTGAGAATTTTACGGCCCATTGAACGTTTTTAATATTAGCTCGCGATCAGGAATCTATTAATTTGCTGGAAAGATGGAATCTCTCCGTTTGAGAATTTTACGGCACATTCAACGTTTTTAATATTAGCTCGCGATCAGGAATCTACGAATTTGCTGGAAAGATGGAATCTCTCCGTTTTAGAATTTTACGGCCCATTGAACGTTTTTAATATTAGCTCGCGATCAGGAATCTACTAATTTGCTGGAAAGATGGAATCTCTCCGTTTGAGAATTTTACGGCACATTGAACGTTTGTAATATTAGCTCGCGATCAGGAATCTATTTATTTGCTGGAAAGATGGAATCTCTCCGTTTGAGAATTATACGGCACATTCAACGTTTTTAATATTAGCTCGCGATCAGGAATCTACGAATTTGCTGGAAAGATGGAATCTCTCCGTTTGAGAATTTTACGGCCCATTGAACGTTTTTAATATTAGCTCGCGATCAGGAATATACGAATTTGCTGGAAAGATGGAATCTCTCCGTTTAAGAATTTTACGGCCCATTGAACGTTTTTAATATTAGCTCGCGATCAGGAATATACGAATTTGCTGGAAAGATGGAATCTCTCCGTTTGAGAATTTTACGGCCCATTGAACGTTTTTAATATTAGCTCGCGATAAGGAATATATGAATTTGCTGGAAAGATGGAATCACTCCGTTTGAAAATTTTACGGCCCATTGAACGTTTTTAATATTAGCTCCCGATCAGGAATCTATTAATTTGCTGGAAAGATGGAATCTCTCCGTTTGAGAATTTTACGGCCCATTGAACGTTTTTAATATTAGCTCGCGATCAGGAATCTATTAATTTGCTGGAAAGATGGAATCTCTCCGTTTGAGAATTTTACGGCACATTCAACGTTTTTAATATTAGCTCGCGATCAGGAATCTACGAATTTGCTGGAAAGATGGAATCTCTCCGTTTTAGAATTTTACGGCCCATTGAACGTTTTTAATATTAGCTCCCGATCAGGAATCTACTAATTTGCTGGAAAGATGGAATCTCTCCGTTTGAGAATTTTACGGCACATTGAACGTTTTTAATATTAGCTCGCGATCAGGAATCTATGAATTTGCTGGAAAGATGGAATCTCTCCGTTTGAGAATTTTACGGCACATTGAACGTTTTTAATATTAGCTCGCGATCATGAATCTATGAATTTGCTGGAAAGATGGAATCTCTCCGTTTGAGAATTTTACGGCAGATTGAACGTTTTTAATATTAGCTCGCGATCAGGAATCTACTAATTTGCTGGAAAGATGGAATCTCTCCGTTTGAGAATTTTACGGCACATTGAACGTTTTTAATATTTGCTCGCGATCAGGAATCTACTAATTTGCTGGAAAGATGGAATCTCTCCGTTTGAGAATTTTACGGCACATTGAACGTTTTTAATATTAGCTCGCGATCAGGAATCTATTAATTGCCTGGAAAGATGGAATCTCTCCGTTTGAGAATTTTACGGCACATTGAACGTTTTTAATATTAGCTCGCGATCAGGAATCTACTAATCGGCTGGAAAGATGGAATCTCTCCGATTGAGAATTTTACGGCCCATTGAACGTTTTTAATATTATCTCGCGATCAGGAATCTATTAATTTGCTGGAAAGATGGAATCTCTCCGTTTGAGAATTTTACGGCACATTGAACGTTTTTAATATTAGCTCGCGATCAGGAATATACTAATTTGCTGGAAAGATGGAATCTCTCCGTTTGAGAATTTTACGGCACATTGAACGTTTTTAATATTAGCTCGCGAGCAGGAATCTATTAATTTGCTGGAAAGATGGAATCTCTCCGTTTGAGAATTTTACTTCACATTGAACGTTTTTAATATTAGCTCGCGAGCAGGAATCTATTAATTTGCTGGAAAGATGGAATCTCTCCGTTTGAGAATTTTACGGCACATTCAACGTTTTTAATATTAGCTCGCGATCAGGAATATACGAATTTGCTGGAAAGATGGAATCTCTCCGTTTGAGAATTTTACGGCCCATTGAACGTTTTTAATATTAGCTCGCGATCAGGAATATACGAATTTGCTGGAAAGATGGAATCTCTCCGTTTGAGAATTTTACGGCCCATTGAACGTTTTTAATATTAGCTCGCGATCAGGAATCTATTAATTTGCTGGAAAGATGGAATCTCTCCGTTTGAGAATTTTACGGCACATTGAACGTTTTTAATAATAGCTCGCGATCAGGAATCTATGAATTTGCTGGAAAGATGGAATCTCTCCGTTTGAGAATTTTACGGCCCATTGAACGTTTTTAATATTAGCTCGCGATCAGGAATATACGAATTTGCTGGAAAGATGGAATCTCTCCGTTTGAGAATTTTACGGCCCATTGAACGTTTTTAATATTAGCTCGCGATCAGGAATATACGAATTTGCTGGAAAGATGGAATCACTCCGTTTGAGAATTTTACGGCCCATTGAACGTTTTTAATATTAGCTCGCGATCAGGAATATACGAATTTGCTGGAAAGATGGAATCTCTCCGTTTGAGAATTTTACGGCCCATTGAACGTTTGTAATATTAGCTCGCGATCAGGAATCTATTTATTTGCTGGAAAGATGGAATCTCTCCGTTTGAGAATTTTACGGCACATTGAACGTTTTTAATATTAGCTCGCGATCATGAATCTATGAATTTGCTGGAAAGATGGAATCTCTCCGTTTGAGAATTTTACGGCAGATTGAACGTTTTTAATATTAGCTCGCGATCAGGAATCTACTAATTTGCTGGAAAGATGGAATCTCTCCGTTTGAGAATTTTACGGCACATTGAACGTTTTTAATATTTGCTCGCGATCAGGAATCTACTAGTTTGCTGGAAAGATGGAATCTCTCCGTTTGAGAATTTTACGGCACATTGAACGTTTTTAATATTAGCTCGCGATCAGGAATCTATTAATTGCCTGGAAAGATGGAATCTCTCCGTTTGAGAATTTTACGGCACATTGAACGTTTTTAATATTAGCTCGCGATCAGGAATCTACTAATTGGCTGGAAAGATGGAATCTCTCCGATTGAGAATTTTACGGCCCATTGAACGTTTTTAATATTATCTCGCGATCAGGAATCTATTAATTTGCTGGAAAGATGGAATCTCTCCGTTTGAGAATTTTACGGCACATTGAACGTTTTTAATATTAGCTCGCGATCAGGAATATACTAATTTGCTGGAAAGATGGAATCTCTCCGTTTGAGAATTTTACGGCACATTGAACGTTTTTAATATTAGCTCGCGAGCAGGAATCTATTAATTTGCTGGAAAGATGGAATCTCTCCGTTTGAGAATTTTACTTCACATTGAACGTTTTTAATATTAGCTCGCGAGCAGGAATCTATTAATTTGCTGGAAAGATGGAATCTCTCCGTTTGAGAATTTTACGGCACATTCAACGTTTTTAATATTAGCTCGCGATCAGGAATATACGAATTTGCTGGAAAGATGGAATCTCTCCGTTTGAGAATTTTGCGGCCCATTGAACGTTTTTAATATTAGCTCGCGATCAGGAATATACGAATTTGCTGGAAAGATGGAATCACTCCGTTTGAGAATTTTACGGCCCATTGAACGTTTTTAATATTAGCTCGCGATCAGGAATATACGAATTTGCTGCAAAGATGGAATCTCTCCGTTTGAGAATTTTACGGCCCATTGAACGTTTTTAATATTAGCTCGCGATCAGGAATCTATTAATTTGCTGGAAAGATGGAATCTCTCCGTTTGAGAATTTTACGGCACATTCAACGTTTTT
>JAOWCC010000394.1:0-96393 GCA_030867875.1 Actinernus sp. WN-2022
TTTACGGCACATTCAACGTTTTTAAGATTAGCTCGCGGTCAGGAATCTATGAATTTGCTGGAAAGATGGAATCTCTCCGTTTGAGAATTTGCGGCACATTCAACGTTTTTAAGATTAACTCGCGGTCAGGAATCTATGAATTTGCTGGAAAGATGGAATCTCTCCGTTTGAGAATTTTGCGGCACATTCAACGTTTTTAAGATTAGCTCGCGGTCAGGAATCTATGAATTTGCTGGAAAGATGGAATCTCTCCGTTTGAGAATTTTGCGGCACATTCAACGTTTTTAAGATTAGCTCGCGGTCAGGAATCTATGAATTTGCTGGAAAGATGGAATCTCTCCGTTTGAGAATTTTGCGGCACATTCAACGTTTTTAAGATTAGTTCGCGGTCAGGAATCTATGAATTTGCTGGAAAGAAGGAATCTCTCTTTTTGAGAATTTTACGGCACATTCAACGTTTTTAAGATTAGCTCGCGGTCAGGAATCTATGAAATTGCTGGAAAGATGGAATCTCTCCGTTTGAGAATTTTACGGCACATTCAACGTTTTTAAGATTAGCTCGCGGTCAGGAATCTATGAATTTGCTGGAAAGATGGAATCTCTCCGTTTGAGAATTTTGCGGCACATTCAACGTTTTTAAGATTAGCTCGCGGTCAGGAATCTATGAATTTGCTGGAAAGAAGGAATCTCTCTTTTTGAGAATTTTACGGCACATTCAACGTTTTTAAGATTAGCTCGCGGTCAGGAATCTATGAAATTGCTGGAAAGATGGAATCTCTCCGTTTGAGAATTTTACGGCACATTCAACGTTTTTAAGATTAGCTCGCGGTCAGGAATCTATGAATTTGCTGGAAAGATGGAATCTCTCCGTTTGAGAATTTTAAGGCACATTCAACGTTTTTAAGATTAGCTCGCGGTCAGGAATCTATGAATTTGCTGGAAAGATGGAATCTCTCCGTTTGAGAATTTTGCGGCACATTCAACGTTTTTAAGATTAGCTCGCGGTCAGGAATCTATGAATTTGCTGGAAAGAAGGAATCTCTCTTTTTGAGAATTTTACGGCACATTCAACGTTTTTAAGATTAGCTCGCGGTCAGGAATCTATGAAATTGATTAATCACTCCTGATTCCTGATTCCTGATTCCTGATTCATCATTGCTGATTCCTGATTCATCATTGCTGATTCCTGATTCATCATTCATCATTCCTGATTCCTGATTCATCATTCCTGATTAATCATTCATCATTCCTGATTCATCATTGCTGATTCCTGATTCATCATTCATCATTCCTGATTCCTGATTCATCATTACTGATTCCTGATTCATCATTCCTGATTCATCATTCCTGATTGATCATTCCTGATTCCTGTTTCATCATTCCTGATTCCTGATTCATCATTCCTGATTCCTGATTCATCATTCCTGATTCATCATTCCTGATTCCTGTTTCATCATTCCTGATTCCTGATTCATCATTCCTGATTCCTGATTGATCATTCATCATTCCTGATTCATCATTCCTGATTCATAATTCCTGATTCCTGATTCCTGATTCATCATTCCTGATTCATCATTCCTGATTCATCATTCATCATTCCTGATTCATCATTCCTGATTCATGATTCACCATTCCTGATTCCTGATTCGTCATTCCTCTTTCCTGATTCATCATTCCTGATTCCTGATACATCATTCATCATTCCTGATTCATCATTCCTGATTCCTGATTCATCATTCCTGATTCCTGAATCATTATTCATCATTCCTGATTCATCATTCCTCATTCCTGATTCATCATTCCTGATTCCTGATTGATCATTCCTCATTCCTGATTGATCATTCCTCATTCCTGATTCATCATTCCTGATTCTTGATTCATCATTCCTGATTCCTGATTAATCACTCCTGATTCCTGAGTCCTGATTCATCATTCCTGATTCCTCATTCCTGATTCATCATTCATCATTCCTGATTCATCATTCCTGATTTCTGATTCATCATTGCTGATTCCTGATTCATCATTCATCATTCCTGATTTCTGATTCATCATTCCTGATTCATCATTCATCATTCCTGATTCATCATTCATCATTCCTGATTCATCATTCATCATTCCTGATTCATCATTGCTGATTCCTGATTCATCATTCATCATTCCTGATTCCTGATTCATCATTCCTGATTCATCATTCATCATTCCTGATTCATCATTCATCATTCCTGATTCATCATTCCTGATTCATCATTCCTTATATCTGATTCATCATTCATCATTCCTGATTCATCATTCCTGATTCCTGATTCATCATTCCTGATTCATCATTCATCATTCCTGATTCATCATTCCTGATTCATGATTCACCATTCCTGATTCCTGATTCGTCATTCCTCTTTCCTGATTCATCATTCCTGATTCCTGATACATCATTCATCATTCCTGATTCATCATTCCTGATTCCTGATTCATCATTCCTGATTCCTGATTCATCATTCATCATTCCTGATTCATCATTCCTCATTCCTGATTCATCATTCCTGATTCCTGATTGATCATTCCTGATTCCTGATTGATCATTCCTCATTCCTGATTCATCATTCCTGATTCTTGATTCATCATTCCTGATTCCTGATTAATCACTCCTGATTCCTGATTCCTGATTCCTCATTCCTGATTCCTCATTCCTGATTCATCATTCATCATTCCTGATTCATCATTCCTGATTTCTGATTCATCATTCCTGATTCCTGATTCATCATTCATCATTCCTGATTCCTGATTCATCATTCCTGATTCATCATTCATCATTCCTGATTCATCTTTCATCATTCCTGATTCATCATTGCTGATTCCTGATTCATCATTCATCATTCCTGATTCCTGATTCATCATTCCTGATTCATCATTCATCATTCCTGATTCATCATTCATCATTCCTGATTCATCATTCCTGATTCATCATTCCTTATTCCTGATTCCTGATTCATCATTCCTGATTCATCATTCCTGATTCATCATTCATCATTCCTGATTCATCATTCCTGATTCCTGATTCCTGATTCATCATTCATCATTCCTGATTCCTGATTCATCATTCCTGATTCATCATTCATCATTCCTGATTCATCATTCCTTATTCCTGATTCATCATTCCTGATTCTTGATTCCTGATTCATCATTCCTGATTCATCATCCCTGATTCATCATTCCTGATTCATCATTCATCATACCTGATTCATCATTCCTTATTCCTGATTCATCATTCCTGATTCCTGATTCATCATTCATCATTCCTGATTCATCATTCATCATTCATCATTCCTGATTCGTCATTCATCTATGAATTTTCTGGAATCTATGAATTTGCTGGCAAGATGGAATCTCTCCTGATTCATCATTCCTGATTCCTGATTCATCATTCCTGATTCATCATTCATCATTCCTGATTCATCATTGCTGATTCCTGATTCATCATTCATCATTCCTGATTCCTGATTCATCATTCCTGATTCATCATTCATCATTCCTGATTCATCATTCGTCATTCCTGATTCATCATTCCTGATTCATCATTCCTTATTCCTGATTCATCATTCATCATTCATGATTCATCATTCCTTATTCCTGATTCATCATTCCTGATTCCTGATTCCTGATTCATCATTCCTGATTCATCATTCCTGATTCATCATTCATCATTCCTGATTCATCATTCCCGATTCATGATTTACCATTCCTGATTCCTGATTCTTTATTCCTCTTTCCTGATTCATCATTCCTGATTCCTGATACATCATTCATCATTCCTGATTCATCATTCCTGATTCCTAATTCATCATTCCTGATTCCTGATTCATCATTCATCATTCCTGATTCATCATTCCTCATTCCTGATTCATCATTCCTGATTCCTGATTGATCATTCCTCATTCCTGATTGATCATTCCTCATTCCTGATTCATCATTCCTGATTCTTGATTCATCATTCCTGATTCCTGATTAATCACTCCTGATTCCTGATTCCTGATTCATCATTCATCATTCCTGATTCATCATTCCTGATTTCTGATTCATCATTGCTGATTCCTGATTCATCATTCATCATTCCTGATTCATCATTCATCATTCCTGATTCATCATTCATCATTCCTGATTCATCATTGCTGATTCCTGATTCATCATTCATCATTGCTGATTCCTGATTCATCATTCCTGATTCATCATTCATCATTCCTGATTCATCATTCATCATTCCTGATTCATCATTCCTGATTCACATCATTCCTTATTCCTGATTCATCATTCATCATTCCTCATTCCTGATTCATCATTCCTGATTCCTGATTCATCATTCATCATTCCTGATTCATCATTCCTGATTCATCATTCCTTATTCCTGATTCATCATTCATCATTCCTGATTCATCATTCCTGATTCCTGATTCATCATTCCTGATTCCTGATTCTGATTCATCATTCCTGATTCATCATTCATCATTCCTGATTCATCATTCCTGATTCCTGATTCATCATTCATCATTCCTGATTCATCATTCATCATTCCTGATTCGTCATTCATCATTCCTGATTCATCATTCCTGATTCCTGATTACTGATTCATCATTCCTGATTCTGATTCCTGAGTCATCATTCCTGATTCATCATTCCTGATTCATCATTCCTGATTCATCATTCATCATTCCTGATTCCTGATTCATCATTCCTGATTCATCATTCCTGATTCATCATTCATCATTCCTGATTCATCATTCCTGATTCCTGATTCATCATTGCTGATTCCTGATTCATCATTCATCATTCCTGATTCCTGATTCATCATTCCTGATTCATCATTCATCATTCCTGATTCTTGATTCCTGATTCATCATTCCTGATTCATCATTCCTGATTCATCATTCCTTATATCTGATTCATCATTCATCATTCCTGATTCATCATTCCTGATTCCTGATTCATCATTCCTGATTCATCATTCCTGATTCATCATTCATCATTCCTGATTCATCATTCCTGATTCATGATTCACCATTCCTGATTCCTGATTCGTCATTCCTCTTTCCTGATTCATCATTCCTGATTCCTGATACATCATTCATCATTCCTGATTCATCATTCCTGATTCCTGATTCATCATTCCTGATTCCTGATTCATCATTCATCATTCCTGATTCATCATTCCTCATTCCTGATTCATCATTCCTGATTCCTGATTGATCATTCCTGATTCCTGATTGATCATTCCTCATTCCTGATTCATCATTCCTGATTCTTGATTCATCATTCCTGATTCCTGATTAATCACTCCTGATTCCTGATTCCTGATTCCTCATTCCTGATTCCTCATTCCTGATTCATCATTCATCATTCCTGATTCATCATTCCTGATTTCTGATTCATCATTCCTGATTCCTGATTCATCATTCATCATTCCTGATTCCTGATTCATCATTCCTGATTCATCATTCATCATTCCTGATTCATCATTCATCATTCCTGATTCATCATTGCTGATTCCTGATTCATCATTCATCATTCCTGATTCCTGATTCATCATTCCTGATTCATCATTCATCATTCCTGATTCATCATTCATCATTCCTGATTCATCATTCCTGATTCATCATTCCTTATTCCTGATTCCTGATTCATCATTCCTGATTCATCATTCCTGATTCATCATTCATCATTCCTGATTCATCATTCCTGATTCCTGATTCCTGATTCATCATTCATCATTCCTGATTCCTGATTCATCATTCCTGATTCATCATTCATCATTCCTGATTCATCATTCCTGAATCATCAATCCTGATTCCTGATTCATCATTCCTGATTCCTGATTCATCATTCCTGATTCATCATTCCTAATTCATCATTCCTGATTACTGACTCATCATTCATCATTCCTGATTCATCATTCCTTATTCCTGATTCATCATTCCTGATTCTTGATTCCTGATTCATCATTCCTGATTCATCATTCCTGATTCATCATTCCTGATTCATCATTCATCATACCTGATTCATCATTCCTTATTCCTGATTCATCATTCCTGATTCCTGATTCATCATTCATCATTCCTGATTAATCACTCCTGATTCCTGATTCCTGATTCATCATTCCTGATTCATCATTCCTGATTCATCATTCATCATCCCTGATTCATCATTCCTGATTCCTGATTCATCATTGCTGATTCCTGATTCATCATTCATCATTCCTGATTCCTGATTCATCATTCCTGATTCATCATTCATCATTCCTGATTCATCATTCATCATTCCTGATTCATCATTGCTGATTCCTGATTCATCATTCATCATTCCTGATTCCTGATTCATCATTCCTGATTCATCATTCATCATTCCTGATTCATCATTCGTCATTCCTGATTCATCATTCCTGATTCATCATTCCTTATTCCTGATTCCTGATTCATCATTCCTGATTCATCATTCCTGATTCATCATTCATCATTCCTGATTCATCATTCCTGATTCCTGATTCCTGATTCATCATTCATCATTCCTGATTCCTGATTCATCATTCCTGATTCATCATTCATCATTCCTGATTCATCATTCCTGAATCATCATTCCTGATTCCTGATTCATCATTCCTGATTCCTGATTCATCATTCCTGATTCATCATTCCTAATTCATCATTCCTGATTACTGACTCATCATTCATCATTCCTGATTCATCATTCCTTATTCCTGATTCATCATTCCTGATTCTTGATTCCTGATTCATCATTCCTGATTCATCATTCCTGATTCATCATTCCTGATTCATCATTCATCATACCTGATTCATCATTCCTTATTCCTGATTCATCATTCCTGATTCCTGATTCATCATTCATCATTCCTGATTCATCATTCATCATTCCTGATTCCTGATTCATCATTCCTGATTCATCATTCCTGATTCATCATTCATCATCCCTGATTCATCATTCCTGATTCCTGATTCATCATTGCTGATTCCTGATTCATCATTCATCATTCCTGATTCCTGATTGATCATTCCTGATTCATCATTCATCATTCCTGATTCTTGATTCCTGATTCATCATTCCTGATTGATCATTCCTGATTCATCATTCCTGATTCATCATTCGTCATTCCTGATTCATCATTCCTGATTCCTGATTCATCATTCAGGAATCTATGAATTTGCAGGAAAGATGGAATCTCTCCGTTTGAGAATTTTACGGCACATTCAACGTTTTTAAGATTAGCTCGCGGTCAGGAATCTATGAATTTGCTGGAAAGATGGAATCTCTCCGTTTGAGAATTTTACGGCACATTCAACGTTTTTAAGATTAGCTCGCGGTCAGGAATCTATGAATTTGCTGGAAAGATGGAATCTCTCCGTTTGAGAATTTTGCGGCACTTTCAACGTTTTTAAGATTAGCTCGCGGTCAGGAATCTATGAATTTGCTGGAAAGATGGAATCTCTCCGTTTGAGAATTTTAAGGCACATTCAACGTTTTTAAGATTAGCTCGCGGTCAGGAATCTATGAATTTGCTGGAAAGATGGAATCTCTCCGTTTGAGAATTTTGCGGCACATTCAACGTTTTTAAGATTAGCTCGCGGTCAGGAATCTATGAATTTGCTGGAAAGATGGAATCTCTCTTTTTGAGAATTTTGCGGCACATTCAACGTTTTTAAGATTAGCTCGCGGTCAGGAATCTATGAATTTGCTGGAAAGATGGAATCTCTCCGTTTGAGGATTTTACGGCACATTCAACGTTTTTAAGATTAGTTCGCGGTCAGGAATCTATGAACTTGCTGGAAAGATGGAATCTCTCCGGTTGAGAATTTTAAGGCACATTGAACGTTTTTAATTCATCATTCCTGAATCCTGATTCCTGATTCATTATTCCTGATTCATTATTCCTGATTCATCATTCATCATTCCTGATTCATCATTCCTGATTCCTGATTCCTGATTCATCATTCCTGATTCATCATTCCTGATTCATCATTCCTTATTCCTGATTCATCATTCATCATTCCTGATTCATCATTCCTGATTCCTGATTCATCATTCCTGATTCCTGATTCCTGATTCATCATTCCTGATTCCTGATTCCTGATTCATCATTCATCATTCCTGATTCATCATTCCTGATTCATGATTCACCATTCCTGATTCCTGATTCGTCATTCCTCTTTCCTGATTCATCATTCCTGATTCCTGATACATCATTCATCATTCCTGATTCCTAATTCATCATTCCTGATTCCTGATTCATCATTCATCATTCCTGATTCATCATTCCTGATTCATCATTCCTTATTCCTGATTCATCATTCATCATTCCTGATTCATCATTCCTGATTCCTGATTCATCATTCCTGATTCCTGATTCCTGATTCATCATTCCTGATTCATCATTCCTGATTCATCATTCATCATTCCTGATTCCTGATTCATCATTCATCATTCCTGATTCATCATTCGTCATTCCTGATTCGTCATTCATCATTCCTGATTCATCATTCCTGATTCCTGATTCCTGATTCATCATTCCTGCTTCCTGATTCCTGATTCATCATTCCTGATTCATCATTCCTCATTCATCATTCATCAATCCTGATTCCTGATTCATCATTCCTGATTCATCATTCCTGATTCATCATTCATCATTCCTGATTCATCATTCCTGATTCCTGATTCATCATTGCTGATTCCTGATTCATCATTCATCATTCCTGATTCCTGATTCATCATTCATCATTCCTGATTCTTGATTCATGATTCCTGATTCTTGATTCCTGATTCATCATTCCTGATTCATCATTCCTGATTCATCATTCCTGATTCATCATTCATCATTCCTGATTCATCATTCCTGATTCCTGATTCATCATTCCTGATTCCTGATTCCTGATTCATCATTCCTGATTCATCATTCCTGATTCATCATTCCTGATTCCTGATTCATCATTCCTGATTCCTGATTCATCATTCAGGAATCTATGAATTTGCTGGAAAGATGGAATCTCTCCGTTTGAGAATTTTACGGCACATTCAACGTTTTTAAGATTAGCTCGCAGTCAGGAATCTATAAATTTGCTGGAAAGATGGAATCTCTCCGTTTGAGAATTTTACGGCACATTCAACGTTTTTAAGATTAGCTCGCGGTCAGGAATCTATGAATTTGCTGGAAAGATGGAATCTCTCCGTTTGAGAATTTTACGGCACATTCAACGTTTTTAAGATTAGCTCGCGGTCAGGAATCTATGAATTTGCTGGAAAGATGGAATCTCTCCGTTTGAGAATTTGCGGCACATTCAACGTTTTTAAGATTAACTCGCGGTCAGGAATCTATGAATTTGCTGGAAAGATGGAATCTCTCCGTTTGAGAATTTTGCGGCACATTCAACGTTTTTAAGATTAGCTCGCGGTCAGGAATCTATGAATTTGCTGGAAAGATGGAATCTCTCCGTTTGAGAATTTTGCGGCACATTCAACGTTTTTAAGATTAGCTCGCGGTCAGGAATCTATGAATTTGCTGGAAAGATGGAATCTCTCCGTTTGAGAATTTTGCGGCACATTCAACGTTTTTAAGATTAGTTCGCGGTCAGGAATCTATGAATTTGCTGGAAAGAAGGAATCTCTCTTTTTGAGAATTTTACGGCACATTCAACGTTTTTAAGATCAGCTCGCGGTCAGGAATCTATGAATTTGCTGGAAAGATGGAATCTCTCCGGTTGAGAATTTTAAGGCACATTGAACGTTTTTAATTCATCATTCCTGAATCCTGATTCCTGATTCATTATTCCTGATTCATTATTCCTGATTCATTATTCCTGATTCATCATTCCTGATTCCTGATTCCTGATTCATCATTCCTGATTCATCATTCCTGATTCATCATTCCTTATTCCTGATTCATCATTCATCATTCCTGATTCATCATTCCTGATTCCTGATTCATCATTCCTGATTCCTGATTCCTGATTCATCATTCCTGATTCATGATTCCTGATTCATCATTCATCATTCCTGATTCATCATTCCTGATTCATGATTCACCATTCCTGATTCCTGATTCGTCATTCCTCTTTCCTGATTCATCATTCCTGATTCCTGATACATCATTCATCATTCCTGATTCCTAATTCATCATTCCTGATTCCTGATTCATCATTCATCATTCCTGATTCATCATTCCTGATTCCTGATTCATCATTCCTGATTCCTGATTGATCATTCCTCATTCCTGATTGATCATTCCTCATTCCTGATTCATCATTCCTGATTCTTGATTCATCATTCCTGATTCCTGATTAATCACTCCTGATTCCTGATTCCTGATTCATCATTTCTGATTCCTCATTCCTGATTCATCATTCATCATTCCTGATTCATCATTCCTGATTTCTGATTCATCATTGCTGATTCCTGATTCATCATTCATCATTCCTGATTCATGATTCATCATTCCTGATTCATGATTCATCATTCCTGATTCATCATTCATCATTCCTGATTCATCATTCATCATTCCTGATTCATCATTGCTGATTCCTGATTCATCATTCATCATTCCTGATTCCTGATTCATCATTCCTGATTCATCATTCCTGATTCATCATTCCTTATTCCTGATTCATCATTCATCATTCCTGATTCATCATTCCTGATTCCTGATTCATCATTCATCACTCCTGATTCATCATTCCTGATTCATCATTCCTTATTCCTGATTCATCATTCATCATTCCTGATTCATCATTCCTGATTCATCATTCCTGATTCCTGATTCACCATTCCTGATTCCTGATTCGTCATTCCTCTTTCCTGATTCATCATTCCTGATTCCTGATACATCATTCATCATTCCTGATTCCTAATTCATCATTCCTGATTCCTGATTCATCATTCATCATTCCTGATTCATCATTCCTGATTCCTGATTCATCATTCCTGATTCCTGATTGATCATTCCTCATTCCTGATTGATCATTCCTCATTCCTGATTCATCATTCCTGATTCTTGATTCATCATTCCTGATTCCTGATTAATCACTCCTGATTCCTGATTCCTGATTCATCATTTCTGATTCCTCATTCCTGATTCATCATTCATCATTCCTGATTCATCATTCCTGATTTCTGATTCATCATTGCTGATTCCTGATTCATCATTCATCATTCCTGATTCATGATTCATCATTCCTGATTCATGATTCATCATTCCTGATTCATCATTCATCATTCCTGATTCATCATTCATCATTCCTGATTCATCATTGCTGATTCCTGATTCATCATTCATCATTCCTGATTCCTGATTCATCATTCCTGATTCATCATTCCTGATTCATCATTCCTTATTCCTGATTCATCATTCATCATTCCTCATTCCTGATTCATCATTCCTGATTCCTGATTCATCATTCATCATTCCTGATTCATCATTCCTGATTCATCATTCCTTATTCCTGATTCATCATTCATCATTCCTGATTCATCATTCCTGATTCCTGATTCATCATTCCTGATTCCTGATTCCTGATTCATCATTCCTGATTCATCATTCCTGATTCATCATTCATCATTCCTGATTCCTGATTCATCATTCATCATTCCTGATTCGTCATTCATCATTCCTGATTCATCATTCCTGATTCCTGATTCCTGATTCATCATTCCTGCTTCCTGATTCCTGATTCATCATTCCTGATTCATCATTCCTCATTCATCATTCATCATTCCTGATTCCTGATTCATCATTCCTGATTCATCATTCCTGATTCATCATTCATCATTCCTGATTCATCATTCCTGATTCCTGATTCATCATTGCTGATTCCTGATTCATCATTCATCATTCCTGATTCCTGATTCATCATTCATCATTCCTGATTCTTGATTCCTGATTCCTGATTCTTGATTCCAGATTCATCATTCCTGATTCATCATTCTTGATTCATCATTCCTGATTCATCATTCATCATTCCTGATTCATCATTCCTGATTCCTGATTCATCATTCCTGATTCCTGATTCCTGATTCATCATTCCTGATTCATCATTCCTGATTCATCATTCATCATTCCTGATTCATCATTCCTGATTCATCATTCCTGATTCCTGATTCATCATTCAGGAATCTATGAATTTGCTGGAAAGATGGAATCTCTCCGTTTGAGAATTTTACGGCACATTCAACGTTTTTAAGATTAGCTCGCGGTCAGGAATCTATGAATTTGCTGGAAAGATGGAATCTCTCCGTTTGAGAATTTTACGGCACATTCAACGTTTTTAAGATTAGCTCGCGGTCAGGAATCTATGAATTTGCTGGAAAGATGGAATCTCTCCGTTTGAGAATTTTGCGGCACATTCAACGTTTTTAAGATTAGCTCGCGGTCAGGAATCTATGAATTTGCTGGAAAGATGGAATCTCTCTTTTTGAGAATTTTACGGCACATTCAACGTTTTTAAGATTAGCTCGCGGTCAGGAATCTATGAAATTGCTGGAAAGATGGAATCTCTCCGTTTGAGAATTTTACGGCACATTCAACGTTTTTAAGATTAGCTCGCGGTCAGGAATCTATGAATTTGCTGGAAAGATGGAATCTCTCCGTTTGAGAATTTTAAGGCACATTCAACGTTTTTAAGATTAGCTCGCGGTCAGGAATCTATGAATTTGCTGGAAAGATGGAATCTCTCCGTTTGAGAATTTTGCGGCACATTCAACGTTTTTAAGATTAGCTCGCGGTCAGGAATCTATGAATTTGCTGGAAAGATGGAATCTCTCCGTTTGAGAATTTTGCGGCACATTCAACGTTTTTAAGATTAGCTCGCGGTCAGGAATCTATGAATTTGCTGGAAAGAAGGAATCTCTCTTTTTGAGAATTTTACGGCACATTCAACGTTTTTAAGATTAGCTCGCGGTCAGGAATCTATGAAATTGATTAATCACTCCTGATTCCTGATTCCTGATTCCTGATTCATCATTGCTGATTCCTGATTCATCATTGCTGATTCCTGATTCATCATTCATCATTCCTGATTCCTGATTCATCATTCCTGATTCATCATTCATCATTCCTGATTCATCATTGCTGATTCCTGATTCATCATTCATCATTCCTGATTCCTGATTCATCATTACTGATTCCTGATTCATCATTCCTGATTCATCATTCCTGATTGATCATTCCTGATTCCTGTTTCATCATTCCTGATTCCTGATTCATCATTCCTGATTCCTGATTCATCATTCCTGATTCATCATTCCTGATTCATCATTCCTGATTCCTGTTTCATCATTCCTGATTCCTGATTCATCATTCCTGATTCCTGATTGATCATTCATCATTCCTGATTCATCATTCCTGATTCATAATTCCTGATTCCTGATTCCTGATTCATCATTCCTGATTCATCATTCCTGATTCATCATTCATCATTCCTGATTCATCATTCCTGATTCATGATTCACCATTCCTGATTCCTGATTCGTCATTCCTCTTTCCTGATTCATCATTCCTGATTCCTGATACATCATTCATCATTCCTGATTCATCATTCCTGATTCCTGATTCATCATTCCTGATTCCTGAATCATTATTCATCATTCCTGATTCATCATTCCTCATTCCTGATTCATCATTCCTGATTCCTGATTGATCATTCCTCATTCCTGATTGATCATTCCTCATTCCTGATTCATCATTCCTGATTCTTGATTCATCATTCCTGATTCCTGATTAATCACTCCTGATTCCTGAGTCCTGATTCATCATTCCTGATTCCTCATTCCTGATTCATCATTCATCATTCCTGATTCATCATTCCTGATTTCTGATTCATCATTGCTGATTCCTGATTCATCATTCATCATTCCTGATTTCTGATTCATCATTCCTGATTCATCATTCATCATTCCTGATTCATCATTCATCATTCCTGATTCATCATTCATCATTCCTGATTCATCATTGCTGATTCCTGATTCATCATTCATCATTCCTGATTCCTGATTCATCATTCCTGATTCATCATTCATCATTCCTGATTCATCATTCATCATTCCTGATTCATCATTCCTGATTCATCATTCCTTATATCTGATTCATCATTCATCATTCCTGATTCATCATTCCTGATTCCTGATTCATCATTCCTGATTCATCATTCCTGATTCATCATTCATCATTCCTGATTCATCATTCCTGATTCATGATTCACCATTCCTGATTCCTGATTCGTCATTCCTCTTTCCTGATTCATCATTCCTGATTCCTGATACATCATTCATCATTCCTGATTCATCATTCCTGATTCCTGATTCATCATTCCTGATTCCTGATTCATCATTCATCATTCCTGATTCATCATTCCTCATTCCTGATTCATCATTCCTGATTCCTGATTGATCATTCCTGATTCCTGATTGATCATTCCTCATTCCTGATTCATCATTCCTGATTCTTGATTCATCATTCCTGATTCCTGATTAATCACTCCTGATTCCTGATTCCTGATTCCTCATTCCTGATTCCTCATTCCTGATTCATCATTCATCATTCCTGATTCATCATTCCTGATTTCTGATTCATCATTCCTGATTCCTGATTCATCATTCATCATTCCTGATTCCTGATTCATCATTCCTGATTCATCATTCATCATTCCTGATTCATCATTCATCATTCCTGATTCATCATTGCTGATTCCTGATTCATCATTCATCATTCCTGATTCCTGATTCATCATTCCTGATTCATCATTCATCATTCCTGATTCATCATTCATCATTCCTGATTCATCATTCCTGATTCATCATTCCTTATTCCTGATTCCTGATTCATCATTCCTGATTCATCATTCCTGATTCATCATTCATCATTCCTGATTCATCATTCCTGATTCCTGATTCCTGATTCATCATTCATCATTCCTGATTCCTGATTCATCATTCCTGATTCATCATTCATCATTCCTGATTCATCATTCCTGAATCATCATTCCTGATTCCTGATTCATCATTCCTGATTCCTGATTCATCATTCCTGATTCATCATTCCTAATTCATCATTCCTGATTACTGACTCATCATTCATCATTCCTGATTCATCATTCCTTATTCCTGATTCATCATTCCTGATTCTTGATTCCTGATTCATCATTCCTGATTCATCATTCCTGATTCATCATTCCTGATTCATCATTCATCATACCTGATTCATCATTCCTTATTCCTGATTCATCATTCCTGATTCCTGATTCATCATTCATCATTCCTGATTCATCATTCATCATTCATCATTCCTGATTCGTCATTCATCTATGAATTTTCTGGAATCTATGAATTTGCTGGCAAGATGGAATCTCTCCTGATTCATCATTCCTGATTCCTGATTCATCATTCCTGATTCATCACTCATCATTCCTGATTCATCATTGCTGATTCCTGATTCATCATTCATCATTCCTGATTCCTGATTCATCATTCCTGATTCATCATTCATCATTCCTGATTCATCATTCGTCATTCCTGATTCATCATTCCTGATTCATCATTCCTTATTCCTGATTCATCATTCATCATTCATGATTCATCATTCCTGATTCCTGATTCATCATTCCTGATTCCTGATTCCTGATTCATCATTCCTGATTCATCATTCCTGATTCATCATTCATCATTCCTGATTCATCATTCCCGATTCATGATTTACCATTCCTGATTCCTGATTCTTTATTCCTCTTTCCTGATTCATCATTCCTGATTCCTGATACATCATTCATCATTCCTGATTCATCATTCCTGATTCCTAATTCATCATTCCTGATTCCTGATTCATCATTCATCATTCCTGATTCATCATTCCTCATTCCTGATTCATCATTCCTGATTCCTGATTGATCATTCCTCATTCCTGATTGATCATTCCTCATTCCTGATTCATCATTCCTGATTCTTGATTCATCATTCCTGATTCCTGATTAATCACTCCTGATTCCTGATTCCTGATTCATCATTCATCATTCCTGATTCATCATTCCTGATTTCTGATTCATCATTGCTGATTCCTGATTCATCATTCATCATTCCTGATTCATCATTCATCATTCCTGATTCATCATTCATCATTCCTGATTCATCATTCATCATTCCTGATTCATCATTGCTGATTCCTGATTCATCATTCATCATTGCTGATTCCTGATTCATCATTCCTGATTCATCATTCATCATTCCTGATTCATCATTCATCATTCCTGATTCATCATTCCTGATTCATCATTCCTTATTCCTGATTCATCATTCATCATTCCTCATTCCTGATTCATCATTCCTGATTCCTGATTCATCATTCATCATTCCTGATTCATCATTCCTGATTCACCATTCCTGATTCCTGATTCGTCATTCCTCTTTCCTGATTCATCATTCCTGATTCCTGATACATCATTCATCATTCCTGATTCCTAATTCATCATTCCTGATTCCTGATTCATCATTCATCATTCCTGATTCATCATTCCTGATTCCTGATTCATCATTCCTGATTCCTGATTGATCATTCCTCATTCCTGATTGATCATTCCTCATTCCTGATTCATCATTCCTGATTCTTGATTCATCATTCCTGATTCCTGATTAATCACTCCTGATTCCTGATTCCTGATTCATCATTTCTGATTCCTCATTCCTGATTCATCATTCATCATTCCTGATTCATCATTCCTGATTTCTGATTCATCATTGCTGATTCCTGATTCATCATTCATCATTCCTGATTCATGATTCATCATTCCTGATTCATGATTCATCATTCCTGATTCATCATTCATCATTCCTGATTCATCATTCATCATTCCTGATTCATCATTGCTGATTCCTGATTCATCATTCATCATTCCTGATTCCTGATTCATCATTCCTGATTCATCATTCCTGATTCATCATTCCTGATTCATCATTCCTTATTCCTGATTCATCATTCATCATTCCTCATTCCTGATTCATCATTCCTGATTCCTGATTCATCATTCATCATTCCTGATTCATCATTCCTGATTCATCATTCCTTATTCCTGATTCATCATTCATCATTCCTGATTCATCATTCCTGATTCCTGATTCATCATTCCTGATTCCTGATTCCTGATTCATCATTCCTGATTCATCATTCCTGATTCATCATTCATCATTCCTGATTCCTGATTCATCATTCATCATTCCTGATTCGTCATTCATCATTCCTGATTCATCATTCCTGATTCCTGATTCCTGATTCATCATTCCTGCTTCCTGATTCCTGATTCATCATTCCTGATTCATCATTCCTCATTCATCATTCATCATTCCTGATTCCTGATTCATCATTCCTGATTCATCATTCCTGATTCATCATTCATCATTCCTGATTCATCATTCCTGATTCCTGATTCATCATTGCTGATTCCTGATTCATCATTCATCATTCCTGATTCCTGATTCATCATTCATCATTCCTGATTCTTGATTCCTGATTCCTGATTCTTGATTCCAGATTCATCATTCCTGATTCATCATTCCTGATTCATCATTCCTGATTCATCATTCATCATTCCTGATTCATCATTCCTGATTCCTGATTCATCATTCCTGATTCCTGATTCCTGATTCATCATTCCTGATTCATCATTCCTGATTCATCATTCATCATTCCTGATTCATCATTCCTGATTCATCATTCCTGATTCCTGATTCATCATTCAGGAATCTATGAATTTGCTGGAAAGATGGAATCTCTCCGTTTGAGAATTTTACGGCACATTCAACGTTTTTAAGATTAGCTCGCGGTCAGGAATCTATGAATTTGCTGGAAAGATGGAATCTCTCCGTTTGAGAATTTTACGGCACATTCAACGTTTTTAAGATTAGCTCGCGGTCAGGAATCTATGAATTTGCTGGAAAGATGGAATCTCTCCGTTTGAGAATTTTGCGGCACATTCAACGTTTTTAAGATTAGCTCGCGGTCAGGAATCTATGAATTTGCTGGAAAGAAGGAATCTCTCTTTTTGAGAATTTTACGGCACATTCAACGTTTTTAAGATTAGCTCGCGGTCAGGAATCTATGAAATTGATTAATCACTCCTGATTCCTGATTCCTGATTCCTGATTCATCATTGCTGATTCCTGATTCATCATTGCTGATTCCTGATTCATCATTCATCATTCCTGATTCCTGATTCATCATTCCTGATTAATCATTCATCATTCCTGATTCATCATTGCTGATTCCTGATTCATCATTCATCATTCCTGATTCCTGATTCATCATTACTGATTCCTGATTCATCATTCCTGATTCATCATTCCTGATTGATCTTTCCTGATTCCTGTTTCATCATTCCTGATTCCTGATTCATCATTCCTGATTCCTGATTCATCATTCCTGATTCATCATTCCTGATTCCTGTTTCATCATTCCTGATTCCTGATTCATCATTCCTGATTCCTGATTGATCATTCATCATTCCTGATTCATCATTCCTGATTCATAATTCCTGATTCCTGATTCCTGATTCATCATTCCTGATTCATCATTCCTGATTCATCATTCATCATTCCTGATTCATCATTCCTGATTCATGATTCACCATTCCTGATTCCTGATTCGTCATTCCTCTTTCCTGATTCATCATTCCTGATTCCTGATACATCATTCATCATTCCTGATTCATCATTCCTGATTCCTGATTCATCATTCCTGATTCCTGAATCATTATTCATCATTCCTGATTCATCATTCCTCATTCCTGATTCATCATTCCTGATTCCTGATTGATCATTCCTCATTCCTGATTGATCATTCCTCATTCCTGATTGATCATTCCTGATTCTTGATTCATCATTCCTGATTCCTGATTAATCACTCCTGATTCCTGAGTCCTGATTCATCATTCCTGATTCCTCATTCCTGATTCATCATTCATCATTCCTGATTCATCATTCCTGATTTCTGATTCATCATTGCTGATTCCTGATTCATCATTCATCATTCCTGATTTCTGATTCATCATTCCTGATTCATCATTCATCATTCCTGATTCATCATTCATCATTCCTGATTCATCATTCATCATTCCTGATTCATCATTGCTGATTCCTGATTCATCATTCATCATTCCTGATTCCTGATTCATCATTCCTGATTCATCATTCATCATTCCTGATTCATCATTCATCATTCCTGATTCATCATTCCTGATTCATCATTCCTTATATCTGATTCATCATTCATCATTCCTGATTCATCATTCCTGATTCCTGATTCATCATTCCTGATTCATCATTCCTGATTCATCATTCATCATTCCTGATTCATCATTCCTGATTCATGATTCACCATTCCTGATTCCTGATTCGTCATTCCTCTTTCCTGATTCATCATTCCTGATTCCTGATACATCATTCATCATTCCTGATTCATCATTCCTGATTCCTGATTCATCATTCCTGATTCCTGATTCATCATTCATCATTCCTGATTCATCATTCCTCATTCCTGATTCATCATTCCTGATTCCTGATTGATCATTCCTGATTCCTGATTGATCATTCCTCATTCCTGATTCATTATTCCTGATTCTTGATTCATCATTCCTGATTCCTGATTAATCACTCCTGATTCCTGATTCCTGATTCCTCATTCCTGATTCCTCATTCCTGATTCATCATTCATCATTCCTGATTCATCATTCCTGATTTCTGATTCATCATTCCTGATTCCTGATTCATCATTCATCATTCCTGATTCCTGATTCATCATTCCTGATTCATCATTCATCATTCCTGATTCATCTTTCATCATTCCTGATTCATCATTGCTGATTCCTGATTCATCATTCATCATTCCTGATTCCTGATTCATCATTCCTGATTCATCATTCATCATTCCTGATTCATCATTCATCATTCCTGATTCATCATTCCTGATTCATCATTCCTTATTCCTGATTCCTGATTCATCATTCCTGATTCATCATTCCTGATTCATCATTCATCATTCCTGATTCATCATTCCTGATTCCTGATTCCTGATTCATCATTCATCATTCCTGATTCCTGATTCATCATTCCTGATTCATCATTCATCATTCCTGATTCATCATTCCTTATTCCTGATTCATCATTCCTGATTCTTGATTCCTGATTCATCATTCCTGATTCATCATCCCTGATTCATCATTCCTGATTCATCATTCATCATACCTGATTCATCATTCCTTATTCCTGATTCATCATTCCTGATTCCTGATTCATCATTCATCATTCCTGATTCATCATTCATCATTCATCATTCCTGATTCGTCATTCATCTATGAATTTTCTGGAATCTATGAATTTGCTGGCAAGATGGAATCTCTCCTGATTCATCATTCCTGATTCCTGATTCATCATTCCTGATTCATCATTCATCATTCCTGATTCATCATTGCTGATTCCTGATTCATCATTCATCATTCCTGATTCCTGATTCATCATTCCTGATTCATCATTCATCATTCCTGATTCATCATTCGTCATTCCTGATTCATCATTCCTGATTCATCATTCCTTATTCCTGATTCATCATTCATCATTCATGATTCATCATTCCTTATTCCTGATTCATCATTCCTGATTCCTGATTCCTGATTCATCATTCCTGATTCATCATTCCTGATTCATCATTCATCATTCCTGATTCATCATTCCCGATTCATGATTTACCATTCCTGATTCCTGATTCTTTATTCCTCTTTCCTGATTCATCATTCCTGATTCCTGATACATCATTCATCATTCCTGATTCATCATTCCTGATTCCTAATTCATCATTCCTGATTCCTGATTCATCATTCATCATTCCTGATTCATCATTCCTCATTCCTGATTCATCATTCCTGATTCCTGATTGATCATTCCTCATTCCTGATTGATCATTCCTCATTCCTGATTCATCATTCCTGATTCTTGATTCATCATTCCTGATTCCTGATTAATCACTCCTGATTCCTGATTCCTGATTCATCATTCATCATTCCTGATTCATCATTCCTGATTTCTGATTCATCATTGCTGATTCCTGATTCATCATTCATCATTCCTGATTCATCATTCATCATTCCTGATTCATCATTCATCATTCCTGATTCATCATTGCTGATTCCTGATTCATCATTCATCATTGCTGATTCCTGATTCATCATTCCTGATTCATCATTCATCATTCCTGATTCATCATTCATCATTCCTGATTCATCATTCCTGATTCATCATTCCTTATTCCTGATTCATCATTCATCATTCCTCATTCCTGATTCATCATTCCTGATTCCTGATTCATCATTCATCATTCCTGATTCATCATTCCTGATTCATCATTCCTTATTCCTGATTCATCATTCATCATTCCTGATTCATCATTCCTGATTCCTGATTCATCATTCCTGATTCCTGATTCCTGATTCATCATTCCTGATTCATCATTCATCATTCCTGATTCATCATTCCTGATTCCTGATTCATCATTCATCATTCCTGATTCATCATTCATCATTCCTGATTCGTCATTCATCATTCCTGATTCATCATTCCTGATTCCTGATTACTGATTCATCATTCCTGATTCCTGATTCCTGAGTCATCATTCCTGATTCATCATTCCTGATTCATCATTCCTGATTCATCATTCATCATTCCTGATTCCTGATTCATCATTCCTGATTCATCATTCCTGATTCATCATTCATCATTCCTGATTCATCATTCCTGATTCCTGATTCATCATTGCTGATTCCTGATTCATCATTCATCATTCCTGATTCCTGATTCATCATTCCTGATTCATCATTCATCATTCCTGATTCTTGATTCCTGATTCATCATTCCTGATTCATCATTCCTGATTCATCATTCCTTATATCTGATTCATCATTCATCATTCCTGATTCATCATTCCTGATTCCTGATTCATCATTCCTGATTCATCATTCCTGATTCATCATTCATCATTCCTGATTCATCATTCCTGATTCATGATTCACCATTCCTGATTCCTGATTCGTCATTCCTCTTTCCTGATTCATCATTCCTGATTCCTGATACATCATTCATCATTCCTGATTCATCATTCCTGATTCCTGATTCATCATTCCTGATTCCTGATTCATCATTCATCATTCCTGATTCATCATTCCTCATTCCTGATTCATCATTCCTGATTCCTGATTGATCATTCCTGATTCCTGATTGATCATTCCTCATTCCTGATTCATCATTCCTGATTCTTGATTCATCATTCCTGATTCCTGATTAATCACTCCTGATTCCTGATTCCTGATTCCTCATTCCTGATTCCTCATTCCTGATTCATCATTCATCATTCCTGATTCATCATTCCTGATTTCTGATTCATCATTCCTGATTCCTGATTCATCATTCATCATTCCTGATTCCTGATTCATCATTCCTGATTCATCATTCATCATTCCTGATTCATCATTCATCATTCCTGATTCATCATTGCTGATTCCTGATTCATCATTCATCATTCCTGATTCCTGATTCATCATTCCTGATTCATCATTCATCATTCCTGATTCATCATTCATCATTCCTGATTCATCATTCCTGATTCATCATTCCTTATTCCTGATTCCTGATTCATCATTCCTGATTCATCATTCCTGATTCATCATTCATCATTCCTGATTCATCATTCCTGATTCCTGATTCCTGATTCATCATTCATCATTCCTGATTCCTGATTCATCATTCCTGATTCATCATTCATCATTCCTGATTCATCATTCCTGAATCATCATTCCTGATTCCTGATTCATCATTCCTGATTCCTGATTCATCATTCCTGATTCATCATTCCTAATTCATCATTCCTGATTACTGACTCATCATTCATCATTCCTGATTCATCATTCCTTATTCCTGATTCATCATTCCTGATTCTTGATTCCTGATTCATCATTCCTGATTCATCATTCCTGATTCATCATTCCTGATTCATCATTCATCATACCTGATTCATCATTCCTTATTCCTGATTCATCATTCCTGATTCCTGATTCATCATTCATCATTCCTGATTAATCACTCCTGATTCCTGATTCCTGATTCATCATTCCTGATTCATCATTCCTGATTCATCATTCATCATCCCTGATTCATCATTCCTGATTCCTGATTCATCATTGCTGATTCTGATTCATCATTCATCATTCCTGATTCCTGAATCATCATTCCTGATTCATCATTCATCATTCCTGATTCATCATTCATCATTCCTGATTCATCATTGCTGATTCCTGATTCATCATTCATCATTCCTGATTCCTGATTCATCATTCCTGATTCATCATTCATCATTCCTGATTCATCATTCATCATTCCTGATTCATCATTCCTGATTCATCATTCCTTATTCCTGATTCCTGATTCATCATTCCTGATTCATCATTCCTGATTCATCATTCATCATTCCTGATTCATCATTCCTGATTCCTGATTCCTGATTCATCATTCATCATTCCTGATTCCTGATTCATCATTCCTGATTCATCATTCATCATTCCTGATTCATCATTCCTGAATCATCATTCCTGATTCCTGATTCATCATTCCTGATTCCTGATTCATCATTCCTGATTCATCATTCCTAATTCATCATTCCTGATTACTGACTCATCATTCATCATTCCTGATTCATCATTCCTTATTCCTGATTCATCATTCCTGATTCTTGATTCCTGAGTCATCATTCCTGATTCATCATTCCTGATTCATCATTCCTGATTCATCATTCATCATACCTGATTCATCATTCCTTATTCCTGATTCATCATTCCTGATTCCTGATTCATCATTCATCATTCCTGATTCATCATTCATCATTCCTGATTCCTGATTCATCATTCCTGATTCATCATTCCTGATTCATCATTCATCATCCCTGATTCATCATTCCTGATTCCTGATTCATCATTGCTGATTCCTGATTCATCATTCATCATTCCTGATTCCTGATTGATCATTCCTGATTCATCATTCATCATTCCTGATTCTTGATTCCTGATTCATCATTCCTGATTGATCATTCCTGATTCATCATTCCTGATTCATCATTCGTCATTCCTGATTCATCATTCCTGATTCCTGATTCATCATTCAGGAATCTATGAATTTGCAGGAAAGATGGAATCTCTCCGTTTGAGAATTTTACGGCACATTCAACGTTTTTAAGATTAGCTCGCGGTCAGGAATCTATGAATTTGCTGGAAAGATGGAATCTCTCCGTTTGAGAATTTTACGGCACATTCAACGTTTTTAAGATTAGCTCGCGGTCAGGAATCTATGAATTTGCTGGAAAGATGGAATCTCTCCGTTTGAGAATTTTGCGGCACATTCAACGTTTTTAAGATTAGCTCGCGGTCAGGAATCTATGAATTTGCTGGAAAGATGGAATCTCTCCGTTTGAGAATTTTAAGGCACATTCAACGTTTTTAAGATTAGCTCGCGGTCAGGAATCTATGAATTTGCTGGAAAGATGGAATCTCTCCGTTTGAGAATTTTGCGGCACATTCAACGTTTTTAAGATTAGCTCGCGGTCAGGAATCTATGAATTTGCTGGAAAGATGGAATCTCTCTTTTTGAGAATTTTGCGGCACATTCAACGTTTTTAAGATTAGCTCGCGGTCAGGAATCTATGAATTTGCTGGAAAGATGGAATCTCTCCGTTTGAGGATTTTACGGCACATTCAACGTTTTTAAGATTAGTTCGCGGTCAGGAATCTATGAACTTGCTGGAAAGATGGAATCTCTCCGGTTGAGAATTTTAAGGCACATTGAACGTTTTTAATTCATCATTCCTGAATCCTGATTCCTGATTCATTATTCCTGATTCATTATTCCTGATTCATCATTCATCATTCCTGATTCATCATTCCTGATTCCTGATTCCTGATTCATCATTCCTGATTCATCATTCCTGATTCATCATTCCTTATTCCTGATTCATCATTCATCATTCCTGATTCATCATTCCTGATTCTTGATTCATCATTCCTGATTCCTGATTAATCACTCCTGATTCCTGATTCCTGATTCATCATTCATCATTCCTGATTCATCATTCCTGATTTCTGATTCATCATTGCTGATTCCTGATTCATCATTCATCATTCCTGATTCATCATTCATCATTCCTGATTCATCATTCATCATTCCTGATTCATCATTGCTGATTCCTGATTCATCATTCATCATTGCTGATTCCTGATTCATCATTCCTGATTCATCATTCATCATTCCTGATTCATCATTCATCATTCCTGATTCATCATTCCTGATTCATCATTCCTTATTCCTGATTCATCATTCATCATTCCTCATTCCTGATTCATCATTCCTGATTCCTGATTCATCATTCATCATTCCTGATTCATCATTCCTGATTCATCATTCCTTATTCCTGATTCATCATTCATCATTCCTGATTCATCATTCCTGATTCCTGATTCATCATTCCTGATTCCTGATTCCTGATTCATCATTCCTGATTCATCATTCATCATTCCTGATTCATCATTCCTGATTCCTGATTCATCATTCATCATTCCTGATTCATCATTCATCATTCCTGATTCGTCATTCATCATTCCTGATTCATCATTCCTGATTCCTGATTACTGATTCATCATTCCTGATTCCTGATTCCTGAGTCATCATTCCTGATTCATCATTCCTGATTCATCATTCCTGATTCATCATTCATCATTCCTGATTCCTGATTCATCATTCCTGATTCATCATTCCTGATTCATCATTCATCATTCCTGATTCATCATTCCTGATTCCTGATTCATCATTGCTGATTCCTGATTCATCATTCATCATTCCTGATTCCTGATTCATCATTCCTGATTCATCATTCATCATTCCTGATTCTTGATTCCTGATTCATCATTCCTGATTCATCATTCCTGATTCATCATTCCTTATATCTGATTCATCATTCATCATTCCTGATTCATCATTCCTGATTCCTGATTCATCATTCCTGATTCATCATTCCTGATTCATCATTCATCATTCCTGATTCATCATTCCTGATTCATGATTCACCATTCCTGATTCCTGATTCGTCATTCCTCTTTCCTGATTCATCATTCCTGATTCCTGATACATCATTCATCATTCCTGATTCATCATTCCTGATTCCTGATTCATCATTCCTGATTCCTGATTCATCATTCATCATTCCTGATTCATCATTCCTCATTCCTGATTCATCATTCCTGATTCCTGATTGATCATTCCTGATTCCTGATTGATCATTCCTCATTCCTGATTCATCATTCCTGATTCTTGATTCATCATTCCTGATTCCTGATTAATCACTCCTGATTCCTGATTCCTGATTCCTCATTCCTGATTCCTCATTCCTGATTCATCATTCATCATTCCTGATTCATCATTCCTGATTTCTGATTCATCATTCCTGATTCCTGATTCATCATTCATCATTCCTGATTCCTGATTCATCATTCCTGATTCATCATTCATCATTCCTGATTCATCATTCATCATTCCTGATTCATCATTGCTGATTCCTGATTCATCATTCATCATTCCTGATTCCTGATTCATCATTCCTGATTCATCATTCATCATTCCTGATTCATCATTCATCATTCCTGATTCATCATTCCTGATTCATCATTCCTTATTCCTGATTCCTGATTCATCATTCCTGATTCATCATTCCTGATTCATCATTCATCATTCCTGATTCATCATTCCTGATTCCTGATTCCTGATTCATCATTCATCATTCCTGATTCCTGATTCATCATTCCTGATTCATCATTCATCATTCCTGATTCATCATTCCTGAATCATCATTCCTGATTCCTGATTCATCATTCCTGATTCCTGATTCATCATTCCTGATTCATCATTCCTAATTCATCATTCCTGATTACTGACTCATCATTCATCATTCCTGATTCATCATTCCTTATTCCTGATTCATCATTCCTGATTCTTGATTCCTGATTCATCATTCCTGATTCATCATTCCTGATTCATCATTCCTGATTCATCATTCATCATACCTGATTCATCATTCCTTATTCCTGATTCATCATTCCTGATTCCTGATTCATCATTCATCATTCCTGATTAATCACTCCTGATTCCTGATTCCTGATTCATCATTCCTGATTCATCATTCCTGATTCATCATTCATCATCCCTGATTCATCATTCCTGATTCCTGATTCATCATTGCTGATTCCTGATTCATCATTCATCATTCCTGATTCCTGATTCATCATTCCTGATTCATCATTCATCATTCCTGATTCATCATTCATCATTCCTGATTCATCATTGCTGATTCCTGATTCATCATTCATCATTCCTGATTCCTGATTCATCATTCCTGATTCATCATTCATCATTCCTGATTCATCATTCATCATTCCTGATTCATCATTCCTGATTCATCATTCCTTATTCCTGATTCCTGATTCATCATTCCTGATTCATCATTCCTGATTCATCATTCATCATTCCTGATTCATCATTCCTGATTCCTGATTCCTGATTCATCATTCATCATTCCTGATTCCTGATTCATCATTCCTGATTCATCATTCATCATTCCTGATTCATCATTCCTGAATCATCATTCCTGATTCCTGATTCATCATTCCTGATTCCTGATTCATCATTCCTGATTCATCATTCCTAATTCATCATTCCTGATTACTGACTCATCATTCATCATTCCTGATTCATCATTCCTTATTCCTGATTCATCATTCCTGATTCTTGATTCCTGATTCATCATTCCTGATTCATCATTCCTGATTCATCATTCCTGATTCATCATTCATCATACCTGATTCATCATTCCTTATTCCTGATTCATCATTCCTGATTCCTGATTCATCATTCATCATTCCTGATTCATCATTCATCATTCCTGATTCCTGATTCATCATTCCTGATTCATCATTCCTGATTCATCATTCATCATCCCTGATTCATCATTCCTGATTCCTGATTCATCATTGCTGATTCCTGATTCATCATTCATCATTCCTGATTCCTGATTGATCATTCCTGATTCATCATTCATCATTCCTGATTCTTGATTCCTGATTCATCATTCCTGATTGATCATTCCTGATTCATCATTCCTGATTCATCATTCGTCATTCCTGATTCATCATTCCTGATTCCTGATTCATCATTCAGGAATCTATGAATTTGCAGGAAAGATGGAATCTCTCCGTTTGAGAATTTTACGGCACATTCAACGTTTTTAAGATTAGCTCGCGGTCAGGAATCTATGAATTTGCTGGAAAGATGGAATCTCTCCGTTTGAGAATTTTACGGCACATTCAACGTTTTTAAGATTAGCTCGCGGTCAGGAATCTATGAATTTGCTGGAAAGATGGAATCTCTCCGTTTGAGAATTTTGCGGCACATTCAACGTTTTTAAGATTAGCTCGCGGTCAGGAATCTATGAATTTGCTGGAAAGATGGAATCTCTCCGTTTGAGAATTTTAAGGCACATTCAACGTTTTTAAGATTAGCTCGCGGTCAGGAATCTATGAATTTGCTGGAAAGATGGAATCTCTCCGTTTGAGAATTTTGCGGCACATTCAACGTTTTTAAGATTAGCTCGCGGTCAGGAATCTATGAATTTGCTGGAAAGATGGAATCTCTCTTTTTGAGAATTTTGCGGCACATTCAACGTTTTTAAGATTAGCTCGCGGTCAGGAATCTATGAATTTGCTGGAAAGATGGAATCTCTCCGTTTGAGGATTTTACGGCACATTCAACGTTTTTAAGATTAGTTCGCGGTCAGGAATCTATGAACTTGCTGGAAAGATGGAATCTCTCCGGTTGAGAATTTTAAGGCACATTGAACGTTTTTAATTCATCATTCCTGAATCCTGATTCCTGATTCATTATTCCTGATTCATTATTCCTGATTCATCATTCATCATTCCTGATTCATCATTCCTGATTCCTGATTCCTGATTCATCATTCCTGATTCATCATTCCTGATTCATCATTCCTTATTCCTGATTCATCATTCATCATTCCTGATTCATCATTCCTGATTCCTGATTCATCATTCCTGATTCCTGATTCCTGATTCATCATTCCTGATTCCTGATTCCTGATTCATCATTCATCATTCCTGATTCATCATTCCTGATTCATGATTCACCATTCCTGATTCCTGATTCGTCATTCCTCTTTCCTGATTCATCATTCCTGATTCCTGATACATCATTCATCATTCCTGATTCCTAATTCATCATTCCTGATTCCTGATTCATCATTCATCATTCCTGATTCATCATTCCTGATTCATCATTCCTTATTCCTGATTCATCATTCATCATTCCTGATTCATCATTCCTGATTCCTGATTCATCATTCCTGATTCCTGATTCCTGATTCATCATTCCTGATTCATCATTCCTGATTCATCATTCATCATTCCTGATTCCTGATTCATCATTCATCATTCCTGATTCATCATTCGTCATTCCTGATTCGTCATTCATCATTCCTGATTCATCATTCCTGATTCCTGATTCCTGATTCATCATTCCTGCTTCCTGATTCCTGATTCATCATTCCTGATTCATCATTCCTCATTCATCATTCATCAATCCTGATTCCTGATTCATCATTCCTGATTCATCATTCCTGATTCATCATTCATCATTCCTGATTCATCATTCCTGATTCCTGATTCATCATTGCTGATTCCTGATTCATCATTCATCATTCCTGATTCCTGCTTCATCATTCATCATTCCTGATTCTTGATTCATGATTCCTGATTCTTGATTCCTGATTCATCATTCCTGATTCATCATTCCTGATTCATCATTCCTGATTCATCATTCATCATTCCTGATTCATCATTCCTGATTCCTGATTCATCATTCCTGATTCCTGATTCCTGATTCATCATTCCTGATTCATCATTCCTGATTCATCATTCCTGATTCCTGATTCATCATTCCTGATTCCTGATTCATCATTCAGGAATCTATGAATTTGCTGGAAAGATGGAATCTCTCCGTTTGAGAATTTTACGGCACATTCAACGTTTTTAAGATTAGCTCGCGGTCAGGAATCTATAAATTTGCTGGAAAGATGGAATCTCTCCGTTTGAGAATTTTACGGCACATTCAACGTTTTTAAGATTAGCTCGCGGTCAGGAATCTATGAATTTGCTGGAAAGATGGAATCTCTCCGTTTGAGAATTTTACGGCACATTCAACGTTTTTAAGATTAGCTCGCGGTCAGGAATCTATGAATTTGCTGGAAAGATGGAATCTCTCCGTTTGAGAATTTGCGGCACATTCAACGTTTTTAAGATTAACTCGCGGTCAGGAATCTATGAATTTGCTGGAAAGATGGAATCTCTCCGTTTGAGAATTTTGCGGCACATTCAACGTTTTTAAGATTAGCTCGCGGTCAGGAATCTATTAATTTGCTGGAAAGATGGAATCTCTCCGTTTGAGAATTTTGCGGCACATTCAACGTTTTTAAGATTAGCTCGCGGTCAGGAATCTATGAATTTGCTGGAAAGATGGAATCTCTCCGTTTGAGAATTTTGCGGCACATTCAACGTTTTTAAGATTAGTTCGCGGTCAGGAATCTATGAATTTGCTGGAAAGAAGGAATCTCTCTTTTTGAGAATTTTACGGCACATTCAACGTTTTTAAGATCAGCTCGCGGTCAGGAATCTATGAATTTGCTGGAAAGATGGAATCTCTCCGGTTGAGAATTTTAAGGCACATTGAACGTTTTTAATTCATCATTCCTGAATCCTGATTCCTGATTCATTATTCCTGATTCATTATTCCTGATTCATTATTCCTGATTCATCATTCCTGATTCCTGATTCCTGATTCATCATTCCTGATTCATCATTCCTGATTCATCATTCCTTATTCCTGATTCATCATTCATCATTCCTGATTCATCATTCCTGATTCCTGATTCATCATTCCTGATTCCTGATTCCTGATTCATCATTCCTGATTCATGATTCCTGATTCATCATTCATCATTCCTGATTCATCATTCCTGATTCATGATTCACCATTCCTGATTCCTGATTCGTCATTCCTCTTTCCTGATTCATCATTCCTGATTCCTGATACATCATTCATCATTCCTGATTCCTAATTCATCATTCCTGATTCCTGATTCATCATTCATCATTCCTGATTCATCATTCCTGATTCCTGATTCATCATTCCTCATTCCTGATTGATCATTCCTCATTCCTGATTCATCATTCCTGATTCTTGATTCATCATTCCTGATTCCTGATTAATCACTCCTGATTCCTGATTCCTGATTCATCATTTCTGATTCCTCATTCCTGATTCATCATTCATCATTCCTGATTCATCATTCCTGATTTCTGATTCATCATTGCTGATTCCTGATTCATCATTCATCATTCCTGATTCATGATTCATCATTCCTGATTCATGATTCATCATTCCTGATTCATCATTCATCATTCCTGATTCATCATTCATCATTCCTGATTCATCATTGCTGATTCCTGATTCATCATTCATCATTCCTGATTCCTGATTCATCATTCCTGATTCATCATTCCTGATTCATCATTCCTTATTCCTGATTCATCATTCATCATTCCTGATTCATCATTCCTGATTCCTGATTCATCATTCATCATTCCTGATTCATCATTCCTGATTCATCATTCCTTATTCCTGATTCATCATTCATCATTCCTGATTCATCATTCCTGATTCCTGATTCACCATTCCTGATTCCTGATTCGTCATTCCTCTTTCCTGATTCATCATTCCTGATTCCTGATACATCATTCATCATTCCTGATTCCTAATTCATCATTCCTGATTCCTGATTCATCATTCATCATTCCTGATTCATCATTCCTGATTCCTGATTCATCATTCCTGATTCCTGATTGATCATTCCTCATTCCTGATTGATCATTCCTCATTCCTGATTCATCATTCCTGATTCTTGATTCATCATTCCTGATTCCTGATTAATCACTCCTGATTCCTGATTCCTGATTCATCATTTCTGATTCCTCATTCCTGATTCATCATTCATCATTCCTGATTCATCATTCCTGATTTCTGATTCATCATTGCTGATTCCTGATTCATCATTCATCATTCCTGATTCATGATTCATCATTCCTGATTCATGATTCATCATTCCTGATTCATCATTCATCATTCCTGATTCATCATTCATCATTCCTGATTCATCATTGCTGATTCCTGATTCATCATTCATCATTCCTGATTCCTGATTCATCATTCCTGATTCATCATTCCTGATTCATCATTCCTTATTCCTGATTCATCATTCATCATTCCTCATTCCTGATTCATCATTCCTGATTCCTGATTCATCATTCATCATTCCTGATTCATCATTCCTGATTCATCATTCCTTATTCCTGATTCATCATTCATCATTCCTGATTCATCATTCCTGATTCCTGATTCATCATTCCTGATTCCTGATTCCTGATTCATCATTCCTGATTCATCATTCCTGATTCATCATTCATCATTCCTGATTCCTGATTCATCATTCATCATTCCTGATTCGTCATTCATCATTCCTGATTCATCATTCCTGATTCCTGATTCCTGATTCATCATTCCTGCTTCCTGATTCCTGATTCATCATTCCTGATTCATCATTCCTCATTCATCATTCATCATTCCTGATTCCTGATTCATCATTCCTGATTCATCATTCCTGATTCATCATTCATCATTCCTGATTCATCATTCCTGATTCCTGATTCATCATTGCTGATTCCTGATTCATCATTCATCATTCCTGATTCCTGATTCATCATTCATCATTCCTGATTCTTGATTCCTGATTCCTGATTCTTGATTCCAGATTCATCATTCCTGATTCATCATTCTTGATTCATCATTCCTGATTCATCATTCATCATTCCTGATTCATCATTCCTGATTCCTGATTCATCATTCCTGATTCCTGATTCCTGATTCATCATTCCTGATTCATCATTCCTGATTCATCATTCATCATTCCTGATTCATCATTCCTGATTCATCATTCCTGATTCCTGATTCATCATTCAGGAATCTATGAATTTGCTGGAAAGATGGAATCTCTCCGTTTGAGAATTTTACGGCACATTCAACGTTTTTAAGATTAGCTCGCGGTCAGGAATCTATGAATTTGCTGGAAAGATGGAATCTCTCCGTTTGAGAATTTTACGGCACATTCAACGTTTTTAAGATTAGCTCGCGGTCAGGAATCTATGAATTTGCTGGAAAGATGGAATCTCTCCGTTTGAGAATTTTGCGGCACATTCAACGTTTTTAAGATTAGCTCGCGGTCAGGAATCTATGAATTTGCTGGAAAGATGGAATCTCTCTTTTTGAGAATTTTACGGCACATTCAACGTTTTTAAGATTAGCTCGCGGTCAGGAATCTATGAAATTGCTGGAAAGATGGAATCTCTCCGTTTGAGAATTTTACGGCACATTCAACGTTTTTAAGATTAGCTCGCGGTCAGGAATCTATGAATTTGCTGGAAAGATGGAATCTCTCCGTTTGAGAATTTTAAGGCACATTCAACGTTTTTAAGATTAGCTCGCGGTCAGGAATCTATGAATTTGCTGGAAAGATGGAATCTCTCCGTTTGAGAATTTTGCGGCACATTCAACGTTTTTAAGATTAGCTCGCGGTCAGGAATCTATGAATTTGCTGGAAAGATGGAATCTCTCCGTTTGAGAATTTTGCGGCACATTCAACGTTTTTAAGATTAGCTCGCGGTCAGGAATCTATGAATTTGCTGGAAAGAAGGAATCTCTCTTTTTGAGAATTTTACGGCACATTCAACGTTTTTAAGATTAGCTCGCGGTCAGGAATCTATGAAATTGATTAATCACTCCTGATTCCTGATTCCTGATTCCTGATTCATCATTGCTGATTCCTGATTCATCATTGCTGATTCCTGATTCATCATTCATCATTCCTGATTCCTGATTCATCATTCCTGATTCATCATTCATCATTCCTGATTCATCATTGCTGATTCCTGATTCATCATTCATCATTCCTGATTCCTGATTCATCATTACTGATTCCTGATTCATCATTCCTGATTCATCATTCCTGATTGATCATTCCTGATTCCTGTTTCATCATTCCTGATTCCTGATTCATCATTCCTGATTCCTGATTCATCATTCCTGATTCATCATTCCTGATTCATCATTCCTGATTCCTGTTTCATCATTCCTGATTCCTGATTCATCATTCCTGATTCCTGATTGATCATTCATCATTCCTGATTCATCATTCCTGATTCATAATTCCTGATTCCTGATTCCTGATTCATCATTCCTGATTCATCATTCCTGATTCATCATTCATCATTCCTGATTCATCATTCCTGATTCATGATTCACCATTCCTGATTCCTGATTCGTCATTCCTCTTTCCTGATTCATCATTCCTGATTCCTGATACATCATTCATCATTCCTGATTCATCATTCCTGATTCCTGATTCATCATTCCTGATTCCTGAATCATTATTCATCATTCCTGATTCATCATTCCTCATTCCTGATTCATCATTCCTGATTCCTGATTGAGCATTCCTCATTCCTGATTGATCATTCCTCATTCCTGATTCATCATTCCTGATTCTTGATTCATCATTCCTGATTCCTGATTAATCACTCCTGATTCCTGAGTCCTGATTCATCATTCCTGATTCCTCATTCCTGATTCATCATTCATCATTCCTGATTCATCATTCCTGATTTCTGATTCATCATTGCTGATTCCTGATTCATCATTCATCATTCCTGATTTCTGATTCATCATTCCTGATTCATCATTCATCATTCCTGATTCATCATTCATCATTCCTGATTCATCATTCATCATTCCTGATTCATCATTGCTGATTCCTGATTCATCATTCATCATTCCTGATTCCTGATTCATCATTCCTGATTCATCATTCATCATTCCTGATTCATCATTCATCATTCCTGATTCATCATTCCTGATTCATCATTCCTGATTCCTGATTCATCATTCCTGATTCATCATTCCTGATTCATCATTCCTGATTCCTGATTCATCATTCCTGATTCATCATTCCTGATTCATCATTCATCATTCCTGATTCATCATTCCTGATTCATGATTCACCATTCCTGATTCCTGATTCGTCATTCCTCTTTCCTGATTCATCATTCCTGATTCCTGATACATCATTCATCATTCCTGATTCATCATTCCTGATTCCTGATTCATCATTCCTGATTCCTGATTCATCATTCATCATTCCTGATTCATCATTCCTCATTCCTGATTCATCATTCCTGATTCCTGATTGATCATTCCTGATTCCTGATTGATCATTCCTCATTCCTGATTCATCATTCCTGATTCTTGATTCATCATTCCTGATTCCTGATTAATCACTCCTGATTCCTGATTCCTGATTCCTCATTCCTGATTCCTCATTCCTGATTCATCATTCATCATTCCTGATTCATCATTCCTGATTTCTGATTCATCATTCCTGATTCCTGATTCATCATTCATCATTCCTGATTCCTGATTCATCATTCCTGATTCATCATTCATCATTCCTGATTCATCATTCATCATTCCTGATTCATCATTGCTGATTCCTGATTCATCATTCATCATTCCTGATTCCTGATTCATCATTCCTGATTCATCATTCATCATTCCTGATTCATCATTCATCATTCCTGATTCATCATTCCTGATTCATCATTCCTTATTCCTGATTCCTGATTCATCATTCCTGATTCATCATTCCTGATTCATCATTCATCATTCCTGATTCATCATTCCTGATTCCTGATTCCTGATTCATCATTCATCATTCCTGATTCCTGATTCATCATTCCTGATTCATCATTCATCATTCCTGATTCATCATTCCTGAATCATCATTCCTGATTCCTGATTCATCATTCCTGATTCCTGATTCATCATTCCTGATTCATCATTCCTAATTCATCATTCCTGATTACTGACTCATCATTCATCATTCCTGATTCATCATTCCTTATTCCTGATTCATCATTCCTGATTCTTGATTCCTGATTCATCATTCCTGATTCATCATTCCTGATTCATCATTCCTGATTCATCATTCATCATACCTGATTCATCATTCCTTATTCCTGATTCATCATTCCTGATTCCTGATTCATCATTCATCATTCCTGATTCATCATTCATCATTCATCATTCCTGATTCGTCATTCATCTATGAATTTTCTGGAATCTATGAATTTGCTGGCAAGATGGAATCTCTCCTGATTCATCATTCCTGATTCCTGATTCATCATTCCTGATTCATCATTCATCATTCCTGATTCATCATTGCTGATTCCTGATTCATCATTCATCATTCCTGATTCCTGATTCATCATTCCTGATTCATCATTCATCATTCCTGATTCATCATTCGTCATTCCTGATTCATCATTCCTGATTCATCATTCCTTATTCCTGATTCATCATTCATCATTCATGATTCATCATTCCTGATTCCTGATTCATCATTCCTGATTCCTGATTCCTGATTCATCATTCCTGATTCATCATTCCTGATTCATCATTCATCATTCCTGATTCATCATTCCCGATTCATGATTTACCATTCCTGATTCCTGATTCTTTATTCCTCTTTCCTGATTCATCATTCCTGATTCCTGATACATCATTCATCATTCCTGATTCATCATTCCTGATTCCTAATTCATCATTCCTGATTCCTGATTCATCATTCATCATTCCTGATTCATCATTCCTCATTCCTGATTCATCATTCCTGATTCCTGATTGATCATTCCTCATTCCTGATTGATCATTCCTCATTCCTGATTCATCATTCCTGATTCTTGATTCATCATTCCTGATTCCTGATTAATCACTCCTGATTCCTGATTCCTGATTCATCATTCATCATTCCTGATTCATCATTCCTGATTTCTGATTCATCATTGCTGATTCCTGATTCATCATTCATCATTCCTGATTCATCATTCATCATTCCTGATTCATCATTCATCATTCCTGATTCATCATTCATCATTCCTGATTCATCATTGCTGATTCCTGATTCATCATTCATCATTGCTGATTCCTGATTCATCATTCCTGATTCATCATTCATCATTCCTGATTCATCATTCATCATTCCTGATTCATCATTCCTGATTCATCATTCCTTATTCCTGATTCATCATTCATCATTCCTCATTCCTGATTCATCATTCCTGATTCCTGATTCATCATTCATCATTCCTGATTCATCATTCCTGATTCACCATTCCTGATTCCTGATTCGTCATTCCTCTTTCCTGATTCATCATTCCTGATTCCTGATACATCATTCATCATTCCTGATTCCTAATTCATCATTCCTGATTCCTGATTCATCATTCATCATTCCTGATTCATCATTCCTGATTCCTGATTCATCATTCCTGATTCCTGATTGATCATTCCTCATTCCTGATTGATCATTCCTCATTCCTGATTCATCATTCCTGATTCTTGATTCATCATTCCTGATTCCTGATTAATCACTCCTGATTCCTGATTCCTGATTCATCATTTCTGATTCCTCATTCCTGATTCATCATTCATCATTCCTGATTCATCATTCCTGATTTCTGATTCATCATTGCTGATTCCTGATTCATCATTCATCATTCCTGATTCATGATTCATCATTCCTGATTCATGATTCATCATTCCTGATTCATCATTCATCATTCCTGATTCATCATTCATCATTCCTGATTCATCATTGCTGATTCCTGATTCATCATTCATCATTCCTGATTCCTGATTCATCATTCCTGATTCATCATTCCTGATTCATCATTCCTTATTCCTGATTCATCATTCATCATTCCTCATTCCTGATTCATCATTCCTGATTCCTGATTCATCATTCATCATTCCTGATTCATCATTCCTGATTCATCATTCCTTATTCCTGATTCATCATTCATCATTCCTGATTCATCATTCCTGATTCCTGATTCATCATTCCTGATTCCTGATTCCTGATTCATCATTCCTGATTCATCATTCCTGATTCATCATTCATCATTCCTGATTCCTGATTCATCATTCATCATTCCTGATTCGTCATTCATCATTCCTGATTCATCATTCCTGATTCCTGATTCCTGATTCATCATTCCTGCTTCCTGATTCCTGATTCATCATTCCTGATTCATCATTCCTCATTCATCATTCATCATTCCTGATTCCTGATTCATCATTCCTGATTCATCATTCCTGATTCATCATTCATCATTCCTGATTCATCATTCCTGATTCCTGATTCATCATTGCTGATTCCTGATTCATCATTCATCATTCCTGATTCCTGATTCATCATTCATCATTCCTGATTCTTGATTCCTGATTCCTGATTCTTGATTCCAGATTCATCATTCCTGATTCATCATTCCTGATTCATCATTCCTGATTCATCATTCATCATTCCTGATTCATCATTCCTGATTCCTGATTCATCATTCCTGATTCCTGATTCCTGATTCATCATTCCTGATTCATCATTCCTGATTCATCATTCATCATTCCTGATTCATCATTCCTGATTCATCATTCCTGATTCCTGATTCATCATTCAGGAATCTATGAATTTGCTGGAAAGATGGAATCTCTCCGTTTGAGAATTTTACGGCACATTCAACGTTTTTAAGATTAGCTCGCGGTCAGGAATCTATGAATTTGCTGGAAAGATGGAATCTCTCCGTTTGAGAATTTTACGGCACATTCAACGTTTTTAAGATTAGCTCGCGGTCAGGAATCTATGAATTTGCTGGAAAGATGGAATCTCTCCGTTTGAGAATTTTGAGGCACATTCAACGTTTTTAAGATTAGCTCGCGGTCAGGAATCTATGAATTTGCTGGAAAGAAGGAATCTCTCTTTTTGAGAATTTTACGGCACATTCAACGTTTTTAAGATTAGCTCGCGGTCAGGAATCTATGAAATTGCTGGAAAGATGGAATCTCTCCGTTTGAGAATTTTACGGCACATTCAACGTTTTTAAGATTAGCTCGCGGTCAGGAATCTATGAATTTGCTGGAAAGATGGAATCTCTCCGTTTGAGAATTTTAAGGCACATTCAACGTTTTTAAGATTAGCTCGCGGTCAGGAATCTATGAATTTGCTGGAAAGATGGAATCTCTCCGTTTGAGAATTTTGCGGCACATTCAACGTTTTTAAGATTAGCTCGCGGTCAGGAATCTATGAATTTGCTGGAAAGACGGAATCTCTCCGTTTGAGAATTTTGCGGCACATTCAACGTTTTTAAGATTAGCTCGCGGTCAGGAATCTATGAATTTGCTGGAAAGAAGGAATCTCTCTTTTTGAGAATTTTACGGCACATTCAACGTTTTTAAGATTAGCTCGCGGTCAGGAATCTATGAAATTGATTAATCACTCCTGATTCCTGATTCCTGATTCCTGATTCATCATTGCTGATTCCTGATTCATCATTGCTGATTCCTGATTCATCATTCATCATTCCTGATTCCTGATTCATCATTCCTGATTCATCATTCATCATTCCTGATTCATCATTGCTGATTCCTGATTCATCATTCATCATTCCTGATTCCTGATTCATCATTACTGATTCCTGATTCATCATTCCTGATTCATCATTCCTGATTGATCATTCCTGATTCCTGTTTCATCATTCCTGATTCCTGATTCATCATTCCTGATTCCTGATTCATCATTCCTGATTCATCATTCCTGATTCGTCATTCATCATTCCTGATTCATCATTCCTGATTCCTGATTACTGATTCATCATTCCTGATTCCTGATTCCTGAGTCATCATTCCTGATTCATCATTCCTGATTCATCATTCCTGATTCATCATTCATCATTCCTGATTCCTGATTCATCATTCCTGATTCATCATTCCTGATTCATCATTCATCATTCCTGATTCATCATTCCTGATTTCTGATTCATCATTGCTGATTCCTGATTCATCATTCATCATTCCTGATTCATGATTCATCATTCCTGATTCATGATTCATCATTCCTGATTCATCATTCATCATTCCTGATTCATCATTCATCATTCCTGATTCATCATTGCTGATTCCTGATTCATCATTCATCATTCCTGATTCCTGATTCATCATTCCTGATTCATCATTCCTTATTCCTGATTCATCATTCATCATTCCTCATTCCTGATTCATCATTCCTGATTCCTGATTCATCATTCATCATTCCTGATTCATCATTCCTGATTCATCATTCCTTATTCCTGATTCATCATTCATCATTCCTGATTCATCATTCCTGATTCCTGATTCATCATTCCTGATTCCTGATTCCTGATTCATCATTCCTGATTCATCATTCCTGATTCATCATTCATCATTCCTGATTCCTGATTCATCATTCATCATTCCTGATTCGTCATTCATCATTCCTGATTCATCATTCCTGATTCCTGATTCCTGATTCATCATTCCTGCTTCCTGATTCCTGATTCATCATTCCTGATTCATCATTCCTCATTCATCATTCATCATTCCTGATTCCTGATTCATCATTCCTGATTCATCATTCCTGATTCATCATTCATCATTCCTGATTCATCATTCCTGATTCCTGATTCATCATTGCTGATTCCTGATTCATCATTCATCATTCCTGATTCCTGATTCATCATTCATCATTCCTGATTCTTGATTCCTGATTCCTGATTCTTGATTCCAGATTCATCATTCCTGATTCATCATTCCTGATTCATCATTCCTGATTCATCATTCATCATTCCTGATTCATCATTCCTGATTCCTGATTCATCATTCCTGATTCCTGATTCCTGATTCATCATTCCTGATTCATCATTCCTGATTCATCATTCATCATTCCTGATTCATCATTCCTGATTCCTGATTCATCATTCAGGAATCTATGAATTTGCTGGAAAGATGGAATCTCTCCGTTTGAGAATTTTACGGCACATTCAACGTTTTTAAGATTAGCTCGCGGTCAGGAATCTATTAATTTGCTGGAAAGAAGGAATCTCTCTTTTTGAGAATTTTACGGCACATTCAACGTTTTTAAGATTAGCTCGCGGTCAGGAATCTATGAAATTGCTGGAAAGATGGAATCTCTCCGTTTGAGAATTTTACGGCACATTCAACGTTTTTAAGATTAGCTCGCGGTCAGGAATCTATGAATTTGCTGGAAAGATGGAATCTCTCCGTTTGAGAATTTTAAGGCACATTCAACGTTTTTAAGATTAGCTCGCGGTCAGGAATCTATGAATTTGCTGGAAAGATGGAATCTCTCCGTTTGAGAATTTTGCGGCACATTCAACGTTTTTAAGATTAGCTCGCGGTCAGGAATCTATGAATTTGCTGGAAAGATGGAATCTCTCCGTTTGAGAATTTTGCGGCACATTCAACGTTTTTAAGATTAGCTCGCGGTCAGGAATCTATGAATTTGCTGGAAAGAAGGAATCTCTCTTTTTGAGAATTTTACGGCACATTCAACGTTTTTAAGATTAGCTCGCGGTCAGGAATCTATGAAATTGATTAATCACTCCTGATTCCTGATTCCTGATTCCTGATTCATCATTGCTGATTCCTGATTCATCATTGCTGATTCCTGATTCATCATTCATCATTCCTGATTCCTGATTCATCATTCCTGATTCCTGATTCATCATTACTGATTCCTGATTCATCATTCCTGATTCATCATTCCTGATTGATCATTCCTGATTCCTGTTTCATCATTCCTGATTCCTGATTCATCATTCCTGATTCCTGATTGATCATTCCTGATTCATCATTCCTGATTCCTGTTTCATCATTCCTGATTCCTGATTCATCATTCCTGATTCCTGATTGATCATTCATCATTCCTGATTCATCATTCCTGATTCCTGATTCATCATTCCTGATTCCTGATTGATCATTCATCATTCCTGATTCATCATTCCTGATTCATAATTCCTGATTCCTGATTCCTGATTCATCATTCCTGATTCATCATTCCTGATTCATCATTCATCATTCCTGATTCATCATTCCTGATTCATGATTCACCATTCCTGATTCCTGATTCGTCATTCCTCTTTCCTGATTCATCATTCCTGATTCCTGATACATCATTCATCATTCCTGATTCATCATTCCTGATTCCTGATTCATCATTCCTGATTCCTGAATCATTATTCATCATTCCTGATTCATCATTCCTCATTCCTGATTCATCATTCCTGATTCCTGATTGATCATTCCTCATTCCTGATTGATCATTCCTCATTCCTGATTCATCATTCCTGATTCTTGATTCATCATTCCTGATTCCTGATTAATCACTCCTGATTCCTGAGTCCTGATTCATCATTCCTGATTCCTCATTCCTGATTCATCATTCATCATTCCTGATTCATCATTCCTGATTTCTGATTCATCATTGCTGATTCCTGATTCATCATTCATCATTCCTGATTTCTGATTCATCATTCCTGATTCATCATTCATCATTCCTGATTCATCATTCATCATTCCTGATTCATCATTCATCATTCCTGATTCATCATTGCTGATTCCTGATTCATCATTCATCATTCCTGATTCCTGATTCATCATTCCTGATTCATCATTCATCATTCCTGATTCATCATTCATCATTCCTGATTCATCATTCCTGATTCATCATTCCTTATATCTGATTCATCATTCATCATTCCTGATTCATCATTCCTGATTCCTGATTCATCATTCCTGATTCATCATTCATCATTCCTGATTCATCATTCCTGATTCATGATTCACCATTCCTGATTCCTGATTCGTCATTCCTCTTTCCTGATTCATCATTCCTGATTCCTGATACATCATTCATCATTCCTGATTCATCATTCCTGATTCCTGATTCATCATTCCTGATTCCTGATTCATCATTCATCATTCCTGATTCATCATTCCTCATTCCTGATTCATCATTCCTGATTCCTGATTGATCATTCCTCATTCCTGATTGATCATTCCTCATTCCTGATTCATCATTCCTGATTCTTGATTCATCATTCCTGATTCCTGATTAATCACTCCTGATTCCTGAGTCCTGATTCATCATTCCTGATTCCTCATTCCTGATTCATCATTCATCATTCCTGATTCATCATTCCTGATTTCTGATTCATCATTGCTGATTCCTGATTCATCATTCATCATTCCTGATTTCTGATTCATCATTCCTGATTCATCATTCATCATTCCTGATTCATCATTCATCATTCCTGATTCATCATTCATCATTCCTGATTCATCATTGCTGATTCCTGATTCATCATTCATCATTCCTGATTCCTGATTCATCATTCCTGATTCATCATTCATCATTCCTGATTCATCATTCATCATTCCTGATTCATCATTCCTGATTCATCATTCCTTATATCTGATTCATCATTCATCATTCCTGATTCATCATTCCTGATTCCTGATTCATCATTCCTGATTCATCATTCCTGATTCATCATTCATCATTCCTGATTCATCATTCCTGATTCATGATTCACCATTCCTGATTCCTGATTCGTCATTCCTCTTTCCTGATTCATCATTCCTGATTCCTGATACATCATTCATCATTCCTGATTCATCATTCCTGATTCCTGATTCATCATTCCTGATTCCTGATTCATCATTCATCATTCCTGATTCATCATTCCTCATTCCTGATTCATCATTCCTGATTCCTGATTGATCATTCCTGATTCCTGATTGATCATTCCTCATTCCTGATTCATCATTCCTGATTCTTGATTCATCATTCCTGATTCCTGATTAATCACTCCTGATTCCTGATTCCTGATTCCTCATTCCTGATTCCTCATTCCTGATTCATCATTCATCATTCCTGATTCATCATTCCTGATTTCTGATTCATCATTCCTGATTCCTGATTCATCATTCATCATTCCTGATTCCTGATTCATCATTCCTGATTCATCATTCATCATTCCTGATTCATCATTCATCATTCCTGATTCATCATTGCTGATTCCTGATTCATCATTCATCATTCCTGATTCCTGATTCATCATTCCTGATTCATCATTCATCATTCCTGATTCATCATTCATCATTCCTGATTCATCATTCCTGATTCATCATTCCTTATTCCTGATTCCTGATTCATCATTCCTGATTCATCATTCCTGATTCATCATTCCTGATTCCTGATTCCTGATTCATCATTCATCATTCCTGATTCCTGATTCATCATTCCTGATTCATCATTCATCATTCCTGATTCATCATTCCTGAATCATCATTCCTGATTCCTGATTCATCATTCCTGATTCCTGATTCATCATTCCTGATTCATCATTCCTAATTCATCATTCCTGATTACTGACTCATCATTCATCATTCCTGATTCATCATTCCTTATTCCTGATTCATCATTCCTGATTCTTGATTCCTGATTCATCATTCCTGATTCATCATCCCTGATTCATCATTCCTGATTCATCATTCATCATACCTGATTCATCATTCCTTATTCCTGATTCATCATTCCTGATTCCTGATTCATCATTCATCATTCCTGATTCATCATTCATCATTCATCATTCCTGATTCGTCATTCATCTATGAATTTTCTGGAATCTATGAATTTGCTGGCAAGATGGAATCTCTCCTGATTCATCATTCCTGATTCCTGATTCATCATTCCTGATTCATCATTCATCATTCCTGATTCATCATTGCTGATTCCTGATTCATCATTCATCATTCCTGATTCCTGATTCATCATTCCTGATTCATCATTCATCATTCCTGATTCATCATTCGTCATTCCTGATTCATCATTCCTGATTCATCATTCCTTATTCCTGATTCATCATTCATCATTCATGATTCATCATTCCTGATTCCTGATTCATCATTCCTGATTCCTGATTCCTGATTCATCATTCCTGATTCATCATTCCTGATTCATCATTCATCATTCCTGATTCATCATTCCCGATTCATGATTTACCATTCCTGATTCCTGATTCTTTATTCCTCTTTCCTGATTCATCATTCCTGATTCCTGATACATCATTCATCATTCCTGATTCATCATTCCTGATTCCTAATTCATCATTCCTGATTCCTGATTCATCATTCATCATTCCTGATTCATCATTCCTCATTCCTGATTCATCATTCCTGATTCCTGATTGATCATTCCTCATTCCTGATTGATCATTCCTCATTCCTGATTCATCATTCCTGATTCTTGATTCATCATTCCTGATTCCTGATTAATCACTCCTGATTCCTGATTCCTGATTCATCATTCATCATTCCTGATTCATCATTCCTGATTTCTGATTCATCATTGCTGATTCCTGATTCATCATTCATCATTCCTGATTCATCATTCATCATTCCTGATTCATCATTCATCATTCCTGATTCATCATTCATCATTCCTGATTCATCATTGCTGATTCCTGATTCATCATTCATCATTGCTGATTCCTGATTCATCATTCCTGATTCATCATTCATCATTCCTGATTCATCATTCATCATTCCTGATTCATCATTCCTGATTCATCATTCCTTATTCCTGATTCATCATTCATCATTCCTCATTCCTGATTCATCATTCCTGATTCCTGATTCATCATTCATCATTCCTGATTCATCATTCCTGATTCATCATTCCTTATTCCTGATTCATCATTCATCATTCCTGATTCATCATTCCTGATTCCTGATTCATCATTCCTGATTCCTGATTCCTGATTCATCATTCCTGATTCATCATTCATCATTCCTGATTCATCATTCCTGATTCCTGATTCATCATTCATCATTCCTGATTCATCATTCATCATTCCTGATTCGTCATTCATCATTCCTGATTCATCATTCCTGATTCCTGATTACTGATTCATCATTCCTGATTCCTGATTCCTGAGTCATCATTCCTGATTCATCATTCCTGATTCATCATTCCTGATTCATCATTCATCATTCCTGATTCCTGATTCATCATTCCTGATTCATCATTCCTGATTCATCATTCATCATTCCTGATTCATCATTCCTGATTCCTGATTCATCATTGCTGATTCCTGATTCATCATTCATCATTCCTGATTCCTGATTCATCATTCCTGATTCATCATTCATCATTCCTGATTCTTGATTCCTGATTCATCATTCCTGATTCATCATTCCTGATTCATCATTCATCATTCCTGATTCATCATTCCTGATTCCTGATTCATCATTCCTGATTCATCATTCCTGATTCATCATTCATCATTCCTGATTCATCATTCCTGATTCATGATTCACCATTCCTGATTCCTGATTCGTCATTCCTCTTTCCTGATTCATCATTCCTGATTCCTGATACATCATTCATCATTCCTGATTCATCATTCCTGATTCCTGATTCATCATTCCTGATTCCTGATTCATCATTCATCATTCCTGATTCATCATTCCTCATTCCTGATTCATCATTCCTGATTCCTGATTGATCATTCCTGATTCCTGATTGATCATTCCTCATTCCTGATTCATCATTCCTGATTCTTGATTCATCATTCCTGATTCCTGATTAATCACTCCTGATTCCTGATTCCTGATTCCTCATTCCTGATTCCTCATTCCTGATTCATCATTCATCATTCCTGATTCATCATTCCTGATTTCTGATTCATCATTCCTGATTCCTGATTCATCATTCATCATTCCTGATTCCTGATTCATCATTCCTGATTCATCATTCATCATTCCTGATTCATCATTCATCATTCCTGATTCATCATTGCTGATTCCTGATTCATCATTCATCATTCCTGATTCCTGATTCATCATTCCTGATTCATCATTCATCATTCCTGATTCATCATTCATCATTCCTGATTCATCATTCCTGATTCATCATTCCTTATTCCTGATTCCTGATTCATCATTCCTGATTCATCATTCCTGATTCATCATTCATCATTCCTGATTCATCATTCCTGATTCCTGATTCCTGATTCATCATTCATCATTCCTGATTCCTGATTCATCATTCCTGATTCATCATTCATCATTCCTGATTCATCATTCCTGAATCATCATTCCTGATTCCTGATTCATCATTCCTGATTCCTGATTCATCATTCCTGATTCATCATTCCTAATTCATCATTCCTGATTACTGACTCATCATTCATCATTCCTGATTCATCATTCCTTATTCCTGATTCATCATTCCTGATTCTTGATTCCTGATTCATCATTCCTGATTCATCATTCCTGATTCATCATTCCTGATTCATCATTCATCATACCTGATTCATCATTCCTTATTCCTGATTCATCATTCCTGATTCCTGATTCATCATTCATCATTCCTGATTCATCATTCATCATTCATCATTCCTGATTCGTCATTCATCTATGAATTTTCTGGAATCTATGAATTTGCTGGCAAGATGGAATCTCTCCTGATTCATCATTCCTGATTCCTGATTCATCATTCCTGATTCATCATTCATCATTCCTGATTCATCATTCATCATTCCTGATTCCTGATTCATCATTCCTGATTCATCATTCATCATTCCTGATTCATCATTCGTCATTCCTGATTCATCATTCCTGATTCATCATTCCTTATTCCTGATTCATCATTCATCATTCATGATTCATCATTCCTGATTCCTGATTCATCATTCCTGATTCCTGATTCCTGATTCATCATTCCTGATTCATCATTCCTGATTCATCATTCATCATTCCTGATTCATCATTCCCGATTCATGATTTACCATTCCTGATTCCTGATTCTTTATTCCTCTTTCCTGATTCATCATTCCTGATTCCTGATACATCATTCATCATTCCTGATTCATCATTCCTGATTCCTAATTCATCATTCCTGATTCCTGATTCATCATTCATCATTCCTGATTCATCATTCCTCATTCCTGATTCATCATTCCTGATTCCTGATTGATCATTCCTCATTCCTGATTGATCATTCCTCATTCCTGATTCATCATTCCTGATTCTTGATTCATCATTCCTGATTCCTGATTAATCACTCCTGATTCCTGATTCCTGATTCATCATTCATCATTCCTGATTCATCATTCCTGATTTCTGATTCATCATTGCTGATTCCTGATTCATCATTCATCATTCCTGATTCATCATTCATCATTCCTGATTCATCATTCATCATTCCTGATTCATCATTCATCATTCCTGATTCATCATTGCTGATTCCTGATTCATCATTCATCATTGCTGATTCCTGATTCATCATTCCTGATTCATCATTCATCATTCCTGATTCATCATTCATCATTCCTGATTCATCATTCCTGATTCATCATTCCTTATTCCTGATTCATCATTCATCATTCCTCATTCCTGATTCATCATTCCTGATTCCTGATTCATCATTCATCATTCCTGATTCATCATTCCTGATTCATCATTCCTTATTCCTGATTCATCATTCATCATTCCTGATTCATCATTCCTGATTCCTGATTCATCATTCCTGATTCCTGATTCCTGATTCATCATTCCTGATTCATCATTCATCATTCCTGATTCATCATTCCTGATTCCTGATTCATCATTCATCATTCCTGATTCATCATTCATCATTCCTGATTCGTCATTCATCATTCCTGATTCATCATTCCTGATTCCTGATTACTGATTCATCATTCCTGATTCCTGATTCCTGAGTCATCATTCCTGATTCATCATTCCTGATTCATCATTCCTGATTCATCATTCATCATTCCTGATTCCTGATTCATCATTCCTGATTCATCATTCCTGATTCATCATTCATCATTCCTGATTCATCATTCCTGATTCCTGATTCATCATTGCTGATTCCTGATTCATCATTCATCATTCCTGATTCCTGATTCATCATTCCTGATTCATCATTCATCATTCCTGATTCTTGATTCCTGATTCATCATTCCTGATTCATCATTCCTGATTCATCATTCCTGATTCATCATTCGTCATTCCTGATTCATCATTCCTGATTCCTGATTCATCATTCAGGAATCTATGAATTTGCTGGAAAGATGGAATCTCTCCGTTTGAGAATTTTACGGCACATTCAACGTTTTTAAGATTAGCTCGCGGTCAGGAATCTATGAATTTGCTGGAAAGATGGAATCTCTCCGTTTGAGAATTTTACGGCACATTCAACGTTTTTAAGATTAGCTCGCGGTCAGGAATCTATGAATTTGCTGGAAAGATGGAATCTCTCCGTTTGAGAATTTTGCGGCACATTCAACGTTTTTAAGATTAGCTCGCGTCAGGAATCTAGGAATTTGCTGGAAAGATGGAATCTCTCCGTTTGAGAATTTTGCGGCACATTCAACGTTTTTAAGATTAGCTCGCGGTCAGGAATCTATGAATTTGCTGGAAAGATGGAATCTCTCCGTTTGAGAATTTTGCGGCACATTCAACGTTTTTAAGATTAGCTCGCGGTCAGGAATCTATGAATTTGCTGGAAAGATGGAATCTCTCCGTTTGAGAATTTTGCGGCACATTCAACGTTTTTAAGATTAGCTCGCGGTCACGAATCTATGAATTTGCTGGAAAGATGGAATCTCTCTTTTTGAGAATTTTGCGGCACATTCAACGTTTTTAAGATTAGCTCGCGGTCAGGAATCTATGAATTTGCTGGAAAGATGGAATCTCTCGGTTTGAGAATTTTACGGCACATTCAACGTTTTTAAGATTAGCTCGCGGTCAGGAATCTATGAATTTGCTGGAAAGATGGAATCTCTCCGTTTGAGAATTTTAAGGCACATTCAACGTTTTTAAGATTAGCTCGCGGTCAGGAATCTATGAATTTGCTGGAAAGATGGAATCTCTCCGTTTGAGAATTTTACGGCACATTCAACGTTTTTAAGATTAGCTCGCGGTCAGGAATCTATGAATTTGCTGGAAAGATGGAATCTCTCCGTTTGAGAATTTTGCGGCACATTCAACGTTTTTAAGATTAGCTCGCGGTCAGGAATCTATGAATTTGCTGGAAAGATGGAATCTCTCCGTTTGAGAATTTTGCGGCACATTCAACGTTTTTAAGATTAGCTCGCGGTCAGGAATATATGAATTTGCTGGAAAGAAGGAATCTCTCTTTTTGAGAATTTTACGGCACATTCAACGTTTTTAAGATTAGCTCGCGGTCAGGAATCTATGAATTTGCTGGAAAGATGGAATCTCTCCGTTTGAGAATTTTAAGGCACATTCAACGTTTTTAAGATTAGCTCGCGGTCGGGAATCTATGAATTTGCTGGAAAGATGGAATCTCTCCGTTTGAGAATTTTAAGGCACATTCAACGTTTTTAAGATTAGCTCGCGATCACGAATCTATGGATTTGCTGGAAAGATGGAATCTCTCCGTTTGAGAATTTTACGGCACATTCAACGTTTTTAAGATTAGCTCGCGGTCAGGAATCTATGAATTTGCTGGAAAGATGGAATCTCTCCGGTTGAGAATTTTAAGGCACATTGAACGCTTTTAATTCATCATTCCTGATTCCTGATTCCTGATTCATTATTCCTGATTCATTATTCCTGATTCATCATTCATCATTCCTGATTCATCATTCCTGATTCCTGATTCCTGATTCATCATTCCTGATTCATCATTCCTGATTCATCATTCGTCATTCCTGATTCCTGATTCATCATTCCTGATTCCTGATTGATCATTCCTCTTTCCTGATTGATCTTTCCTCATTCCTGATTCATCATTCCTGATTCCTGATTCATCATTCCTGATTCCTGATTCATCATTCCTGATTCATCATTCATGATTCCTGATTCATCATTCCTGATTCCTGATTCATCTCGCGGTCAGGAATCTATGAATTTGCTGGAAAGATGGAATCTCTCCGGTTGAGAATTTTAAGGCACATTGAACGTTTTGAATTCATCATTCCTGATTCCTGATTCCTGATTCATTATTCCTGATTCATTATTCCTGATTCATTATTCCTGATTCATCCTTCATCATTCCTGATTCATCATTCCTGATTCCTGATTCCTGATTCATCATTCCTGATTCCTGATTCATCACTCCTGATTCCTGATTCCTGATTCCTGATTCATCATTCCTGATTCATCATTCCTGATTCCTGATTCATCATTGCTGATTCCTGATTCATCATTCATCATTCCTGATTCCTGATTCATCATTCCTGATTCATCATTCATCATTCCTGATTCATCATTGCTGATTCCTGATTCATCATTCCTGATTCCTGATTCATCATTCCTGATTCATGATTCACCATTCCTGATTCCTGATTCATCATTCCACTTTCCTGATTCATCATTCCTGATTTCTCATTCCTGATTCATCATTCATCATTCCTGATTCCTGATTCATCATTCCTGATTCATCATTCATCATTCCTGATTCATCATTGCTGATTCCTGATTCATCATTCCTGATTCCTGATTCATCATTCCTGATTCATGATTCACCATTCCTGATTCCTGATTCATCATTCCTCTTTCCTGATTCATCATTCCTGATTCCTGATTCATCATTCCTGATTCCTGATTCATCATTCCTCATTCCTGATTCATCAATCCTCATTCCTGATTCATCATACCTGACACCTGATTGATCATTCCTCTTTCCTGATTGATCATTCCTGATTCCTGATTGATCATTCCTGATTCCTGATTGATCATTCTGATTCCTGATTAATCACTCCTGATTCCTGATTCCTGATTCCTGATTCATCATTGCAGATTCCTGATTCATCATTGCTGATTCCTGATTCATCATTCATCATTCCTGATTCCTGATTCATCATTCCTGATTCATCATTGCTGATTCCTGATTCATCATTCATCATTCCTGATTCCTGATTCATCATTACTGATTCCTGATTCATCATTCCTGATTCATCATTCCTGATTCATCATTCCTGATTGCTGTTTCATCATTCCTGATTCCTGATTCATCATTCCTGATTCCTGATTCATCATTCCTGATTCATCATTCCTGATTCATCATTCCTGATTCCTGTTTCATCATTCCTCATTCCTGATTCATCATTCCTGATTCCTGATTCATCATTCATCATTCCTGATTCATCATTCCTGATTCCTGATTCATCATTCCTGATTCCTGATTCCTGATTCATCATTCCTGATTCATCATTCCTGATTCATCATTCATCATTCCTGATTCATCATTCCTGATTCATGATTCACCATTCCTGATTCCTGATTCGTCATTCCTCTTTCCTGATTCATCATTCCTGATTCCTGATACATCATTCATCATTCCTGATTCATCATTCCTGATTCCTGATTCATCATTCCTGATTCCTGATTCATCATTCATCATTCCTGATTCATCATTCCTCATTCCTGATTCATCATTCCTGATTCCTGATTGATCATTCCTCATTCCTGATTGATCATTCATCATTCCTGATTCATCATTCCTGATTCTTGATTCATCATTCCTGATTTCTGATTAATCACTCCTGATTCCTGATTCCTGATTCATCATTCCTGATTCCTCATTCCTGATTCCTCATTCCTGATTCATCATTCATCATTCCTGATTCATCATTCCTGATTTCTGATTCATCATTGCTGATTCCTGATTCATCATTCATCATTCCTGATTCATCATTCCTGATTCATCATTCATCATTCCTGATTCATCATTCATCATTCCTGATTCATCATTGCTGATTCCTGATTCATCATTCATCATTCCTGATTCCTGATTCATCATTCCTGATTCCTGATTCATCATTCCTGATTCATCATTCATCATTCCTGATTCATCATTGCTGATTCCTGATTCATCATTCATCATTCCTGATTCCTGATTCATCATTCCTGATTCATCATTCATCATTCCTGATTCATCATTGATCATTCCTGATTCATCATTCCTGATTCCTGATTCATCATTCATCATTCCTGATTCATCATTCATCATTCCTGATTCGTCATTCATCATTCCTGATTCATCATTCCTGATTCCTGATTCCTGATTCATCATTGCTGATTCCTGATTCCTGATTCAACATTCCTGATTCATCGTTCCTGATTCATCATTCATCATTCCTGATTCCTGATTCATCATTCCTGATTCATCATTCCTGATTCATCATTCATCATTCCTGATTCATCATTCCTGATTCCTGATTCCTGATTCATCATTCATCATTCCTGATTCATCATTCATCATTCCTGATTCATCATTCCTGAATCATCATTCGTGATTCCTGATTCATCATTCCTGATTCCTGATTCATCATTCCTGATTCATCATTCCTAATTCATCATTCCTGATTACTGACTCATCATTCATCATTCCTGATTCATCATTCCTTATTCCTGATTCATCATTCCTGATTCTTGATTCATGATTCATCATTCCTGATTCATCATTCCTGATTCATCATTCCTGATTCATCATTCATCATACCTGATTCATCATTCCTTATTCCTGATTCATCATTCCTGATTCCTGATTCATCATTCATCATTCCTGATTCATCATTCATCATTCATCATTCCTGATTCGTCATTCATCTATGAATTTTCTGGAATCTATGAATTTTCTGGCAAGATGGAATCTCTCCTGATTCATCATTCCTGATTCATCATTCATCATTCCTGATTCATCATTGCTGATTCCTGATTCATCATTCCTGATTCCTGATTCATCATTCATCATTCCTGATTCATGATTCACCATTCCTGATTCCTGATTCATCATTCCTCTTTCCTGATTCATCATTCCTGATTCCTGATTCATCATTCCTGATTCCTGATTCATCATTCCTCATTCCTGATTCATCAATCCTCATTCCTGATTCATCATACCTGACACCTGATTGATCATTCCTCTTTCCTGATTGATCATTCCTGATTCCTGATTGATCATTCCTGATTCCTGATTGATCATTCTGATTCCTGATTAATCACTCCTGATTCCTGATTCCTGATTCCTGATTCATCATTGCTGATTCCTGATTCATCATTGCTGATTCCTGATTCATCATTCATCATTCCTGATTCGTCATTCATCTATGAATTTTCTGGAATCTATGAATTTGCTGGCAAGATGGAATCTCTCCTGATTCATCATTCCTGATTCCTGATTCATCATTCCTGATTCATCATTCATCATTCCTGATTCATCATTCATCATTCCTGATTCCTGATTCATCATTCCTGATTCATCATTCATCATTCCTGATTCATCATTCGTCATTCCTGATTCATCATTCCTGATTCATCATTCCTTATTCCTGATTCATCATTCATCATTCATGATTCATCATTCCTGATTCCTGATTCATCATTCCTGATTCCTGATTCCTGATTCATCATTCCTGATTCATCATTCCTGATTCATCATTCATCATTCCTGATTCATCATTCCCGATTCATGATTTACCATTCCTGATTCCTGATTCTTTATTCCTCTTTCCTGATTCATCATTCCTGATTCCTGATACATCATTCATCATTCCTGATTCATCATTCCTGATTCCTAATTCATCATTCCTGATTCCTGATTCATCATTCATCATTCCTGATTCATCATTCCTCATTCCTGATTCATCATTCCTGATTCCTGATTGATCATTCCTCATTCCTGATTGATCATTCCTCATTCCTGATTCATCATTCCTGATTCTTGATTCATCATTCCTGATTCCTGATTAATCACTCCTGATTCCTGATTCCTGATTCATCATTCATCATTCCTGATTCATCATTCCTGATTTCTGATTCATCATTGCTGATTCCTGATTCATCATTCATCATTCCTGATTCATCATTCATCATTCCTGATTCATCATTCATCATTCCTGATTCATCATTCATCATTCCTGATTCATCATTGCTGATTCCTGATTCATCATTCATCATTGCTGATTCCTGATTCATCATTCCTGATTCATCATTCATCATTCCTGATTCATCATTCATCATTCCTGATTCATCATTCATCATTCCTGATTCATCATTCCTGATTCATCATTCCTTATTCCAGATTCATCATTCATCATTCCTCATTCCTGATTCATCATTCCTGATTCCTGATTCATCATTCATCATTCCTGATTCATCATTCCTGATTCATCATTCCTTATTCCTGATTCATCATTCCTGATTCCTGATTCATCATTCCTGATTCCTGATTCCTGATTCATCATTCCTGATTCATCATTCATCATTCCTGATTCATCATTCCTGATTCCTGATTCATCATTCATCATTCCTGATTCATCATTCATCATTCCTGATTCGTCATTCATCATTCCTGATTCATCATTCCTGATTCCTGATTACTGATTCATCATTCCTGATTCCTGATTCCTGAGTCATCATTCCTGATTCATCATTCCTGATTCATCATTCCTGATTCATCATTCATCATTCCTGATTCCTGATTCATCATTCCTGATTCATCATTCCTGATTCATCATTCATCATTCCTGATTCATCATTCCTGATTCCTGATTCATCATTGCTGATTCCTGATTCATCATTCATCATTCCTGATTCCTGATCCATCATTCCTGATTCATCATTCATCATTCCTGATTCTTGATTCCTGATTCATCATTCCTGATTCATCATTCCTGATTCATCATTCCTGATTCATCATTCGTCATTCCTGATTCATCATTCCTGATTCCTGATTCATCATTCAGGAATCTATGAATTTGCTGGAAAGATGGAATCTCTCCGTTTGAGAATTTTACGGCACATTCAACGTTTTTAAGATTAGCTCGCGGTCAGGAATCTATGAATTTGCTGGAAAGATGGAATCTCTCCGTTTGAGAATTTTACGGCACATTCAACGTTTTTAAGATTAGCTCGCGGTCAGGAATCTATGAATTTGCTGGAAAGATGGAATCTCTCCGTTTGAGAATTTTGCGGCACATTCAACGTTTTTAAGATTAGCTCGCGTCAGGAATCTAGGAATTTGCTGGAAAGATGGAATCTCTCCGTTTGAGAATTTTGCGGCACATTCAACGTTTTTAAGATTAGCTCGCGGTCAGGAATCTATGAATTTGCTGGAAAGATGGAATCTCTCCGTTTGAGAATTTTGCGGCACATTCAACGTTTTTAAGATTAGCTCGCGGTCAGGAATCTATGAATTTGCTGGAAAGATGGAATCTCTCCGTTTGAGAATTTTGCGGCACATTCAACGTTTTTAAGATTAGCTCGCGGTCACGAATCTATGAATTTGCTGGAAAGATGGAATCTCTCTTTTTGAGAATTTTGCGGCACATTCAACGTTTTTAAGATTAGCTCGCGGTCAGGAATCTATGAATTTGCTGGAAAGATGGAATCTCTCGGTTTGAGAATTTTACGGCACATTCAACGTTTTTAAGATTAGCTCGCGGTCAGGAATCTATGAATTTGCTGGAAAGATGGAATCTCTCCGTTTGAGAATTTTAAGGCACATTCAACGTTTTTAAGATTAGCTCGCGGTCAGGAATCTATGAATTTGCTGGAAAGATGGAATCTCTCCGGTTGAGAATTTTAAGGCACATTGAACGTTTTGAATTCATCATTCCTGATTCCTGATTCCTGATTCATTATTCCTGATTCATTATTCCTGATTCATTATTCCTGATTCATCCTTCATCATTCCTGATTCATCATTCCTGATTCCTGATTCCTGATTCATCATTCCTGATTCCTGATTCATCATTCCTGATTCCTGATTCCTGATTCCTGATTCATCATTCCTGATTCATCATTCCTGATTCCTGATTCATCATTGCTGATTCCTGATTCATCATTCATCATTCCTGATTCCTGATTCATCATTCCTGATTCATCATTCATCATTCCTGATTCATCATTGCTGATTCCTGATTCATCATTCCTGATTCCTGATTCATCATTCCTGATTCATGATTCACCATTCCTGATTCCTGATTCATCATTCCACTTTCCTGATTCATCATTCCTGATTTCTCATTCCTGATTCATCATTCATCATTCCTGATTCCTGATTCATCATTCCTGATTCATCATTCATCATTCCTGATTCATCATTGCTGATTCCTGATTCATCATTCCTGATTCCTGATTCATCATTCCTGATTCATGATTCACCATTCCTGATTCCTGATTCATCATTCCTCTTTCCTGATTCATCATTCCTGATTCCTGATTCATCATTCCTGATTCCTGATTCATCATTCCTCATTCCTGATTCATCAATCCTCATTCCTGATTCATCATACCTGACACCTGATTGATCATTCCTCTATTCCTGATTGATCATTCCTGATTCCTGATTGATCATTCCTGATTCCTGATTGATCATTCTGATTCCTGATTAATCACTCCTGATTCCTGATTCCTGATTCCTGATTCATCATTGCTGATTCCTGATTCATCATTGCTGATTCCTGATTCATCATTCCTGATTCGTCATTCATCTATGAATTTTCTGGAATCTATGAATTTGCTGGCAAGATGGAATCTCTCCTGATTCATCATTCCTGATTCCTGATTCATCATTCCTGATTCATCATTCATCATTCCTGATTCATCATTCATCATTCCTGATTCCTGATTCATCATTCCTGATTCATCATTCATCATTCCTGATTCATCATTCGTCATTCCTGATTCATCATTCCTGATTCATCATTCCTTATTCCTGATTCATCATTCATCATTCATGATTCATCATTCCTGATTCCTGATTCATCATTCCTGATTCCTGATTCCTGATTCATCATTCCTGATTCATCATTCCTGATTCATCATTCATCATTCCTGATTCATCATTCCCGATTCATGATTTACCATTCCTGATTCCTGATTCTTTATTCCTCTTTCCTGATTCATCATTCCTGATTCCTGATACATCATTCATCATTCCTGATTCATCATTCCTGATTCCTAATTCATCATTCCTGATTCCTGATTCATCATTCATCATTCCTGATTCATCATTCCTCATTCCTGATTCATCATTCCTGATTCCTGATTGATCATTCCTCATTCCTGATTGATCATTCCTCATTCCTGATTCATCATTCCTGATTCTTGATTCATCATTCCTGATTCCCTGATTAATCACTCCTGATTCCTGATTCCTGATTCATCATTCATCATTCCTGATTCATCATTCCTGATTTCTGATTCATCATTGCTGATTCCTGATTCATCATTCATCATTCCTGATTCATCATTCATCATTCCTGATTCATCATTCATCATTCCTGATTCATCATTCATCATTCCTGATTCATCATTGCTGATTCCTGATTCATCATTCATCATTGCTGATTCCTGATTCATCATTCCTGATTCATCATTCATCATTCCTGATTCATCATTCATCATTCCTGATTCATCATTCCTGATTCATCATTCCTTATTCCTGATTCATCATTCATCATTCCTCATTCCTGATTCATCATTCCTGATTCCTGATTCATCATTCATCATTTCCTGATTCATCATTCCTGATTCATCATTCCTTATTCCTGATTCATCATTCATCATTCCTGATTCATCATTCCTGATTCCTGATTCATCATTCCTGATTCCTGATTCCTGATTCATCATTCCTGATTCATCATTCATCATTCCTGATTCATCATTCCTGATTCCTGATTCATCATTCATCATTCTGATTCATCATTCATCATTCCTGATTCGTCATTCATCATTCCTGATTCATCATTCCTGATTCCTGATTACTGATTCATCATTCCTGATTCCTGATTCCTGAGTCATCATTCCTGATTCATCATTCCTGATTCATCATTCCTGATTCATCATTCATCATTCCTGATTCCTGATTCATCATTCCTGATTCATCATTCCTGATTCATCATTCATCATTCCTGATTCATCATTCCTGATTCCTGATTCATCATTGCTGATTCCTGATTCATCATTCATCATTCCTGATTCCTGATTCATCATTCCTGATTCATCATTCATCATTCCTGATTCTTGATTCCTGATTCATCATTCCTGATTCATCATTCCTGATTCATCATTCCTGATTCATCATTCGTCATTCCTGATTCATCATTCCTGATTCCTGATTCATCATTCAGGAATCTATGAATTTGCTGGAAAGATGGAATCTCTCCGTTTGAGAATTTTACGGCACATTCAACGTTTTTAAGATTAGCTCGCGGTCAGGAATCTATGAATTTGCTGGAAAGATGGAATCTCTCCGTTTGAGAATTTTACGGCACATTCAACGTTTTTAAGATTAGCTCGCGGTCAGGAATCTATGAATTTGCTGGAAAGATGGAATCTCTCCGTTTGAGAATTTTGCGGCACATTCAACGTTTTTAAGATTAGCTCGCGTCAGGAATCTAGGAATTTGCTGGAAAGATGGAATCTCTCCGTTTGAGAATTTTGCGGCACATTCAACGTTTTTAAGATTAGCTCGCGGTCAGGAATCTATGAATTTGCTGGAAAGATGGAATCTCTCCGTTTGAGAATTTTGCGGCACATTCAACGTTTTTAAGATTAGCTCGCGGTCAGGAATCTATGAATTTGCTGGAAAGATGGAATCTCTCCGTTTGAGAATTTTGCGGCACATTCAACGTTTTTAAGATTAGCTCGCGGTCACGAATCTATGAATTTGCTGGAAAGATGGAATCTCTCTTTTTGAGAATTTTGCGGCACATTCAACGTTTTTAAGATTAGCTCGCGGTCAGGAATCTATGAATTTGCTGGAAAGATGGAATCTCTCGGTTTGAGAATTTTACGGCACATTCAACGTTTTTAAGATTAGCTCGCGGTCAGGAATCTATGAATTTGCTGGAAAGATGGAATCTCTCCGTTTGAGAATTTTAAGGCACATTCAACGTTTTTAAGATTAGCTCGCGGTCAGGAATCTATGAATTTGCTGGAAAGATGGAATCTCTCCGTTTGAGAATTTTACGGCACATTCAACGTTTTTAAGATTAGCTCGCGGTCAGGAATCTATGAATTTGCTGGAAAGATGGAATCTCTCCGTTTGAGAATTTTGCGGCACATTCAACGTTTTTAAGATTAGCTCGCGGTCAGGAATCTATGAATTTGCTGGAAAGATGGAATCTCTCCGTTTGAGAATTTTGCGGCACATTCAACGTTTTTAAGATTAGCTCGCGGTCAGGAATATATGAATTTGCTGGAAAGAAGGAATCTCTCTTTTTGAGAATTTTACGGCACATTCAACGTTTTTAAGATTAGCTCGCGGTCAGGAATCTATGAATTTGCTGGAAAGATGGAATCTCTCCGTTTGAGAATTTTAAGGCACATTCAACGTTTTTAAGATTAGCTCGCGGTCAGGAATCTATGAATTTGCTGGAAAGATGGAATCTCTCCGTTTGAGAATTTTAAGGCACATTCAACGTTTTTAAGATTAGCTCGCGGTCAGGAATCTATGAATTTGCTGGAAAGATGGAATCTCTCCGTTTGAGAATTTTAAGGCACATTCAACGTTTTTAAGATTAGCTCGCGATCAGGAATCTATGAATTTGCTGGAAAGATGGAATCTCTCCGTTTGAGAATTTTCCGGCACATTCAACGTTTTTAATATTAGCTCGCGGTCAGGAATCTATGAATTTGCTGGAAAGATGGAATCTCTCCGTTTGAGAATTGTGCGGCACATTCAACGTTTTTAAGATTAGCTCGCGGTCGGGAATCTATGAATTTGCTGGAAAGATGGAATCTCTCCGTTTGAGAATTTTAAGGCACATTCAACGTTTTTAAGATTAGCTCGCGATCACGAATCTATGGATTTGCTGGAAAGATGGAATCTCTCCGTTTGAGAATTTTACGGCACATTCAACGTTTTTAAGATTAGCTCGCGGTCAGGAATCTATGAATTTGCTGGAAAGATGGAATCTCTCCGGTTGAGAATTTTAAGGCACATTGAACGCTTTTAATTCATCATTCCTGATTCCTGATTCCTGATTCATTATTCCTGATTCATTATTCCTGATTCATCATTCATCATTCCTGATTCATCATTCCTGATTCCTGATTCCTGATTCATCATTCCTGATTCATCATTCCTGATTCATCATTCGTCATTCCTGATTCCTGATTCATCATTCCTGATTCCTGATTGATCATTCCTCTTTCCTGATTGATCTTTCCTCATTCCTGATTCATCATTCCTGATTCCTGATTCATCATTCCTGATTCCTGATTCATCATTCCTGATTCATCATTCATGATTCCTGATTCATCATTCCTGATTCCTGATTCATCTCGCGGTCAGGAATCTATGAATTTGCTGGAAAGATGGAATCTCTCCGGTTGAGAATTTTAAGGCACATTGAACGTTTTGAATTCATCATTCCTGATTCCTGATTCCTGATTCATTATTCCTGATTCATTATTCCTGATTCATTATTCCTGATTCATCCTTCATCATTCCTGATTCATCATTCCTGATTCCTGATTCCTGATTCATCATTCCTGATTCCTGATTCATCATTCCACTTTCCTGATTCATCATTCCTGATTTCTCATTCCTGATTCATCATTCATCATTCCTGATTCCTGATTCATCATTCCTGATTCATCTTTCATCATTCCTGATTCATCATTGCTGATTCCTGATTCATCATTCCTGATTCCTGATTCATCATTCCTGATTCATGATTCACCATTCCTGATTCCTGATTCATCATTCCTCTTTCCTGATTCATCATTCCTGATTCCTGATTCATCATTCCTGATTCATCATTCCTGATTCCTGATTCATCATTGCTGATTCCTGATTCATCATTCATCATTCCTGATTCCTGATTCATCATTCCTGATTCATCATTCATCATTCCTGATTCATCATTGCTGATTCCTGATTCATCATTCCTGATTCCTGATTCATCATTCCTGATTCATGATTCACCATTCCTGATTCCTGATTCATCATTCCACTTTCCTGATTCATCATTCCTGATTTCTCATTCCTGATTCATCATTCATCATTCCTGATTCCTGATTCATCATTCCTGATTCATCTTTCATCATTCCTGATTCATCATTGCTGATTCCTGATTCATCATTCCTGATTCCTGATTCATCATTCCTGATTCATGATTCACCATTCCTGATTCCTGATTCATCATTCCTCTTTCCTGATTCATCATTCCTGATTCCTGATTCATCATTCCTGATTCCTGATTCATCATTCCTCATTCCTGATTCATCAATCCTCATTCCTGATTCATCATACCTGACACCTGATTGATCATTCCTCTTTCCTGATTGATCATTCCTGATTCCTGATTGATCATTCCTGATTCCTGATTGATCATTCTGATTCCTGATTAATCACTCCTGATTCCTGATTCCTGATTCCTGATTCATCATTGCTGATTCCTGATTCATCATTGCTGATTCCTGATTCATCATTCATCATTCCTGATTCCTGATTCATCATTCCTGATTCATCATTGCTGATTCCTGATTCATCATTCATCATTCCTGATTCCTGATTCATCATTACTGATTCCTGATTCATCATTCCTGATTCATCATTCCTGATTCATCATTCCTGATTGCTGTTTCATCATTCCTGATTCCTGATTCATCATTCCTGATTCCTGATTCATCATTCCTGATTCATCATTCCTGATTCATCATTCCTGATTCCTGTTTCATCATTCCTCATTCCTGATTCATCATTCCTGATTCCTGATTCATCATTCATCATTCCTGATTCATCATTCCTGATTCCTGATTCATCATTCCTGATTCCTGATTCCTGATTCATCATTCCTGATTCATCATTCCTGATTCATCATTCATCATTCCTGATTCATCATTCCTGATTCATGATTCACCATTCCTGATTCCTGATTCGTCATTCCTCTTTCCTGATTCATCATTCCTGATTCCTGATACATCATTCATCATTCCTGATTCATCATTCCTGATTCCTGATTCATCATTCCTGATTCCTGATTCATCATTCATCATTCCTGATTCATCATTCCTCATTCCTGATTCATCATTCCTGATTCCTGATTGATCATTCCTCATTCCTGATTGATCATTCATCATTCCTGATTCATCATTCCTGATTCTTGATTCATCATTCCTGATTTCTGATTAATCACTCCTGATTCCTGATTCCTGATTCATCATTCCTGATTCCTCATTCCTGATTCCTCATTCCTGATTCATCATTCATCATTCCTGATTCATCATTCCTGATTTCTGATTCATCATTGCTGATTCCTGATTCATCATTCATCATTCCTGATTCATCATTCCTGATTCATCATTCATCATTCCTGATTCATCATTCATCATTCCTGATTCATCATTGCTGATTCCTGATTCATCATTCATCATTCCTGATTCCTGATTCATCATTCCTGATTCCTGATTCATCATTCCTGATTCATCATTCATCATTCCTGATTCATCATTGCTGATTCCTGATTCATCATTCATCATTCCTGATTCCTGATTCATCATTCCTGATTCATCATTCATCATTCCTGATTCATCATTGATCATTCCTGATTCATCATTCCTGATTCCTGATTCATCATTCATCATTCCTGATTCATCATTCATCATTCCTGATTCGTCATTCATCATTCTTGATTCATCATTCCTGATTCCTGATTCCTGATTCATCATTGCTGATTCCTGATTCCTGATTCAACATTCCTGATTCATCGTTCCTGATTCATCATTCATCATTCCTGATTCCTGATTCATCATTCCTGATTCATCATTCCTGATTCATCATTCATCATTCCTGATTCATCATTCCTGATTCCTGATTCCTGATTCATCATTCATCATTCCTGATTCATCATTCATCATTCCTGATTCATCATTCCTGAATCATCATTCGTGATTCCTGATTCATCATTCCTGATTCCTGATTCATCATTCCTGATTCATCATTCCTAATTCATCATTCCTGATTACTGACTCATCATTCATCATTCCTGATTCATCATTCCTTATTCCTGATTCATCATTCCTGATTCTTGATTCATGATTCATCATTCCTGATTCATCATTCCTGATTCATCATTCCTGATTCATCATTCATCATACCTGATTCATCATTCCTTATTCCTGATTCATCATTCCTGATTCCTGATTCATCATTCATCATTCCTGATTCATCATTCATCATTCATCATTCCTGATTCGTCATTCATCTATGAATTTTCTGGAATCTATGAATTTTCTGGCAAGATGGAATCTCTCCTGATTCATCATTCCTGATTCCTGATTCATCATTCCTGATTCATCATTCGTCATTCCTGATTCATCATTGCTGATTCCTGATTCATCATTCATCATTCCTGATTCCTGATTCATCATTCCTGATTCATCATTCATCATTCCTGATTCATCATTCATCATTCCTGATTCATCATTCCTGATTCATCATTCCTTATTCCTTATTCATCATTCATCATTCCTGATTCATCATTCCTGATTCCTGATTCATCATTCCTGATTCCTGATTCCTGATTCATCATTCCTGATTCATCATTCCTGATTCATCATTCATCATTACTGATTCATCATTCCTGATTCATGATTCACCATTCCTGATTCCTGATTCGTCATTCCTCTTTCCTGATTCATCATTCCTGATTCCTGATACATCATTCATCATTCCTGATTCATCATTCCTGATTCCTAATTCATCATTCCTGATTCCTGATTCATCATTCATCATTCCTGATTCATCATTCCTGATTCATCATTCCTTATTCCTGATTCATCATTCATCATTCCTCATTCCTGATTCATCATTCCTGATTCCTGATTCATCATTCATCATTCCTGATTCATCATTCCTGATTCATCATTCCTTATTCCTGATTCATCATTCATCATTCCTGATTCATCATTCCTGATTCCTGATTCATCATTCCTGATTCCTGATTCCTGATTCATCATTCCTGATTCATCATTCCTGATTCATCATTCATCATTCCTGATTCATCATTCCTGATTCCTGATTCATCATTCATCATTCCTGATTCATCATTCATCATTCCTGATTCATCATTCATCATTCCTGATTCCTGATTCATCATTCCTGATTCATCATTCATCATTCCTGATTCTTGATTCCTGATTCATCATTCCTGATTCATCATTCGTCATTCCTGATTCATCATTCCTGATTCCTGATTCATCATTCAGGAATCTATGAATTTGCTGGAAAGATGGAATCTCTCCGTTTGAGAATTTTACGGCACATTCAACGTTTTTAAGATTAGCTCGCGGTCAGGAATCTATGAATTTGCTGGAAAGATGGAATCTCTCCGTTTGAGAATTTTACGGCACATTCAACGTTTTTAAGATTAGCTCGCGGTCAGGAATCTATGAATTTGCTGGAAAGATGGAATCTCTCCGTTTGAGAATTTTACGGCACATTCAACGTTTTTAAGATTAGCTCGCGGTCAGGAATCTATGAATTTGCTGGAAAGATGGAATCTCTCCGTTTGAGAATTTTAAGGCACATTCAACGTTTTTAAGATTAGCTCGCGGTCAGGAATCTATGAATTTGCTGGAAAGATGGAATCTCTCCGTTTGAGAATTTTAAGGCACATTCAACGTTTTTAAGATTAGCTCGCGATCAGGAATCTATGAATTTGCTGGAAAGATGGAATCTCTCCGTTTGAGAATTTTCCGGCACATTCAACGTTTTTAATATTAGCTCGCGGTCAGGAATCTATGAATTTGCTGGAAAGATGGAATCTCTCCGTTTGAGAATTTTACGGCACATTCAACGTTTTTAATATTAGCTCGCGGTCAGGAATCTATGAATTTGCTGGAAAGATGGAATCTCTCCGTTTGAGAATTGTGCGGCACATTCAACGTTTTTAAGATTAGCTCGCGGTCGGGAATCTATGAATTTGCTGGAAAGATGGAATCTCTCCGTTTGAGAATTTTAAGGCACATTCAACGTTTTTAAGATTAGCTCGCGATCACGAATCTATGAATTTGCTGGAAAGATGGAATCTCTCCGTTTGAGAATTTTACGGCACATTCAACGTTTTTAAGATTAGCTCGCGGTCAGGAATCTATGAATTTGCTGGAAAGATGGAATCTCTCCGGTTGAGAATTTTAAGGCACATTGAACGCTTTTAATTCATCATTCCTGATTCATCATTCCTGATTCATCATTCGTCATTCCTGATTCCTGATTCATCATTCCTGATTCCTGATTGATCATTCCTCTTTCCTGATTGATCTTTCCTCATTCCTGATTCATCATTCCTGATTCCTGATTCATCATTCCTGATTCCTGATTCATCATTCCTGATTCATCATTCATGATTCCTGATTCATCATTCCTGATTCCTGATTCATCTCGCGGTCAGGAATCTATGAATTTGCTGGAAAGATGGAATCTCTCCGGTTGAGAATTTTAAGGCACATTGAACGTTTTGAATTCATCATTCCTGATTCCTGATTCCTGATTCATTATTCCTGATTCATTAATCCTGATTCATTATTCCTGATTCATCCTTCATCATTCCTGATTCATCATTCCTGATTCCTGATTCCTGATTCATCATTCCTGATTCCTGATTCATCATTCCTGATTCCTGATTCCTGATTCCTGATTCATCATTCCTGATTCATCATTCCTGATTCCTGATTCATCATTGCTGATTCCTGATTCATCATTCATCATTCCTGATTCCTGATTCATCATTCCTGATTCATCATTCATCATTCCTGATTCATCATTGCTGATTCCTGATTCATCATTCCTGATTCCTGATTCATCATTCCTGATTCATGATTCACCATTCCTGATTCCTGATTCATCATTCCACTTTCCTGATTCATCATTCCTGATTTCTCATTCCTGATTCATCATTCATCATTCCTGATTCCTGATTCATCATTCCTGATTCATCATTCATCATTCCTGATTCATCATTGCTGATTCCTGATTCATCATTCCTGATTCCTGATTCATCATTCCTGATTCATGATTCACCATTCCTGATTCCTGATTCATCATTCCTCTTTCCTGATTCATCATTCCTGATTCCTGATTCATCATTCCTGATTCCTGATTCATCATTCCTCATTCCTGATTCATCAATCCTCATTCCTGATTCATCATACCTGACACCTGATTGATCATTCCTCTTTCCTGATTGATCATTCCTGATTCCTGATTGATCATTCCTGATTCCTGATTGATCATTCTGATTCCTGATTAATCACTCCTGATTCCTGATTCCTGATTCCTGATTCATCATTGCTGATTCCTGATTCATCATTGCTGATTCCTGATTCATCATTCATCATTCCTGATTCCTGATTCATCATTCCTGATTCATCATTGCTGATTCCTGATTCATCATTCATCATTCCTGATTCCTGATTCATCATTACTGATTCCTGATTCATCATTCCTGATTCATCATTCCTGATTCATCATTCCTGATTCCTGTTTCATCATTCCTGATTCCTGATTCATCATTCCTGATTCCTGATTCATCATTCCTGATTCATCATTCCTGATTCCTGTTTCATCATTCCTCATTCCTGATTCATCATTCCTGATTCCTGATTCATCATTCATCATTCCTGATTCATCATTCCTGATTCCTGATTCATCATTCCTGATTCCTGATTCCTGATTCATCATTCCTGATTCATCATTCCTGATTCATCATTCATCATTCCTGATTCATCATTCCTGATTCATGATTCACCATTCCTGATTCCTGATTCGTCATTCCTCTTTCCTGATTCATCATTCCTGATTCCTGATACATCATTCATCATTCCTGATTCATCATTCCTGATTCCTGATTCATCATTCCTGATTCCTGATTCATCATTCATCATTCCTGATTCATCATTCCTCATTCCTGATTCATCATTCCTGATTCCTGATTGATCATTCCTCATTCCTGATTGATCATTCATCATTCCTGATTCATCATTCCTGATTCTTGATTCATCATTCCTGATTCCTGATTAATCACTCCTGATTCCTGATTCCTGATTCATCATTCCTGATTCCTCATTCCTGATTCCTCATTCCTGATTCATCATTCATCATTCCTGATTCATCATTCCTGATTTCTGATTCATCATTGCTGATTCCTGATTCATCATTCATCATTCCTGATTCATCATTCCTGATTCATCATTCATCATTCCTGATTCATCATTCATCATTCCTGATTCATCATTGCTGATTCCTGATTCATCATTCATCATTCCTGATTCCTGATTCATCATTCCTGATTCCTGATTCATCATTCCTGATTCATCATTCATCATTCCTGATTCATCATTGCTGATTCCTGATTCATCATTCATCATTCCTGATTCCTGATTCATCATTCCTGATTCATCATTCATCATTCCTGATTCATCATTGATCATTCCTGATTCATCATTCCTGATTCATCATTCCTTATTCCTGATTCATCATTCCTGATTCCTGATTCATCATTCATCATTCCTGATTCATCATTCATCATTCCTGATTCGTCATTCATCATTCCTGATTCATCATTCCTGATTCCTGATTCCTGATTCATCATTGCTGATTCCTGATTCCTGATTCATCGTTCCTGATTCATCGTTCCTGATTCATCATTCATCATTCCTGATTCCTGATTCATCATTCCTGATTCATCATTCCTGATTCATCATTCATCATTCCTGATTCATCATTCCTGATTCCTGATTCCTGATTCATCATTCATCATTCCTGATTCCTGATTCATCATTCGTGATTCATCATTCATCATTCCTGATTCATCATTCCTGAATCATCATTCGTGATTCCTGATTCATCATTCCTGATTCCTGATTCATCATTCCTGATTCATCATTCCTAATTCATCATTCCTGATTACTGACTCATCATTCATCATTCCTGATTCATCATTCCTTATTCCTGATTCATCATTCCTGATTCTTGATTCATGATTCATCATTCCTGATTCATCATTCCTGATTCATCATTCCTGATTCATCATTCATCATACCTGATTCATCATTCCTTATTCCTGATTCATCATTCCTGATTCCTGATTCATCATTCATCATTCCTGATTCATCATTCATCATTCATCATTCCTGATTCGTCATTCATCTATGAATTTTCTGGAATCTATGAATTTTCTGGCAAGATGGAATCTCTCCTGATTCATCATTCCTGATTCCTGATTCATCATTCCTGATTCATCATTCGTCATTCCTGATTCATCATTGCTGATTCCTGATTCATCATTCATCATTCCTGATTCCTGATTCATCATTCCTGATTCATCATTCATCATTCCTGATTCATCATTCATCATTCCTGATTCATCATTCCTGATTCATCATTCCTTATTCCTGATTCATCATTCCTGATTCATCATTCGTCATTCCTGATTCCTGATTCATCATTCCTGATTCCTGATTGATCATTCCTCTTTCCTGATTGATCTTTCCTCATTCCTGATTCATCATTCCTGATTCCTGATTCATCATTCCTGATTCCTGATTCATCATTCCTGATTCATCATTCATGATTCCTGATTCATCATTCCTGATTCCTGATTCATCTCGCGGTCAGGAATCTATGAATTTGCTGGAAAGATGGAATCTCTCCGGTTGAGAATTTTAAGGCACATTGAACGTTTTGAATTCATCATTCCTGATTCCTGATTCCTGATTCATTATTCCTGATTCATTATTCCTGATTCATTATTCCTGATTCATCCTTCATCATTCCTGATTCATCATTCCTGATTCCTGATTCCTGATTCATCATTCCTGATTCCTGATTCATCATTCCTGATTCCTGATTCCTGATTCCTGATTCATCATTCCTGATTCCTGATTCATCATTGCTGATTCCTGATTCATCATTCATCATTCCTGATTCCTGATTCATCATTCCTGATTCATCATTCATCATTCCTGATTCATCATTGCTGATTCCTGATTCATCATTCCTGATTCCTGATTCATCATTCCTGATTCATGATTCACCATTCCTGATTCCTGATTCATCATTCCACTTTCCTGATTCATCATTCCTGATTTCTCATTCCTGATTCATCATTCATCATTCCTGATTCCTGATTCATCATTCCTGATTCATCATTCATCATTCCTGATTCATCATTGCTGATTCCTGATTCATCATTCCTGATTCCTGATTCATCATTCCTGATTCATGATTCACCATTCCTGATTCCTGATTCATCATTCCTCTTTCCTGATTCATCATTCCTGATTCCTGATTCATCATTCCTGATTCCTGATTCATCATTCCTCATTCCTGATTCATCAATCCTCATTCCTGATTCATCATACCTGACACCTGATTGATCATTCCTCTTTCCTGATTGATCATTCCTGATTCCTGATTGATCATTCCTGATTCCTGATTGATCATTCTGATTCCTGATTAATCACTCCTGATTCCTGATTCCTGATTCCTGATTCATCATTGCTGATTCCTGATTCATCATTGCTGATTCCTGATTCATCATTCATCATTCCTGATTCCTGATTCATCATTCCTGATTCATCATTGCTGATTCCTGATTCATCATTCATCATTCCTGATTCCTGATTCATCATTACTGATTCCTGATTCATCATTCCTGATTCATCATTCCTGATTCATCATTCCTGATTCCTGTTTCATCATTCCTGATTCCTGATTCATCATTCCTGATTCCTGATTCATCATTCCTGATTCATCATTCCTGATTCCTGTTTCATCATTCCTCATTCCTGATTCATCATTCCTGATTCCTGATTCATCATTCATCATTCCTGATTCATCATTCCTGATTCCTGATTCATCATTCCTGATTCCTGATTCCTGATTCATCATTCCTGATTCATCATTCCTGATTCATCATTCATCATTCCTGATTCATCATTCCTGATTCATGATTCACCATTCCTGATTCCTGATTCGTCATTCCTCTTTCCTGATTCATCATTCCTGATTCCTGATACATCATTCATCATTCCTGATTCATCATTCCTGATTCCTGATTCATCATTCCTGATTCCTGATTCATCATTCATCATTCCTGATTCATCATTCCTCATTCCTGATTCATCATTCCTGATTCCTGATTGATCATTCCTCATTCCTGATTGATCATTCATCATTCCTGATTCATCATTCCTGATTCTTGATTCATCATTCCTGATTCCTGATTAATCACTCCTGATTCCTGATTCCTGATTCATCATTCCTGATTCCTCATTCCTGATTCCTCATTCCTGATTCATCATTCATCATTCCTGATTCATCATTCCTGATTTCTGATTCATCATTGCTGATTCCTGATTCATCATTCATCATTCCTGATTCATCATTCCTGATTCATCATTCATCATTCCTGATTCATCATTCATCATTCCTGATTCATCATTGCTGATTCCTGATTCATCATTCATCATTCCTGATTCCTGATTCATCATTCCTGATTCCTGATTCATCATTCCTGATTCATCATTCATCATTCCTGATTCATCATTGCTGATTCCTGATTCATCATTCATCATTCCTGATTCCTGATTCATCATTCCTGATTCATCATTCATCATTCCTGATTCATCATTGATCATTCCTGATTCATCATTCCTGATTCATCATTCCTTATTCCTGATTCATCATTCCTGATTCCTGATTCATCATTCATCATTCCTGATTCATCATTCATCATTCCTGATTCGTCATTCATCATTCCTGATTCATCATTCCTGATTCCTGATTCCTGATTCATCATTGCTGATTCCTGATTCCTGATTCATCATTCCTGATTCATCGTTCCTGATTCATCATTCATCATTCCTGATTCCTGATTCATCATTCCTGATTCATCATTCCTGATTCATCATTCATCATTCCTGATTCATCATTCCTGATTCCTGATTCCTGATTCATCATTCATCATTCCTGATTCCTGATTCATCATTCGTGATTCATCATTCATCATTCCTGATTCATCATTCCTGAATCATCATTCGTGATTCCTGATTCATCATTCCTGATTCCTGATTCATCATTCCTGATTCATCATTCCTAATTCATCATTCCTGATTACTGACTCATCATTCATCATTCCTGATTCATCATTCCTTATTCCTGATTCATCATTCCTGATTCTTGATTCATGATTCATCATTCCTGATTCATCATTCCTGATTCATCATTCCTGATTCATCATTCATCATACCTGATTCATCATTCCTTATTCCTGATTCATCATTCCTGATTCCTGATTCATCATTCATCATTCCTGATTCATCATTCATCATTCATCATTCCTGATTCGTCATTCATCTATGAATTTTCTGGAATCTATGAATTTTCTGGCAAGATGGAATCTCTCCTGATTCATCATTCCTGATTCCTGATTCATCATTCCTGATTCATCATTCGTCATTCCTGATTCATCATTGCTGATTCCTGATTCATCATTCATCATTCCTGATTCCTGATTCATCATTCCTGATTCATCATTCATCATTCCTGATTCATCATTCATCATTCCTGATTCATCATTCCTGATTCATCATTCCTTATTCCTGATTCATCATTCATCATTCCTGTTTCATCATTCCTGATTCCTGATTCATCATTCCTGATTCCTGATTCCTGATTCATCATTCCTGATTCATCATTCCTGATTCATCATTCATCATTACTGATTCCTGATTCGTCATTCCTCTTTCCTGATTCATCATTCCTGATTCCTGATACAGCATTCATCATTCCTGATTCATCATTCCTGATTCCTAATTCATCATTCCTGATTCCTGATTCATCATTCATCATTCCTGATTCATCATTCCTGATTCATCATTCCTTATTCCTGATTCATCATTCATCATTCCTCATTCCTGATTCATCATTCCTGATTCCTGATTCATCATTCATCATTCCTGATTCATCATTCCTGATTCATCATTCCTTATTCCTGATTCATCATTCATCATTCCTGATTCATCATTCCTGATTCCTGATTCATCATTCCTGATTCCTGATTCATCATTCCTGATTCCTGATTCATCATTCCTGATTCATCATTCCTAATTCATCATTCCTGATTACTGACTCATCATTCATCATTCCTGATTCATCATTCCTTATTCCTGATTCATCATTCCTGATTCTTGATTCATGATTCATCATTCCTGATTCATCATTCCTGATTCATCATTCCTGATTCATCATTCATCATACCTGATTCATCATTCCTTATTCCTGATTCATCATTCCTGATTCCTGATTCATCATTCATCATTCCTGATTCATCATTCATCATTCATCATTCCTGATTCGTCATTCATCTATGAATTTTCTGGAATCTATGAATTTTCTGGCAAGATGGAATCTCTCCTGATTCATCATTCCTGATTCCTGATTCATCATTCCTGATTCATCATTCGTCATTCCTGATTCATCATTGCTGATTCCTGATTCATCATTCATCATTCCTGATTCCTGATTCATCATTCCTGATTCATCATTCATCATTCCTGATTCATCATTCATCATTCCTGATTCATCATTCCTGATTCATCATTCCTTATTCCTGATTCATCATTCATCATTCCTTATTCCTGATTCCTGATTCATCATTCCTGATTCATGATTCACCATTCCTGATTCCTGATTCATCATTCCACTTTCCTGATTCATCATTCCTGATTTCTCATTCCTGATTCATCATTCATCATTCCTGATTCATCATTCCTGATTCCTGATTCATCATTCCTGATTCCTGATTCCTGATTCATCATTCCTGATTCATCATTCCTGATTCATCATTCATCATTACTGATTCCTGATTCGTCATTCCTCTTTCCTGATTCATCATTCCTGATTCCTGATACAGCATTCATCATTCCTGATTCATCATTCCTGATTCCTAATTCATCATTCCTGATTCCTGATTCATCATTCATCATTCCTGATTCATCATTCCTGATTCATCATTCCTTATTCCTGATTCATCATTCATCATTCCTCATTCCTGATTCATCATTCCTGATTCCTGATTCATCATTCATCATTCCTGATTCATCATTCCTGATTCATCATTCCTTATTCCTGATTCATCATTCATCATTCCTGATTCATCATTCCTGATTCCTGATTCATCATTCCTGATTCCTGATTCATCATTCCTGATTCCTGATTCATCATTCCTGATTCATCATTCCTAATTCATCATTCCTGATTACTGACTCATCATTCATCATTCCTGATTCATCATTCCTTATTCCTGATTCATCATTCCTGATTCTTGATTCATGATTCATCATTCCTGATTCATCATTCCTGATTCATCATTCCTGATTCATCATTCATCATACCTGATTCATCATTCCTTATTCCTGATTCATCATTCCTGATTCCTGATTCATCATTCATCATTCCTGATTCATCATTCATCATTCATCATTCCTGATTCGTCATTCATCTATGAATTTTCTGGAATCTATGAATTTTCTGGCAAGATGGAATCTCTCCTGATTCATCATTCCTGATTCCTGATTCATCATTCCTGATTCATCATTCGTCATTCCTGATTCATCATTGCTGATTCCTGATTCATCATTCATCATTCCTGATTCCTGATTCATCATTCCTGATTCATCATTCATCATTCCTGATTCATCATTCATCATTCCTGATTCATCATTCCTGATTCAACATTCCTTATTCCTGATTCATCATTCATCATTCCTTATTCCTGATTCCTGATTCATCATTCCTGATTCATGATTCACCATTCCTGATTCCTGATTCATCATTCCACTTTCCTGATTCATCATTCCTGATTTCTCATTCCTGATTCATCATTCATCATTCCTGATTCCTGATTCATCATTCCTGATTCATCATTCATCATTCCTGATTCATCATTGCTGATTCCTGATTCATCATTCCTGATTCCTGATTCATCATTCCTGATTCATGATTCACCATTCCTGATTCCTGATTCATCATTCCTCTTTCCTGATTCATCATTCCTGATTCCTGATTCATCATTCCTGATTCCTGATTCATCATTCCTCATTCCTGATTCATCAATCCTCATTCCTGATTCATCATACCTGACACCTGATTGATCATTCCTCTTTCCTGATTGATCATTCCTGATTCCTGATTGATCATTCCTGATTCCTGATTGATCATTCTGATTCCTGATTAATCACTCCTGATTCCTGATTCCTGATTCCTGATTCATCATTGCTGATTCCTGATTCATCATTGCTGATTCCTGATTCATCATTCATCATTCCTGATTCCTGATTCATCATTCCTGATTCATCATTGCTGATTCCTGATTCATCATTCATCATTCCTGATTCCTGATTCATCATTACTGATTCCTGATTCATCATTCCTGATTCATCATTCCTGATTCATCATTCCTGATTCCTGTTTCATCATTCCTGATTCCTGATTCATCATTCCTGATTCCTGATTCATCATTCCTGATTCATCATTCCTGATTCATCATTCCTGATTCCTGTTTCATCATTCCTCATTCCTGATTCATCATTCCTGATTCCTGATTCATCATTCATCATTCCTGATTCATCATTCCTGATTCCTGATTCATCATTCCTGATTCCTGATTCCTGATTCATCATTCCTGATTCATCATTCCTGATTCATCATTCATCATTCCTGATTCATCATTCCTGATTCATGATTCACCATTCCTGATTCCTGATTCGTCATTCCTCTTTCCTGATTCATCATTCCTGATTCCTGATACATCATTCATCATTCCTGATTCATCATTCCTGATTCCTGATTCATCATTCCTGATTCCTGATTCATCATTCATCATTCCTGATTCCTGATTCATCATTCCTGATTCATCATTGCTGATTCCTGATTCATCATTCATCATTCCTGATTCCTGATTCATCATTACTGATTCCTGATTCATCATTCCTGATTCATCATTCCTGATTCATCATTCCTGATTCCTGTTTCATCATTCCTGATTCCTGATTCATCATTCCTGATTCCTGATTCATCATTCCTGATTCATCATTCCTGATTCATCATTCCTGATTCCTGTTTCATCATTCCTCATTCCTGATTCATCATTCCTGATTCCTGATTCATCATTCATCATTCCTGATTCATCATTCCTGATTCCTGATTCATCATTCCTGATTCCTGATTCCTGATTCATCATTCCTGATTCATCATTCCTGATTCATCATTCATCATTCCTGATTCATCATTCCTGATTCATGATTCACCATTCCTGATTCCTGATTCGTCATTCCTCTTTCCTGATTCATCATTCCTGATTCCTGATACATCATTCATCATTCCTGATTCATCATTCCTGATTCCTGATTCATCATTCCTGATTCCTGATTCATCATTCATCATTCCTGATTCATCATTCCTCATTCCTGATTCATCATTCCTGATTCCTGATTGATCATTCCTCATTCCTGATTGATCATTCATCATTCCTGATTCATCATTCCTGATTCTTGATTCATCATTCCTGATTTCTGATTAATCACTCCTGATTCCTGATTCCTGATTCATCATTCCTGATTCCTCATTCCTGATTCCTCATTCCTGATTCATCATTCATCATTCCTGATTCATCATTCCTGATTTCTGATTCATCATTGCTGATTCCTGATTCATCATTCATCATTCCTGATTCATCATTCCTGATTCATCATTCATCATTCCTGATTCATCATTCATCATTCCTGATTCATCATTGCTGATTCCTGATTCATCATTCATCATTCCTGATTCCTGATTCATCATTCCTGATTCCTGATTCATCATTCCTGATTCATCATTCATCATTCCTGATTCATCATTGCTGATTCCTGATTCATCATTCATCATTCCTGATTCCTGATTCATCATTCCTGATTCATCATTCATCATTCCTGATTCATCATTGATCATTCCTGATTCATCATTCCTGATTCCTGATTCATCATTCATCATTCCTGATTCATCATTCATCATTCCTGATTCGTCATTCATCATTCCTGATTCATCATTCCTGATTCCTGATTCCTGATTCATCATTGCTGATTCCTGATTCCTGATTCAACATTCCTGATTCATCGTTCCTGATTCATCATTCATCATTCCTGATTCCTGATTCATCATTCCTGATTCATCATTCCTGATTCATCATTCATCATTCCTGATTCATCATTCCTGATTCCTGATTCCTGATTCATCATTCATCATTCCTGATTCATCATTCATCATTCCTGATTCATCATTCCTGAATCATCATTCGTGATTCCTGATTCATCATTCCTGATTCCTGATTCATCATTCCTGATTCATCATTCCTAATTCATCATTCCTGATTACTGACTCATCATTCATCATTCCTGATTCATCATTCCTTATTCCTGATTCATCATTCCTGATTCTAGATTCATGATTCATCATTCCTGATTCATCATTCCTGATTCATCATTCCTGATTCATCATTCATCATACCTGATTCATCATTCCTTATTCCTGATTCATCATTCCTGATTCCTGATTCATCATTCATCATTCCTGATTCATCATTCATCATTCATCATTCCTGATTCGTCATTCATCTATGAATTTTCTGGAATCTATGAATTTTCTGGCAAGATGGAATCTCTCCTGATTCATCATTCCTGATTCCTGATTCATCATTCCTGATTCATCATTCGTCATTCCTGATTCATCATTGCTGATTCCTGATTCATCATTCATCATTCCTGATTCCTGATTCATCATTCCTGATTCATCATTCATCATTCCTGATTCATCATTCATCATTCCTGATTCATCATTCCTGATTCATCATTCCTTATTCCTTATTCATCATTCATCATTCCTGATTCATCATTCCTGATTCCTGATTCATCATTCCTGATTCCTGATTCCTGATTCATCATTCCTGATTCATCATTCCTGATTCATCATTCATCATTACTGATTCATCATTCCTGATTCATGATTCACCATTCCTGATTCCTGATTCGTCATTCCTCTTTCCTGATTCATCATTCCTGATTCCTGATACATCATTCATCATTCCTGATTCATCATTCCTGATTCCTAATTCATCATTCCTGATTCCTGATTCATCATTCATCATTCCTGATTCATCATTCCTGATTCATCATTCCTTATTCCTGATTCATCATTCATCATTCCTCATTCCTGATTCATCATTCCTGATTCCTGATTCATCATTCATCATTCCTGATTCATCATTCCTGATTCATCATTCCTTATTCCTGATTCATCATTCATCATTCCTGATTCATCATTCCTGATTCCTGATTCATCATTCCTGATTCCTGATTCCTGATTCATCATTCCTGATTCATCATTCCTGATTCATCATTCATCATTCCTGATTCATCATTCCTGATTCCTGATTCATCATTCATCATTCCTGATTCATCATTCATCATTCCTGATTCATCATTCATCATTCCTGATTCCTGATTCATCATTCCTGATTCATCATTCATCATTCCTGATTCTTGATTCCTGATTCATCATTCCTGATTCATCATTCGTCATTCCTGATTCATCATTCCTGATTCCTGATTCATCATTCAGGAATCTATGAATTTGCTGGAAAGATGGAATCTCTCCGTTTGAGAATTGTGCGGCACATTCAACGTTTTTAAGATTAGCTCGCGGTCGGGAATCTATGAATTTGCTGGAAAGATGGAATGTCTCCGTTTGAGAATTTTAAGGCACATTCAACGTTTTTAAGATTAGCTCGCGATCACGAATCTATGAATTTGCTGGAAAGATGGAATCTCTCCGTTTGAGAATTTTACGGCACATTCAACGTTTTTAAGATTAGCTCGCGGTCAGGAATCTATGAATTTGCTGGAAAGATGGAATCTCTCCGGTTGAGAATTTTAAGGCACATTGAACGCTTTTAATTCATCATTCCTGATTCCTGATTCCTGATTCATTATTCCTGATTCATTATTCCTGATTCATCATTCATCATTCCTGATTCATCATTCCTGATTCCTGATTCCTGATTCATCATTCCTGATTCATCATTCCTGATTCATCATTCGTCATTCCTGATTCCTGATTCATCATTCCTGATTCCTGATTGATCATTCCTCTTTCCTGATTGATCTTTCCTCATTCCTGATTCATCATTCCTGATTCCTGATTCATCATTCCTGATTCCTGATTCATCATTCCTGATTCATCATTCATGATTCCTGATTCATCATTCCTGATTCCTGATTCATCTCGCGGTCAGGAATCTATGAATTTGCTGGAAAGATGGAATCTCTCCGGTTGAGAATTTTAAGGCACATTGAACGTTTTGAATTCATCATTCCTGATTCCTGATTCCTGATTCATTATTCCTGATTCATTATTCCTGATTCATTATTCCTGATTCATCCTTCATCATTCCTGATTCATCATTCCTGATTCCTGATTCCTGATTCATCATTCCTGATTCCTGATTCATCATTCCTGATTCCTGATTCCTGATTCCTGATTCATCATTCCTGATTCATCATTCCTGATTCCTGATTCATCATTGCTGATTCCTGATTCATCATTCATCATTCCTGATTCCTGATTCATCATTCCTGATTCATCATTCATCATTCCTGATTCATCATTGCTGATTCCTGATTCATCATTCCTGATTCCTGATTCATCATTCCTGATTCATGATTCACCATTCCTGATTCCTGATTCATCATTCCACTTTCCTGATTCATCATTCCTGATTCATCATTCCTGATTCCTGATTCATCATTCCTGATTCCTGATTCATCATTCCTGATTCCTGATTCATCATTCCTGATTCATCATTCCTAATTCATCATTCCTGATTACTGACTCATCATTCATCATTCCTGATTCATCATTCCTTATTCCTGATTCATCATTCCTGATTCTTGATTCATGATTCATCATTCCTGATTCATCATTCCTGATTCATCATTCCTGATTCATCATTCATCATACCTGATTCATCATTCCTTATTCCTGATTCATCATTCCTGATTCCTGATTCATCATTCATCATTCCTGATTCATCATTCATCATTCATCATTCCTGATTCGTCATTCATCTATGAATTTTCTGGAATCTATGAATTTTCTGGCAAGATGGAATCTCTCCTGATTCATCATTCCTGATTCCTGATTCATCATTCCTGATTCATCATTCGTCATTCCTGATTCATCATTGCTGATTCCTGATTCATCATTCATCATTCCTGATTCCTGATTCATCATTCCTGATTCATCATTCATCATTCCTGATTCATCATTCATCATTCCTGATTCATCATTCCTGATTCAACATTCCTTATTCCTGATTCATCATTCATCATTCCTTATTCCTGATTCCTGATTCATCATTCCTGATTCATGATTCACCATTCCTGATTCCTGATTCATCATTCCACTTTCCTGATTCATCATTCCTGATTTCTCATTCCTGATTCATCATTCATCATTCCTGATTCCTGATTCATCATTCCTGATTCATCATTCATCATTCCTGATTCATCATTGCTGATTCCTGATTCATCATTCCTGATTCCTGATTCATCATTCCTGATTCATGATTCACCATTCCTGATTCCTGATTCATCATTCCTCTTTCCTGATTCATCATTCCTGATTCCTGATTCATCATTCCTGATTCCTGATTCATCATTCCTCATTCCTGATTCATCAATCCTCATTCCTGATTCATCATACCTGACACCTGATTGATCATTCCTCTTTCCTGATTGATCATTCCTGATTCCTGATTGATCATTCCTGATTCCTGATTGATCATTCTGATTCCTGATTAATCACTCCTGATTCCTGATTCCTGATTCCTGATTCATCATTGCTGATTCCTGATTCATCATTGCTGATTCCTGATTCATCATTCATCATTCCTGATTCCTGATTCATCATTCCTGATTCATCATTGCTGATTCCTGATTCATCATTCATCATTCCTGATTCCTGATTCATCATTACTGATTCCTGATTCATCATTCCTGATTCATCATTCCTGATTCATCATTCCTGATTCCTGTTTCATCATTCCTGATTCCTGATTCATCATTCCTGATTCCTGATTCATCATTCCTGATTCATCATTCCTGATTCATCATTCCTGATTCCTGTTTCATCATTCCTCATTCCTGATTCATCATTCCTGATTCCTGATTCATCATTCATCATTCCTGATTCATCATTCCTGATTCCTGATTCATCATTCCTGATTCCTGATTCCTGATTCATCATTCCTGATTCATCATTCCTGATTCATCATTCATCATTCCTGATTCATCATTCCTGATTCATGATTCACCATTCCTGATTCCTGATTCGTCATTCCTCTTTCCTGATTCATCATTCCTGATTCCTGATACATCATTCATCATTCCTGATTCATCATTCCTGATTCCTGATTCATCATTCCTGATTCCTGATTCATCATTCATCATTCCTGATTCATCATTCCTCATTCCTGATTCATCATTCCTGATTCCTGATTGATCATTCCTCATTCCTGATTGATCATTCATCATTCCTGATTCATCATTCCTGATTCTTGATTCATCATTCCTGATTTCTGATTAATCACTCCTGATTCCTGATTCCTGATTCATCATTCCTGATTCCTCATTCCTGATTCCTCATTCCTGATTCATCATTCATCATTCCTGATTCATCATTCCTGATTTCTGATTCATCATTGCTGATTCCTGATTCATCATTCATCATTCCTGATTCATCATTCCTGATTCATCATTCATCATTCCTGATTCATCATTCATCATTCCTGATTCATCATTGCTGATTCCTGATTCATCATTCATCATTCCTGATTCCTGATTCATCATTCCTGATTCCTGATTCATCATTCCTGATTCATCATTCATCATTCCTGATTCATCATTGCTGATTCCTGATTCATCATTCATCATTCCTGATTCCTGATTCATCATTCCTGATTCATCATTCATCATTCCTGATTCATCATTGATCATTCCTGATTCATCATTCCTGATTCCTGATTCATCATTCATCATTCCTGATTCATCATTCATCATTCCTGATTCGTCATTCATCATTCCTGATTCATCATTCCTGATTCCTGATTCCTGATTCATCATTGCTGATTCCTGATTCCTGATTCAACATTCCTGATTCATCGTTCCTGATTCATCATTCATCATTCCTGATTCCTGATTCATCATTCCTGATTCATCATTCCTGATTCATCATTCATCATTCCTGATTCATCATTCCTGATTCCTGATTCCTGATTCATCATTCATCATTCCTGATTCATCATTCATCATTCCTGATTCATCATTCCTGAATCATCATTCGTGATTCCTGATTCATCATTCCTGATTCCTGATTCATCATTCCTGATTCATCATTCCTAATTCATCATTCCTGATTACTGACTCATCATTCATCATTCCTGATTCATCATTCCTTATTCCTGATTCATCATTCCTGATTCTAGATTCATGATTCATCATTCCTGATTCATCATTCCTGATTCATCATTCCTGATTCATCATTCATCATACCTGATTCATCATTCCTTATTCCTGATTCATCATTCCTGATTCCTGATTCATCATTCATCATTCCTGATTCATCATTCATCATTCATCATTCCTGATTCGTCATTCATCTATGAATTTTCTGGAATCTATGAATTTTCTGGCAAGATGGAATCTCTCCTGATTCATCATTCCTGATTCCTGATTCATCATTCCTGATTCATCATTCGTCATTCCTGATTCATCATTGCTGATTCCTGATTCATCATTCATCATTCCTGATTCCTGATTCATCATTCCTGATTCATCATTCATCATTCCTGATTCATCATTCATCATTCCTGATTCATCATTCCTGATTCATCATTCCTTATTCCTTATTCATCATTCATCATTCCTGATTCATCATTCCTGATTCCTGATTCATCATTCCTGATTCCTGATTCCTGATTCATCATTCCTGATTCATCATTCCTGATTCATCATTCATCATTACTGATTCATCATTCCTGATTCATGATTCACCATTCCTGATTCCTGATTCGTCATTCCTCTTTCCTGATTCATCATTCCTGATTCCTGATACATCATTCATCATTCCTGATTCATCATTCCTGATTCCTAATTCATCATTCCTGATTCCTGATTCATCATTCATCATTCCTGATTCATCATTCCTGATTCATCATTCCTTATTCCTGATTCATCATTCATCATTCCTCATTCCTGATTCATCATTCCTGATTCCTGATTCATCATTCATCATTCCTGATTCATCATTCCTGATTCATCATTCCTTATTCCTGATTCATCATTCATCATTCCTGATTCATCATTCCTGATTCCTGATTCATCATTCCTGATTCCTGATTCCTGATTCATCATTCCTGATTCATCATTCCTGATTCATCATTCATCATTCCTGATTCATCATTCCTGATTCCTGATTCATCATTCATCATTCCTGATTCATCATTCATCATTCCTGATTCATCATTCATCATTCCTGATTCCTGATTCATCATTCCTGATTCATCATTCATCATTCCTGATTCTTGATTCCTGATTCATCATTCCTGATTCATCATTCGTCATTCCTGATTCATCATTCCTGATTCCTGATTCATCATTCAGGAATCTATGAATTTGCTGGAAAGATGGAATCTCTCCGTTTGAGAATTGTGCGGCACATTCAACGTTTTTAAGATTAGCTCGCGGTCGGGAATCTATGAATTTGCTGGAAAGATGGAATGTCTCCGTTTGAGAATTTTAAGGCACATTCAACGTTTTTAAGATTAGCTCGCGATCACGAATCTATGAATTTGCTGGAAAGATGGAATCTCTCCGTTTGAGAATTTTACGGCACATTCAACGTTTTTAAGATTAGCTCGCGGTCAGGAATCTATGAATTTGCTGGAAAGATGGAATCTCTCCGGTTGAGAATTTTAAGGCACATTGAACGCTTTTAATTCATCATTCCTGATTCCTGATTCCTGATTCATTATTCCTGATTCATTATTCCTGATTCATCATTCATCATTCCTGATTCATCATTCCTGATTCCTGATTCCTGATTCATCATTCCTGATTCATCATTCCTGATTCATCATTCGTCATTCCTGATTCCTGATTCATCATTCCTGATTCCTGATTGATCATTCCTCTTTCCTGATTGATCTTTCCTCATTCCTGATTCATCATTCCTGATTCCTGATTCATCATTCCTGATTCCTGATTCATCATTCCTGATTCATCATTCATGATTCCTGATTCATCATTCCTGATTCCTGATTCATCTCGCGGTCAGGAATCTATGAATTTGCTGGAAAGATGGAATCTCTCCGGTTGAGAATTTTAAGGCACATTGAACGTTTTGAATTCATCATTCCTGATTCCTGATTCCTGATTCATTATTCCTGATTCATTATTCCTGATTCATTATTCCTGATTCATCCTTCATCATTCCTGATTCATCATTCCTGATTCCTGATTCCTGATTCATCATTCCTGATTCCTGATTCATCATTCCTGATTCCTGATTCCTGATTCCTGATTCATCATTCCTGATTCATCATTCCTGATTCCTGATTCATCATTGCTGATTCCTGATTCATCATTCATCATTCCTGATTCCTGATTCATCATTCCTGATTCATCATTCATCATTCCTGATTCATCATTGCTGATTCCTGATTCATCATTCCTGATTCCTGATTCATCATTCCTGATTCATGATTCACCATTCCTGATTCCTGATTCATCATTCCACTTTCCTGATTCATCATTCCTGATTTCTCATTCCTGATTCATCATTCATCATTCCTGATTCATCATTCCTTATTCCTGATTCATCATTCCTGATTCCTGATTCATCATTCATCATTCCTGATTCATCATTCATCATTCATCATTCCTGATTCGTCATTCATCTATGAATTTTCTGGAATCTATGAATTTTCTGGCAAGATGGAATCTCTCCTGATTCATCATTCCTGATTCCTGATTCATCATTCCTGATTCATCATTCGTCATTCCTGATTCATCATTGCTGATTCCTGATTCATCATTCATCATTCCTGATTCCTGATTCATCATTCCTGATTCATCATTCATCATTCCTGATTCATCATTCATCATTCCTGATTCATCATTCCTGATTCATCATTCCTTATTCCTGATTCATCATTCATCATTCCTGATTCATCATTCCTGATTCCTGATTCATCATTCCTGATTCCTGATTCCTGATTCATCATTCCTGATTCATCATTCCTGATTCATCATTCATCATTACTGATTCCTGATTCGTCATTCCCTCTTTCCTGATTCATCATTCCTGATTCCTGATACATCATTCATCATTCCTGATTCATCATTCCTGATTCCTAATTCATCATTCCTGATTCCTGATTCATCATTCATCATTCTGATTCATCATTCCTTATTCCTGATTCATCATTCATAATTCCTCATTCCCTGATTCATCATTCCTGATTCCTGATTCATCATTCATCATTCCTGATTCATCATTCCTTATTCCTGATTCATCATTCATCATTCCTGATTCATCATTCCTGATTCCTGATCATCATTCCTGATTCCTGATTCCTGATTCATCATTCCTGATTCATCATTCCTGATTCATCATTCCTGATTCATCATTCATCATTCCTGATTCATCATTCCTGATTCCTGATTCATCATTCATCATTCCTGATTCATCATTCATCATTCCTGATTCATCATTCATCATTCCTGATTCCTGATTCATCATTCCTGATTCATCATTCATCATTCCTGATTCTTGATTCCTGATTCATCATTCCTGATTCATCATTCGTCATTCCTGATTCATCATTCCTGATTCCTGATTCATCATTCAGGAATCTATGAATTTGCTGGAAAGATGGAATCTCTCCGTTTGAGAATTTTACGGCACATTCAACGTTTTTAAGATTAGCTCGCGGTCAGGAATCTATGAATTTGCTGGAAAGATGGAATCTCTCCGTTTGAGAATTTTACGGCACATTCAACGTTTTTAAGATTAGCTCGCGGTCCAGGAATCTATGAATTTGCTGGAAAGATGGAATCTCTCCGTTGAGAATTTTACGGCACATTCAACGTTTTTAAGATTAGCTCGCGGTCAGGAATCTATGAATTTGCTGGAAAGATGGAATCTCTCCGTTTGAGAATTTTACGGCACATTCAACGTTTTTGAGATTAGCTCGCGGTTAGGAATCTATGAATTTGCTGGAAAGATGGAATCTCTCCGTTTGAGAATTTTACGGCACATTCAACGTTTTTAAGATTAGCTCGCGGTCAGGAATCTATGAATTTGCTGGAAAGATGGAATCTCTCCGTTTGAGAATTTTAAGGCACATTCAACGTTTTTAAGATTAGCTCGCGGTCAGGAATCTATGAATTTGCTGGAAAGATGGAATCTCTCCGTTTGAGAATTTTACGGCACATTCAACGTTTTTAAGATTAGCTCGCGGTCAGGAATCTATGAATTTGCTGGAAAAATGGAATCTCCCCGTTGAGAGTTTTACGGCACATTGAACGTTTTTAATTCATCATTCCTGATTCCTGATTCCTGATTCATATTCCTGATTCATTATTCCTGATTCATCATTCATCATTCCTGGTTCATCATTCCTGATTCCTGATTCATCATTCCTGATTCATCATTCGTCATTCCTGATTCATCATTGCTGATTCCTGATTCATCATTCATCATTCCTGATTCCTGATTCATCATTCCTGATTCATCATTCATCATTCCTGATTCATCATTCATCATTCCTGATTCATCATTCCTGATTCATCATTCCTTATTCCTGATTCATCATTCATCATTCCTGATTCATCATTCCTGATTCCTGATTCATCATTCCTGATTCCTGATTCCTGATTCATCATTCCTGATTCATCATTCCTGATTCATCATTCATCATTACTGATTCCTGATTCGTCATTCCTCTTTCCTGATTCATCATTCCTGATTCCTGATACATCATTCATCATTCCTGATTCATCATTCCTGATTCCTAATTCATCATTCCTGATTCCTGATTCATCATTCATCATTCCTGATTCATCATTCCTGATTCATCATTCCTTATTCCTGATTCATCATTCATAATTCCTCATTCCTGATTCATCATTCCTTATTCCTGATTCATCATTCATCATTCCTGATTCATCATTCCTGATTCCTGATTCATCATTCCCTGATTCCTGATTCCTGATTCATCATTCCTGATTCATCATTCCTGATTCATCAATTCCTGATTCATCATTCATCATTCCTGATTCATCATTCCTGATTCCTGATTCATCATTCAATCATTCCCTGATTCATCATTCATCATTCCTGATTCATCATTTCCTGATTCATCATTCGTCATTCCTGATTCATCATTCCTGATTCCTGATTCAATCATTCCTGATTCCCTGATTCCTGATTCATCATTCCTGATTCATCATTCCTGATTCATCATTCATCATTACTGATTCCTGATTCTTCATTCCTCTTTCCTAATTCATCATTCCTGATTCCTGATTCATCATTCATCATTCCTGATTCATCATTCCTGATTCCTAATTCATCATTCCTGATTCCTGATTCATCATTCATCATTCCTGATTCATCATTCCTGATTCATCATTCCTTATTCCTGATTCATCATCATTCTTCAAATTCCTCATTCCTGATTCATCATTCCTGATTCCTGATTCATCATTCATCATTCCTGATTCATCATTCCTGATTCATAATTCCTATTCCTGATTCATCATTCATCATTCCCTGATTCATCATTCCTGATTCCTGATTCATCATTCCTGATTCCTGATTCCCTGATTCATCATTCCTGATTCATCATTCCTGATTCATCATTCCTGATTCATCATTCATCATTCCTGATTCATCATTCCTGATTCCTGATTCATCATTCATCATTCCTGATTCATCATTCATCATTCCTGATTCATCATTCATCATTCCTGATTCCTGATTCATCATTCCTGATTCATCATTCATCATTCCTGATTCTTGATTCCTGATTCATCATTCCTGATTCATCATTCGTCATTCCTGATTCATCATTCCTGATTCCTGATTCATCATTCAGGAATCTATGAATTTGCTGGAAAGATGGAATCTCTCCGTTTGAGAATTTTACGTGCACATTCAACGTTTTTAAGATTAGCTCGCGGTCAGGAATCTATGAATTTGCTGGAAAGATGGAATCTCTCCGTTTTGAGAATTTTACGGCACATTCAACGTTTTTAAGATTAGCTCGCGGTCAGGAATCTATTGTGAATTTTGCTGGAAAGATTAGATCTCTCCGTTTGAGAATTTTACGGCACATTCAACGTTTTTAAGATTAGCTCGCGGTCAGGAATCTATGAATTTGCTGGAAAGATGGAATCTCTCCGTTTGAGAATTTTACGGCACATTCAACGTTTTTGAGATTAGCTCGCGGTTAGGAATCTATGAATTTGCTGGAAAGATGGAATCTCTCCGTTTGAGAATTTTACGGCACATTCAACGTTTTTAAGATTAGCTCGCGTCAGGAATCTATGAATTTGCTGGAAAGATGGAATCTCTCCGTTTGAGAATTTTAAGGCACATTCAACGTTTTTAAGATTAGCTCGCGGTCAGGAATCTATGAATTTGCTGGAAAGATGGAATCTCTCCGTTTGAGAATTTTACGGCACATTCAACGTTTTTAAGATTAGCTCGCGGTCAGGAATCTATGAATTTGCTGGAAAAATGGAATCTCCCCGTTTGAGAGTTTTACGGCACATTGAACGTTTTTAATTCATCATTCCTGATTCCTGATTCCTGATTCATTATTCCTGATTCATTATTCCTGATTCATCATTCATCATTCCTGTTCATCATTCCTGATTCCTGATTCATCATTCCTGATTCATCATTCGTCATTCCTGATTCATCATTGCTGATTCCTGATTCATCATTCATCATTCCTGATTCCTGATTCATCATTCCTGATTCATCATTCATCATTCCTGATTCATCATTCATCATTCCTGATTCATCATTCCTGATTCATCATTCCTTATTCCTGATTCATCATTCATCATTCCTGATTCATCATTCCTGATTCCTGATTCATCATTCCTGATTCCCTGATTCCTGATTCATCATTCCTGATTCATCATTCCTGATTCATCATTCATCATTACTGATTCCTGATTCGTCATTCCTCTTTCCTGATTCATCATTCCTGATTCCTGATACATCATTCATCATTCCTGATTCATCATTCCTGATTCCTAATTCATCATTCCTGATTCCTGATTCATCATTCATCATTCCTGATTCATCATTCCTGATTCATCATTCCTTATTCCTGATTCATCATTCATAATTCCTCATTCCTGATTCATCAATTCCTGATTCCTGATTCATCATTCATCATTCCTGATTCATCATTCCTGATTCATCATTCCTTATTCCTGATTCATCATTCATCATTCCTGATTCATCATTCCTGATTCCCTGATTCATCATTCCTGATTCCTGATTCCTGATTCATCATTCCTGATTCATCATTCCTGATTCATCATTCCTGATTCATCATTCATCATTCCTGATTCATCATTCCTGATTCCTGATTCATCATTCATACATTCCTGATTCATCATTCATCATTCCTGATTCATCATTCATCATTCCTGATTCCTGATTCATCATCCTGATTCATCATTCATCATTCCTGATTCTTGATTCCTGATTCATCATTCCTGATTCATCATTCGTCATTCCTGATTCATCATTCCTGATTCCTGATTCATCATTCAGGAATCTATGAATTTGCTGGAAAGATGGAATCTCTCCGTTGAGAATTTTACGGCACATTCAACGTTTTTAAGATTAGCTCGCGGTCAGGAAATCTATGGATATTTGCTGGAAAGATGGAATCTCTCCGTTGAGAATTTTACGGCACATTCAACGTTTTTAAGATTAGCTCGCGGTCAGGAATCTATGAATTTGCTGGAAAGATGGAATCTCTCCGTTTGAGAATTTTACGGCACATTCAACGTTTTTAAAGATTAGCTCGCGGTCAGGAATCTATGAATTTGCTGGAAAGATGGAATCTCTCCGTTTGAGAATTTACGGCACATTCAACGTTTTTGAGATTAGCTCGCGGTTAGGAATCTATGAATTTGCTGGAAAGATGGAATCTCTCCGTTGAGAATTTTACGGCACATTCAACGTTTTAAGATTAGCTCGCGCGTCAGGAATCTATGAATTTGCTGGAAAGATGGATCTCTCCCGTTTGAGAATTTTAAGGCACATTCAACGTTTTTAAGATTAGCTCGCGGTCAGGATTCTATGAATTTGCTGGAAAGATGGAATCTCTCTCCGTTTGAGAATTTTACGGCACATTCAAACGTTTTTAAGATTAGCTCGCGGTCAGGAATCTATGAATTGCTGGAAAAATGGAATCTCCCCCGTTTGAGAGTTTTACGGACACATTGAACGTTTTTAATTCATCATTCCTGATTCCTGATTCCTGATTCATTATTCCTGATTCATTATTCCTGATTCATCATTCATCATTCCTGATTCATCATTCCTGATTCCTGATTCCTGATTCCTGATTCCTGATTCATCATTCCTGATTCATCATTCGTCATTCCTGATTCATCATTCCTGATTCCTGATTCATCATTCATGATTCCTGATTCATCATTCCTGATTCCTGATTCATCTCGCGGTCCAGGAATCTATGAATTTGCTGGAAAGATGGAATCTCTCCCGGTTGAGAAGTATTTAAGGCACATTGAACGTTTTTAATTCATCATTCCTGATTCCTGATTCATCATTTCCTGATTCCTGATTCATCATTCCTGATTCATGATTCACCATTCCTGATTCATCATTCCTCTTTCCTGATTCATCATTCCTGATTCCTGATTCATCATTCCTGATTCCTGATTCATCATTCCTCATTCCCTGATTCATCAATCCTCATTCCTGATTCATCATTCCTGATTCCTGATTGATCATTCCTCTTTCCTGATTGATCATTCCTCATTGCTGATTCATCATTCCTGATTCCTGATTCATCATTCCTGATTCCTGATTCATCACTCCTGATTCCTGATTCCTGATTCCTGATTCATCATTCCTGATTCATCATTCCTGATTCCTGATTCATCATTGCTGATTCCTGATTCATCATTCATCATTCCTGATTCCTGATTCATCAATTCCTGATTCATCATTCATCTCATTCCTGATTCATCATTGCTGATTCCTGATTCATCATTCCTCTTTCCTGATTCATCATTCCTGATTCCTGATTCATCATTCATCATTCCTGATTCCTGATCATCATTCCTTATATCATCATTCATCATTCCTGATTCAATCATTGCTGATTCCTGATTCATCATTCCTGATTCCTGATTTCACCATTCCTGATTCCTGATTCATCATTCTCTCTTCCTGATTCATCATTCCTGATTCCTGATTCATCCAATCCTCATTCCTGATTCATCATTCCTGATTCCTGATTGATCATATCCTCTTTCCTGATTGATCATTCCTCATTGCTGATATCATCATTCCTGATTCCTGATTCATCATTCCTGAATCCTGATTCATCACTCCTGATTCCTGATTCCTGATTCCTTGATTCATCATTCCTGATTCATCATTCCTCCTGATTCCTGATTCATCATTGCTGAGTCCTGATTCATCATTCATCCTTCATTCCTGAATTCCTGATTCAATCATTCCTGATTCATCTCATCATCCTGATCATCATTGCTGATTCCTGATTCATCATTCCTCTTTCCTGATTCATCATTCCTGATTCCTGATTCATCATTCATCATCCTGATTCCTGATTCATCATTCCTTATTCATCATTCATCATTCCTGATTCATCATTGCTGAGTTCCTGATTCATCATTCCTGATTCCTGATTCACCATTCCTGATTCCTGGATTCATCATCTCCTCTTTCCTGATTCATCATTCCTGATTCCTGATTCATCATTCATCATTCCTGATTCCTGATTCATCATTCCTTATTCATCATTCATCATTCCTGATTCATCATTGCTGATTCCTGATTCATCATTCCTGATTCTGATTCATCATTCCTGATTCATGATTCACCATTCCTGATTTCCTGATTCATCATTCCTCTTTCCTGATTCATCTTTCCTGATTCCTGATTCATCATTCCTGATTGCTGATTCATCATTCCTGATTCCTGATTCATCAATCCTCATTCCTGATTCATCATACCTGACTCCTGATTGATCATTCCTCTTTCCTGATTGATCATTCCTGATTCGATGTGATCATTCCTGATTCCTGATTAATCACGTCCTGATTCCTGATTCTTGATTCATCATTGCTGATTCCTGATTCATCATTGCTGATTCCTGATTCATCATTCATCATTCCTGATTCCTGATTCATCATTCCTGCATTCATCATCATTCCTGATTCCTGATTCATCTCGCGGTCAGGAATCTATGAATTTGCTGGAAAGATGGAATCTCTCCGGTTGAGAATTTTAAGGCACATTGAACGTTTTTAATTCATCATTCCTGATTCCTGATTCATTATTCCTGATTCATTATTCCTGATTCATCATTCCTGATTCATCATTCATCATTCCTGATTCCTGATTCCTGATTCATCATTCCTGATTCATGATTCACCATTCCTGATTCCTGATTTATCATTCCACTTTCCTGATTCATCATTCCTGATTCCTGATTCATCATTCATGATTCCTGATTCATCATTCCTGATTCCTGATTCATCATTCCTGATTCCTGATTCATCATTCCTGATTGCTGATTGATCATTCCTCTTTCCTGATTGATCATTCCTCATTCCTGATTCATCATTCACCTGATTCCTGATTCATCATTCCTGATTCCTGATTCATCACTCCTGATTTCTGATTCCTGATTCCTGATTCATCATTCCTGATTCATCATTCCTGATTCCTGATTCATCATTGCTGATTCCTGATTCATCATTCATCATTCCTGATTCCTGATTCATCATTCCTGATTCATCATTCATCATTCCTGATTCATCATTGCTGATTCCTGATTCATCATTCCTGATTCCTGATTCATCATTCCCTGATTCATGATTCACCGATTCCTGATTCCTTGATTCATCATTCCTCTTTCCTGATTCATCATTCCTGATTCCTGATTCATCATTCATCATTCCTGATTCATGATTCATCATTCCTGATTCATCATTCATCATTCCTGATTCATCATTGCTGATTCCTGATTCATCCATTCCTGATTCCTGATTCATCATTCTTGATTCATGATTCACCATTCCTGATTCCTGATTCATCATTCCTCTTTCCTGATTCATCATTCCTGATTCCTGATTCATCATTCCTGATTCCTGATTCATCATTCCTCATTCCTGATTCATCAATCCTCATTCCTGATTCATCATACCTGACTCCTGATTGATCATTCCTCTTTCCTGATTGATCATTCCTGATTCCTGATTAATCATTCCTGATTCCTGATTGATCATTCCTGATTCCTGATGAATCACTCCTGATCCTGATTCCTGATTCCTGATTCATCATTGCTGATTCCTGATTCATCATTGCTGATTCCTGATTCATCATTACTGATTCCTGATTCATCATTCCTGATTCATCATTCCTGATTCATCATTCCTGATTCCCTGTTTCATCATTCCTGATTCCCTGATTCATCATGGCTGATTCCTGATTCACCATTCTGATTCCTGATTCGTCATTCCTCTTTCCTGATTCATCATTCCTGATTTCCTGATACATCATTCATCCATTCCTGATTCATCATTCCTGATTCCTGATTCATCATTCCTGATTCCTGATTCATCATTCATCATTCCTGATTCATCATTCCTCATTCCTGATTCATCATTCCTGATTCCTGATTGATCATTCCTCATTCCTGATTGATCATTCCTCATTCCTGATTCATCATTCATGATTCTTGATTCATCATTCCTGATTGCTGATTAATCACTCCTGATTGCTGATTCCTGATTCAACATTCATCATTCCTGATTCATCATTCCTGATTTCTGATTCATCATTGCTGATTCCTGATTCATCATTCATCATTCCTGATTCCTGATTCATCATTCCTGATTCATCATTCATCATTCCTGATTCATCATTCATCATTCCTGCTTCACTCATTGCTGATTCCTGATTCATCATTCATCATTCCTGATTCCTGATTCATCATTCCTGATTCATCATTCATCATTCCTGATTCATCATTCATCATTCCTGATTCATCATTCCTTATTCCTGATTCATCATTCATCATTCCTGATTCATCATTCCTGATTCCTGATTCATCACTTCCCTGATTCCTGATTCATCAATTCCTGAATTCATCATTCCTGATTCATCATTCATCATTCCTGATTCATCATTCCTGATTCATCATTCCTGATTCCTGATTCGTCATTCCTCTTTCCTGATTCATCATTCCTGATTCCTGATACATCATTCATCATTCCTGATTCATCATTCCTGATTTCCTGATTCATCATTCCTGATTCCTGATTCATCATTCAAATTCCATTCCTGATTCATCATTCCTCATTCCTGATTCATTCCTCATTCCTGATTGACATTCCTCATTCCTGATTGATCATTCCTCATTCCCTGATTGATCATTCCTGATTCTTGATTCATCATTCCTGATTCCTTATTAATTCACTCCTGATTCCTGATTCCTGATTCATCATTCCTGATTCCTCATTCCTGATTCATCATTCATCATTCCTGATTCATCATTCCTGATTTCTGATTCATCATGCTGATTCCTGATTCATCATTCATCATTCTTGATTCCTGATTCATCATTCATCAATTCCTGATTCCTGATTTCATCATTCCTGATTCATCATTCATCATTCCTGATTCATCATTCATCATTCCTGATTCATTCATTGCTGATTCCTGATTCATCATTCATCATTCCTGATTCCTGATTCAATACATTCCTGATTCATCATTCATCATTCCTGATTCATCATTCATCATTCCTGATTTCATCATTCATCATTCCTGATTCCTGATTCATCATTCCTGATTCATCATTCATCATTCCTGATTCATCATTCATCATTCCTGATTCATCATTCCTGATTCATCCATTCCTTATTCCTGATTCATCATTCATCATTCCTGATTCATCAGTCATCATTCCTGATTCATCATTCCTGATTCATCATTCCTTATTCCTGATTCATCATTCATCATTCCTGATTCATCATTCCTGATTACTGATTCATCATTCCTGATTCCTGATTCCTGATTCATCATTCCTGATTCATCATTCCTGATTCATCATTCATCATTCCTGATTCATCATTCCTGATCATGATTCATCCATTCCTGATTCCTGATTCGTCATTCCTCTTTCCTGATTCATCATTCCTGATTCCTGATACATCATTCCTCATTCCTGATTCATCATTCCTGATTCCTGATTCCTCATTCCTGATTCCTGATTCATCATTCCTGATTCATCATTCCTCATTCCTGATTCATCATTCCTGATTCATCATTCCTGATTCCTCATTCCTGATTCATCATTCATCATTCCCTGATTCATTCATTCCTGATTCATGATTCACCATTTCCTGATTCCTGATTCGTCATTCCTCTTTCCTGATTCATCATTCCTGATTCCTGATACATCATTCATCATGTCCTGATTCATCATTCCTGATTCCTGATTCATCATTCCTGATTCCTGATTGATCATTCCTGATTCATCATTCCTCATTCCTGATTCATCATTCCTGATTCCTGATTGATCATTCCTCATTCCTGATTGATCCATTCCTCATTCCTGATTCATCATTCCTGATTCTTGATTCATACATTCCTGATTCCTGATTAATCACTCCTGATTCCCTGATTCCTGATTCATCATTCCTGATTCCTCATTCCTG